>OY992883.1:60774412-61186912 GCA_963921405.1 Cepaea hortensis
GAAAGCGGCGACATTTCTTGGATGGTTTGGCGAAAATGTAGTGAATTCACGCTAACAAATTTGTTTTATAGCAATACACGTCAATTCAAGTAACGACGCAAAGCATATCCATATTCGTATGGAAGTGGGTGAAATGTGTAACATTAGTAAAGAAAGATAATTTACATAGGCAGTGGGTAAATAGTGTAGAATCGAAATGGAAATGGACAGGCAAGCAGAAGGAATATATTTCTTACCTTATTTTACATTTCCTTTATTTTTCTTCAGCTGCTGGTTAAAAATGTGTACACGGGGAGTCATGTTGCTAGGATGCATTTAGCTTTTTACATGGAGTTCGTGAAAGCTTCCAAACAGCTGTGAGTTAATGTGCGTATGGAGTGACCAGATTCAACCAATTCAATCATCATGTGTCAGTTTTTAAGGATCTGTTCAGCTGTCGGTGTCATTTGTTATTATGTGCACATGGGTGATAGAACCATTTTGAGTCTTCGTAAAAGATTGTCTACCTTGCTGTTTACTGTTCAGAGACGGAACATGATTCCTGTTTTGCACGACCAATATAATTGTGAATGTCTGTGTAGTAGGATTCCTTCTTAAAGGCCAAGATGTTCCCCTTTTCATTGAAATTGATAAACTGATTCGTATGTTTGCGTGTTGTCGCCTCATTTGACAACGTATTTGTTCTCCCGTTTCTTGTTATACCACAATATGTCAGTTTCCACCGCAGTACTACTCTCCTGTTGGTATTCAATGCGTTTAGTGTTTTTTCTGTTTCTTTTCAATGTCAGTTGTTTGTCACCGTTGAGGACTTGCGAAACTGAAAATTCCTCGGAATTTAATGCGAACTTTTGCTATTGACATGTTGTATTTGTTATGCCGATGCTGTAAAGTCCAAGGCCTGCAATGCTTCAGAATAGTTTTATCGAAATATCCCAATAGGTGTACATGTGGATTAATGTCTGCCATCTACCCAGATCTTACACTGTGTCGGACGATTCCAGTATTTTGATGACTGCTGTCGGTTGCATAACAATAAATCCATCCTTTTTCCAATAGCCATATTCCTCTTTCAACATATGGTTCTCTCATTTTTTTTCCAGTAACATTTGTCAATATTTAATAGCACGGAGCAAACTACTGAGCGTAATCTTGCTTAGTACACCAACAGCAGCTGAAAAAAATGTTGATGTTGACTGCAACATCCTGTAAGGGATATGCGGAAAAAAAAATATCACGGACGTCAGACAATTTGAATGTCATATTGCCAGCTGCCACGTGTAATTAATTTTAGCCTACACAAGTTATATAGGGTTTAAATAAGAATGGTACGGCGAAAGTCTCAAACACCTATGGCCTTGTCTTCTATCAACTTTTGGATTTTATATTTCTTACTTTTTTTGTGTCTGTTTTACAAGGGTCAACAACTCTAGCTTGAAATACGTTTCTGGAAATTGTATATGTTCCCTTCAAAACCATATCTTTATTGCTTCCTTTGTGCTCGATGTCGTAAGTATTTTGTTTTCTTGGGCAACAACATTGTGATATGATGCATTGTCCATATTTAGGCAAGACGGTCTTTCTAGGGATGAAGCACTGTATTCTCGAGTCAATCTCTAAATACATTACCATTCATCTCATTATGATCATCCCTATTGCCTGTATCCCTTTATTCTATAGTCTGTTTACTTTTGTCTGCCCCAAAATAAAATTCCATATCTCAGTAACAAACTGAGGAATAATGATGAGATTTAGCATATAATCTTATCATTATGCCCACCCAACAAAAACATTTCTGTTCTGGAGATTGTACAGCAGATTTCGAAGTTTGTTTATATGCGGTATATAATTTACGGGTCAAAGATGAAGTGCATATTATTAAATGTATTATATCTTCACGCGGAGATATAAGCGTTGAATAGTTAATTTTCTCGTGGTACACGGGATTGACCTTATGACAAGAGCCTCGCATAGTTGAACGGGGAGTGTTCAGAGGTGTCGTCAATAATGTGGGTGCTTTCATGAGACCTGGTCTTTTTTTTACATCTTACCATTTATAGCTAACATCTGAATGTGTGAATATCGTTGAATGGGATTGAGTGTGAAATTTTGCTCACTTTAAAGCAGCGCTATGAAGTTGTAGACATATTTTTATCAAGAAGCTGATCGCAGGAAACTGTTTCATATACTATTACAAATCCCGAGAAAAGGACAGTGCATCCATTGGGTTTGAGTAAACTGTCATTTCGTCGATTGGTGCTGGAATCAGGAATGAAACCATCACGCAATAAGCAAACGGTAGGTAGAAAGGCAATTGTAGACAGATTTGACAAGGATGTCATTAGGCGAACTATTATTAAAATGCTGGATACCAAAGAAACATCGACTGTAAGAAAACTTAGGGTTTCGTTGAGAAAGAACAATGACATAGAGCTATCCAAGACAACTTTGTAGAAAAGTATAAGGACATTAGGCTTTACGTTTAGAAAGTACAATTTTGGTAGAAATATCATTTGCGAGCAACCGCCATGAGAAGCAAATTCATCCATCCATCATGTGCCATGCCGATAAGCGTGGGCGGTCATGTTCTGCCATCTCACTCGATCACCAGAGTCGTGGATCAGCTCCGTGTTCCTGCCTCAACCATGCCATGCGGCCAAGCCATCCAGGTATTTACTTCTCGGTCTTCCCCTTGGTCTCTTCTCTTCGATCTTGCCAGTTGTCACCAAGTTCTCCACGTCATTTCTTCTCATAACATGCCCAACAAATTTTGACTGTCTACGTCTAATGACTCCAGTCAGTTTACGATCTTCATTTGTTTCTTGAAAGACTTGTTCATTGGTTTTTCTCTCTGCCCATGGTATTCTTTGCATTTTCCTCAGAAACCACATTTCCACAGCCATCAGCTGTTTTTCAGCTTGACTGCTCATTGTCCACACTTCACATCCATACAAAAGTACAGGTTCTATGTAGCACTTCAACACTCCTTTTCTCGTTTCAATTGATATCTTTTATTTGTCAGTATGTTTTTCATCTTGCAAAAGGCTACCTTTGCAATGGTAATTCTTGTTCTAATCTCTTCAAGGCATCTCCAATCAGATGTTATGACTGTTCCGAGATAGCTGTACCAATTCACTTGCTTAAGAATATACCCATTTACTCGTATATCGCATTGTGGTATTTCCTTCTTCCCAGTGACGACCATAATCTGTGTCTTCTTACTGTTCAATTCTAACCCTCGTTGTTCACTGTGTGCAATAACCGCAACTACTAAATTTTGCAGGTCCTGTTCATTGTCTGCAATCAAGACTGTATTATCTGCATATTTAATGTTATTGATTTATCGTCCCCCAATGTTGATTCCTTCCATATCTTCTATATTTCTGAATCTATTTTCACTGTACAGGGAAAAACATCTGGACACATTACACATCCCTGTCTCACACCTCTTTTAATATGCTGATATTGACCTACATCGTTATCAATTCTGATGGCAGCTTGTTGTTTCCAATATATGTTTTTTACAAGTCTAAGTTCTTTTCCATCAATTTGTAGATCTTCAAGCATCCTTATCATGTCAACATGTCTCACTTTATCGAAAGCATTTGTGTAGTCAATAAAGCAAAGATATAGATCTGTGTTTACTTCTATAGAACGTTCAGTTACTGTTCTCAGTATATACACAGCATTTACTGTACCCTTGCCTTCTATAAACCCACATTGCTCTTCCCCTATTTCGGGATGTATTTTCTTCCTAACTCTTTGCATGATAATTCTCAGCAAAATCTTCGTGATGTGGCTCATTATACTAATTTTTCAATGTTTATCACATTCCAAGGCTCCTGGTTTCTTCGGGATTGCAATAAATATAGAAACTTATGAGGTATATCTCCAGTATCATATATTGCGGTCAGCAGTCTGGATACTTGGTCTATTCCATATTCTTCTAAGGCATAGATCATTTCTATTGTGACGTTATCTGTACCCGGGGTCTTGCCAGTTTTCACATGGTTAAGAGCATTCTGAACTTTCATCTTCAAAATTGATGGTCCTTCATTATTATTCCGATGATCATATTGTTCTTCTCTTGTATCATAATAAAGGTCTTTCACATAATCTGACCACGCATGTAAAATCTGATCTTTTTCTCTTATTCTTCTTCTTTCGTTCGCCTGAAATATGTTTATAACTGCAATGTTGTCTCTTGTATGAATCTAACAGTCTGTTTTAGTTCACTCAGCGGTCCATAGATTTATCTTCCATTGTTGTTTTTTCTCTTATGATTTTGCCATCTTTGGTTTTTAGGCAACCCGTTGATGTGTGTGTGTTGTTAGTGATGTCATTAATTCTTGTGTGCATTAATTTGGTATTCCGGGTGTTGTGTTGGTTTTGAAATTTCCCTCAAGTCATATTACTTTTGCCTCTTTGCATAGCTTCCTAATTTTCCTGTGAATCTCTTATCATTTTTCCTTGTTATTGTTATTTCTTCTTATTTCCATGAGTTTTAAGATGTCTTCCGTCATCCATTTCTTGCGTCCTATTATCTTTATTTTTCAGATGGTTGTTTCTGAAGCTTGGTTAACTGATTTCTTTAATACTAATATTTCCCATTGGTTGCTGACATCTTGAAATAATATTTCCATATCGGACAATGCATCAAATCTGTTCTTTACCTCTACGTTGAATTTATCTTTTATCTCCTCACTCTTCAGTGCCCGTAGATCAAATTGTGTGTTTCTTAATGTATATTTGACTTTCTTTAATTTTATATGTATATTGCTTAAGATTAATCTATGGTCACTGTAGCCGTCTGCGCTTGGTATAGTTTTTGCGACTTTTAAGGCATTTGAAATCTTCTGTTGGGTGAATGTGGAGTTTCCCCGTCTATAAATAGGTCGGGACCTCTTTAGACAGGAAATGAAGATGGAACCCTCGGGAATCTCTCTACAGTAGCTAGATTTCATTGCCAAATATAAAAAAAAACGTGATCAAGGTTACCTTACAATCAACAACCCGCTTATAGCTAGCCTCAGTAGAAATAAAGACCTAGAACGGAAACACGTTAACGAAACTCTCCTGTTTGTCTCTAAAACATTTCTAAATTAACTATGGAGACCTACCTGATGTTGACATACAGAAACAGTATCTGATGATGCAGGAGACGATATTTAAGGCTACTTCGTCACATGGATCATATCTTGATCTGATATATTCATGGTTGTCGCTTTGGCCACCTTGCTTTCCTGGTAATTATTGTATCATTTGATGTGAACAAATACCTCACCTGTCTCAGTTTTATTAATGTATGTTGTGTTTGTTCCAGAACCTTCTTATTGTTGTTCTAGTGCATCATGAAACTCGTCCTAGTCCTCTGCAGATAAACATTTCATACATTGCTATTGTAAGTTCAGTGTTGTGTTATCTAAATCTGGTTTCCACTTCATATATAACATTTGATGAGCCTTATTGACTCTATTTGCTGGGAGAGAAATTAATATTTCATATTGATGAATACGATATTCGCTAGCAGAGAAATTAACGTTTCATGTTGTTGAATGAGATATTTGCATTGTTAATTCTTTTCTGTGATCTCAATGCCACTGTGCTATATCTTCCATTATTCATATAACTGTCGACCGGTGGGCTTTAATGCTTTTTAATTTAATAAAAACCATTATCTAAATTTTTATTATATTCATATCTAGACGACATTTCTGGATTTTAAAGCTCGCTATAGCCTCTAGAGCAGTGGCTCTCAACCTTTTAATATCCATGCACCCTTTAACCATATGTCAGTATGTCATTCCCCCCTTTCCAGTGAACGGAAAAAAAAGAAGAATTTCCAAAGTTGTCAGCCTCAAAAAGTGCATTTGTTATATTCAAAATATTTTAACACACCAATTTAATCATATTACAATATACAAACAGTTACAACGTCAAAGAATTGTTACATAATACACGACACCAGAATGCCAGAAAACTGTGCTTCATCAAACAAAAAGCTCAGTAGAAAACCAGGATATTGTACCTGAAGTCATTTTGAGCCTGCCAATCTGTGGTCTTAATTTCCCCCTGGAAACCGTAAATCCCCCCTCCCTTCCCCCCACCCCCATGGGGTGAATTCTCCACTGGTTGAGAACCACTGCTCTAGAGTATGCAGTTGTCGTGTTATGCCTGCCATAAAGGCTGTATCGTCAGCATATCTAAGATACTTAGTTTGTCGTTCCCCGAGGCTTCATCCAGACATGCATTCAATACTCGTGAATAAGTCCAATGTTGTTTCCATATTAGTTTATGCCCACCATCATGCCTTGTTTCTATGCTCATAATTTAACAGATGAAGTGAATCACGGACCACGGTAGATTATGTAGGAATTATTTGGAAGGTACAGCTATGTGGTTCTGTAGAAGAATTATGAGTGAGTTAGTTAGTTAATCGACAGATCATCCTCATTGCACATCGAACCATTCAGTCCATAAGTGCTCGGATCCCCTCCTCAGCAAATCCCGCAGCGTGTAGCGGCTTACGACACTAGTTCTGTGTTGGTTAATCAATCTTCTTTGGCTTCCTGCGTAGTGTTCTTGTTTGGCCACACCTCTTGTAATTTGCAGTTCTCGCAGTCTGACCAAGGTTGTAGATTCACAGTCATCGCTTGGTTCTCGCAACAGTCTTACTTCTCGTAGAGCATTCAGAATGTCAGCCTGGTCCATGGCGCGTCCGCCCTCCACAGTAGCCTTACCTGCGAGCTCGTCAGCCCGCTCATTTCCTTGTACTCCCGCATGCCCTGGCACGAAGATGAAACTAATCTTTGCCAGCCGAGACCGCTTCAGAGACAGCAACCACTCTCTTCGGACCCACCCCATCTCTATCCTCTTGAGCATACTCATTGAGTCGCTAAGGAAACATGCCCTAGTGAATGTCTCTGTCTCGAGCCATGTTATTGCTTTACTTACTGCCATGACTTCCATAGTCTGGCTGCTCTTGGTAACAGCAAAAGTACCAGAATCCCTGTTGAAGAATGTCCTCGGCTTGACCCATCCACGACCTTCCTCTTTTTAACCTACTGCCCTTCACCTTCTTAATTTCACTATACAGAGGATGTTGTGTGTTTACGTTAACTCTGAGGTAGTCACGTGCTCTGAAAATTTGTATTCTGTCTTCAATGGTTGAGAAATCAAGTAGGTAGTGCATCTCCCTACATGTTGCATCTCTTGTACATCCAAGAATAATGCGCATGGCTTCATTCTGTATCCTTTCGATCCTTTCTATCTGCTTACGGCGGAGAGTCAGGATAACCATCGCATACTCAAAAACAGACATGACCAGCCCTTCGTACAGAAGACATAGATGGCGCTGCTCACAGTTTTCTGCCGCCATCACCCGCATCGTAGCCAAACCCCGCTTGGCCTTTGTTATCACCTGCTCTATGTGCTCGATATAAGCAAGGCTTCGATCAAAACGTATCCCCAGGTAGTTCATTTCCTGCGTTCTTTCCACAGTCTCTGAACACAGCTTTACAGTTGGTGTTGGAGTGTTGACAATATGATTATTCAAAGAGAACCATGTCACTGTTGCCTTTGTTGGGTTGACCATTGCCCCAGCTTCAACACACCAAGTACTTATGCGATTGAGTTCGGTTTGTAGTTCCGCAACAGCCTGATCTATATCCTTACCCTGACGATACACTAAAACATCATCGGCATATGACAATGTCCTCCCTGGTCCCGTGATCTGCTCGCTGGTGATTCTCACAGTGTAGGCGTTGAACAGCACTGGAGATAATGGTGATCCCTGTGGTAGGCCAGGATATATTGTTGTTGGTTCTGAAGTCCAATGCCACATCTAAAAACTACTTTCCGTTGGAAGAGGGCTGCAGCGATCCAACTCAGGAGGAAAGGACTTATCTTGAATTCAAGAAGATGAAGCACTAAAAAATCCAATGGTACTCTGTTGTACGCGTCCTCAAGATCACTCCCTGCCGCAAAGGTTTCAACGCCTGAGTGGAAACCTTCATAGACGTCATGGGCAAAAACTGCTGCATTGGTCCAGGTTTCTCTTTTTGGACGGTACCCTCCCAGGGCAGGTGGGAAAACACCTTGCCACTCTAGCTGACTTTATATTTTTCTGGCAGAAGAATTATGAGAACACCACAAACAGATGACAAGCTGAAAGATGTTACTTCACTAAGAGAACTGTTTACGTTACTCTCATCAGAAGAAAATAATTTGTTGACACGCCATGAAAAGGAGAAAGCTTGAGTATGTCATGACAACAGCAATGTTGGAAGAGCCCAGACATAATCGGAGACCAAGAGAGAAGATGTTAGAAAGTCTGACATCATGGCTTGGAGGAACATATGTCTGAGAAATACACGAAATACAGTTGTGTGAAGACATGATGACCAATTCCACAAGACATTGAATATAAGAGCAAGAAGAATGTTGAGCTGAGTTTGTTGACTCAGAAAACTACATTACATGACTCGGGACATTCCCGTACGCATTCCGTTCCCATCTTCAGTAACCAGCGAAGAGTCCCAATACTAACTGCACCAGCTACAGTCTGAATATGTGACAGTCTGGACTCTTCCCGGGTAATGAGGGAGGACCAGATGCTCGGACACGCCCCGCATCACTATTCTCTCCAGGGTGTGATGGTTTATCCGTTCTTCCACACTGTTGATATTATCCCAGGGGTATCTGACCACATCTGTCTCATCATGTAGCAATACCCCCACCAAGCGGTGCAGACTCAGCCAATCCGTCCACTCGCTTCCCAATGTACCAGCCTGTGCTGGGGAATAGATTCACTGATGCTCTTGATCTTTGGTGTTCGAACTACACTAACCATGCCTGTCTTCGCCCTTCTTAGCATGGTTCTGTGAGTCTGCTACAATCACATGTGTATGATGTGTTTCCTCTAGCCTTCCAAACGCGGCAGTGACTGCCTCCACCTCCATTCTCCGACTGGATGTCATGTTGCTATCACATCCCAGGTCTCGCCTGCACTAAACACCTGTGATCAGAACAACGATTTAAAAAGACTAATATTACTTATTCTCAGTCAGTGCACCAGAACGTTTAATCCGGATATTATATTTCTGATTTCACTGATTACCATACACGCAACTGCGCTGTGCTTATTTTAAAACAGAGCTTCGATATTTTCGCTTTTCGGCGAGGGGCATCTGACTTCTTCCCGGCATTTCTTGACCACTTTAGTTTTCGCGGGTAGGTCCGTGATTTATTTAATGCCTCAGAGTGCTGACGTCATCTACACCCTTCCATCTACTGGTGCCGCCACACAAAAGAATCTTCCAGAACAGCTGCATGCATGCCGATCCGCCCTGAAAGGAAAGCAATGGCAGAATATTCGCATTCTCCGTTTCCAAGAAGGACTCCATAATTGCAGAACTGACACAAGATGCTCTAGTGCTGGCTCACTCTAGGAACTGTCACGCCATGACTGCTTATCTTGACTTCTGTATACTGAGTCCCCCATTTATCACTAGCTTCGACATTAGAGACCAGACGGGCGCAGTCCGCACATTTGGGACTTTATTTACCTCTATACAATGAACGATTCGACACTTCAGCACGGTGCCAGCAGCCTTTATCGCTGTGTATTTCCAGGATAAAGGTCTTAATTTGTGACGTCTCCTGTCGTTTATACTAAGAGCATCGTGTTCCACGCAGGGCACCAATCCTGGCAAATCCTGCAGAGTAAAGATTTCCCATTGTTTTTCAATGGAAGGTGGGCTGCTTTGGACATGTACCCTAGGAATCAAGACAACGTGGTTAGGTTTGACTGTCCATATAATGAATTTGCGAGCTCAGCAATGTTTCATTTGATGACCATTAAGTTTAACTTTGCCAACTAAATGCCTAGTAGTGGTAGCAGCAACAGCAGCAGCAGTAGCTGCAGCAGCAGTAGTGGTAGTAGTGGTAGTAGTAGTAGTAGTAGTAGTAGTAGTAGTAGTAGTAGTAGTAGTAGTAGTAGTAGTAGTAGTATGTAGTAGTAGTAGTAGTAGTAGTAGTAGTAGTAGTAGTAGTAGTAGTAGTAGTAGTAGTAGTAGTAGTAGTAGTAGTAGTAGTAGTGTTAGTAGTAGTAGGTAGTAGTAGTAGTAGGTAGTAGTAGTAGTAGGTAGTAGTAGTAGGTGGTAGTAGTAGTAGGTGGTAGTAGTAGTAATAGTAGTAGTAGTAGTAGGAGGAGCAGTAGTAGTATTAGTAGTATGTAGTAGTAGTAGTAGTAGGTGGTGATAGTAGTAGTAGGTAGTAGTAGTAGTAGGTAGTAGTAGAGTAGTAGTAGTAGTAGTAGTAGTAGTAGTAGTAGTAGTAGTAGTAGTAGTAGTAGTAGTAGTAGTAGTAGAGTAGTAGTAGTAGAGTAGTAGTAGTAGTAGTAGTAGTAGTAGTAGTAGTAGTAGTAGTAGTAGTAGTAGTAGTAGGTGGTAGTAGTAGTAGGCGGTAGTAGTAGTAGGCAGTAGTAATAGTAGGCAGTAGTAGGTAGTAGTAGTAGGTAGTAGTAGTAGTAGTAGTAGTAGTAGTAGTAGTAGTAGTAGTAGGTAGTAGTGGTTGTAGGTAGTAGGCAGCAGTAGTAGTAGGCAGTAGTAGCAGGTAGTAGTAGTAGTAGTAGTAGTAGTAGTAGTAGTAGTAGTAGTAGTAGTAGTAGTAGTAGTAGTAGTAGTAGTAGTAGTAGTAGGTAGTAGTAGTAGTAGTAGTAGTAGTAGTAGTAGTAGCAGCAGCAGCAGCAGCAGCAGCAGCAGCAGCAGCAGCAGCAGCAGCAGTAGTAGTAGTAGTAGTAGTAGTAGTAGTAGTAGTAGTAGTAGTAGTAGTAGTAGTAGTAGTAGTAGGTAGTAGTAGTAGGAGGTAGTAGTAGTAGGAGGTAGTAGTAGTAGGAGGTAGTAGTAGTAGGAGGTAGTGGTAGTAGTAGTAGTGGTAGTAGTAGCAGCAGCAGCAGCAGCAGCAGCAGCAGCAGCAGCAGCAGCAGCAGCAGCAGCAGCAGCAGCAGCAGCAGCAGCAGTAGTAGTAGTAGTAGTAGTAGTAAGTAGTATAGAGGAATTGTTAATATCCCAACGCCAGGTGGGTGGCACTAGATAGTGTCATTTCTTGTGATAGTACAATGTCTGTGATGTCGTCAATCCATTGTTTTCTCGGGCGCCCTCCTGCCCTCAAATCAGGACTTCCTTTTGCAACACCATTGGTGGTAACTGGTGGTGTTTTGCATTCTGACGATCTGGACGTTCCATTTGAGCTTCTGCCTTTCAACATATGTGGCACAAAGTTTTGATCCCACCGTCTGTCCGATAATATCATTTCTTATTCGGTCTCGGGTGGTTAGGTTGGCAGCTCTTCTCACACATCTCATTTCGCAGGTATTTATTTATTTATAATGTCCAAGTTTGACATTAGTAATATGGGGTATATGATTTTGTTATTTATTATCTGTCATTTAGCAGACATGGGAATATTTATGCCCACATTGGAAGCAAACAACAATCCACTGTCACCTTCCACACATGCTGTAGGGACTACCAGGAAGAGCTGGAGGGGAATAACTTCAGCTGTACAATTATGTCAACCATGATTAAGTCCAAGGGCAACAACTGTGAGGTGATTGGGAGGACGGACTATGCTGCATTTGGGAGAAGATAGGGCAACAGAAGAAGAAGACGAAGGGTGAGGAGGAAGAGGAGAATAAGATGTAAAAGAATAAGATGAAAGAAAGAGGAGGGGGAGGGGTGTGAAGAGGGAGAAAAAGAATCAACACGGTTGTAGAATGTGCCACACTCTGATGGAAGATATGGGAAAACTTACTATATTGACACTCGCTGTTTGAGTCTCGTCTGGAAACCAGTCTGCAATATCGCTGAATATAACGGAACAACAGTTGTTGGAGTACCCCTATGAACAATGAAATGACTATGAACAAAACGTTTACAGGTTTTGATCGGCATTCGTAGAAGCTGAGGACTCAACTTCTTAGAGTGCCCTCCCTGAGTGCCCGTCAGGTACACTTGTTGTGCTGTACACGTGTAAAACAAAACAGGAGAACTCAAGATCTTTTCTACACGCCTTCAGCAGTATTCGGCATACAGTGCTAACCCAATATTTGTACTGACCAATCAGCTCTGGATGGGTGATGTGGTCAGTGTCACGTCGGTCGCTTTTACTTCCCAAGACATTTCTTGTTACCATATATAGGATGGGTGGGTCAACCTGTGAGCCCAGGACAGTTGTTTCAACCCGATGGATGAGATATCAAACTATGACCATCGGGGCAAGCGTGCTATCCGGCCTGGCTCTTGGTTTACATGTAGCTGGGTTTTAATTATACACATTCCAATGTGTGGGTCTGGTGTACAAAATTCCTGATTAATGACGCTACTTTTTTTAAGTCTCTAATTGGTCACGCTCCTAAACTCAGGTGATCCATCAGCATACATGCACGTGCTTTGGAGATAGGGACTATTGTCTTTTCTTCAATGTATTTTCTGGTGTCTTACAAGCAGCGAACTTAATACTTTTTGTTTATGCTGTTGATGTAATATCCGCCCCTACGGTCCTTGTTAATATCTTCTTATTGCTGTTTTTTCCCCTAACAGGGATGGTAATATTGTTGGGATCGTTTACAGCGAAGCTGAGGTATCTGCTCATTTTGGCCAACACCTCCGACTTCGCAGCTGCGTTTTTGAGACCATTTGGGGGACTGTATTTTTTCTTAGTTCCCTATTCTCTCGGCAGACTTCAGAGATTTAGTGTTTTCAATTACCAATAGCAGGTTTCTGCTTCTGTGATTGTGTTTAAATGTCCCTTCCACCATATACTACACCCAGTAAGCCTTCCTGTCGTGTGAAAGGGTTCTCTCTGTTATAATGTGCCACAGTATAATGCAGGACGGTCCCGAATCTTCCTTCCTGCCTTCCTCTGTCTATAGTGTCTGTATATACTGATAGTTGTTACAATATGTGTCCCAGTGTTCCTCTTCTAATTAAATATCCATAAATGCGTATGTTACAGACACCTTGCCGTCTTGAAAGGCGATAGTTTGTTACATTGTGCTTCAAAAGGGCATAAAAACTACAACGCATGGCGGTGGCGATTGTGACTGATCAGGCCAATTCGCGCTGTAAATATTCGTCCACAGTGGATGCATGTGATCACATGGTCATTTCCACCAGCATGCACAATCTTACGTCTCACATTCTCGGTGTGTAACTTATTTGCAATAATTTTCTCCTTTGTCTTTAATCCATTTCTGATATTTGACCTCCATGCAACACGTTCAGCGGCGACTTGCTCCCAATGTGCATTATCAATGCCTGTATCAATCATGTCCCGCTTACACAATCTTTATATTGTAGTAGAGGCTGACCCTGAGATCAATTCACCCAAAAAGCGGCACATTGTGAGTCACGTGGTCAGTATCAAGCCGGTGTAAATGGTGCTGTAAGATACGTTAATTGTTCATAAATAGGGGAGAACTATTACTGGAACTATTAGTGTTGGAACTCTTCGCTGGCTGCTGAGGATGGGGACGGAGCGCTTATGGGAATGTCCCGAATGCTGTGATGTCGGTTCCTAAATCAATCAATCAATGAAATAGGGGAGAGTAGTTGCAAGTATTACCCAAACACAAGTCTTTCCTGCAGTTACGTCCCTTAAATATATCGGTACATTTGTGGTTCGGTTGTCTGAAATATTCGAGGACCTTGTCCAGCTCGAAAAGTCCAGTGTTCAAATTTAGTTGAGAACAATATTTTCAGGACCACTCTTTCAGACAATATCGGCCATGTGTTCTCTGCTGTCAGTTCATTCATTCATTCATTCATTCATTCATTCATTCATTCAGCAGCTTGTCTTTTTGCAGAACCTAGCACCCATAACAACCTTCTGGAAAACTTTTCGGTCATAAACATGATGCCCCCCATCCCATACACCCATCTGGAGATGATTTGCCACACTCTGCACTCATCTTCTCTTTGGCCTTCCTCTTCCTTTCTTCCCGGGCATATACCCCTCCATTATTGTTTTCTTCAAACTTTCACGATGTTTCAAGTGACCAAGATATTTCAATTTTCTTTGTTGTATTCTCTTTAGTAGCCAGCTTTCTTCACTATTCGATCTTGTGGTATAGATGCATTTTTTTTTTTATTTTTTTTTTTTATCCAAGATATTCTTAGAACCCGTCTATAACATGTATATTTATCAAAGTCATTTATGCGCTGTGCAGCTTGTTTACTAAGTGTCCATGTCTTACATGCGTATGTTGCAATGGGAAAGATGCATGCTGTTAAAAATCTAATTCTTGTAGATATATCTGTCCCACGCCACATTTTATTTAGTTTTATTTTTTTTTTTTTTTTTTTTTTTTTTTTTTTTTTTTTTTTTTGGTCTTTGTAGAGCAATATATATTCGTCTTTTCATTTCTTTCATTGCGTCATCATTGATGATAATTAATGACCAAAGATATTCGAAATTTTCCACCACCTCAGATTGTTCCTCATGAACATATATTACTTTCTCCATATTAGTTTTATCTATATGCATTTTTTTTTCAATGTTAAGATATATAAGTAGTGATTTTCACTATTATTTTGTGTTAAGGTTAATATTATTTATATTTTCTACACCATTCTGTGGTGTGGATAGTAATACTGTATCATTAGCATATTGAATCTCTGGTATTTCATTACCACCTATATTTAGGGTATCATATTGCTTCATGGTTTTATCATCTCTGACATTTCTCATTATATTTTTACCATACAGGTTAAACAAATAGGGGAACAGCACACAACCCTGACGGACACTTTTCATGATGTCAAACCAATCTGATGTCTCGCCATCTATTCTAACTGCTGCTAGTTGGTCTAGATAGTGCATTTTTATTAATTGTACTACGTGTGATGGAAAGCCCATTTTCCTCATGATTTCCCAAAGTTATATTATTATTAAAAATATTGTACACAGACAAATGCTGTTGAATAATCCACAAAACACGAAAATAGGTTTACATTAAATTATCTACAATTCTCGGTTATTAAACGCATGTTCAGTATGTGATCTTGTTCCTCTTCCTTGTCTAAATCCAGTTTGAACCACGTTAATCTCTTCTTCAATTTTCTTATGAAGTCATCCCATTATGATTTTTAGTAGAATTTTACTTACCTGGCTGATCAAGGCAACAGTTATATTGTTGGTGCATACATTCATACTGCTCTTTTTGGTTTTGGAATGAAGATAGGTTTCTTTTGGCCATATACCATATTTCAATATCTGTTTACATAATGCGTGGTAGATTTGTATGCTCTCTTCTCCTCCCGCTTTAATTAATTCAGCTGGTATCTCATCACATCCTGGTGACTTACCATTCTTCAGGGTATTTATTGCCCCTTACAATTTAATCTAATGAGGGTTCAGGTTCTGTCTCTGCTGTCATTGGTTCATGTATCTCATTCATATCGTCACAGTCATTCATATCTTACATTCCACTACAGTATTCCTTCCATCTTTTTAGAATTGTTCTAGATTCGGTTGGGGTATTTTCCAACTTGTCACAGATAATATATAATTGAGGTTGAACATTTCTTGCCAATAACTTCATTTCTTTGAATATTTCGTAATCTCTTCAATTCTTATGATATTGCTCTATTCTAGTAAAACAATCTTATATAAACTGGTTTTTGTCCTATCTCTTGTGTTCTTTCTTATTTCTTGTGTTAAAGATTTATACTTCATCCTGCTTATATCGGGTTCTTCCCTTTGTGTTTCAGTTTCCTCCGTTGTTTTATTAATTCTACCGTGTCTGATGTAATCCGTGACTTATTTTGCTTATTCTTGGTAGGAATTAGATCTTTGGCTGCTGTTATCCAGATATCTCTAGCTATCAACACAGTAAATAATTTACCGATATAATATACAGTTAATTATTAAGGACACATGCTTGATGAACTTGGACTTCTTATTTGGCAGTAAGCTTTTTGTTCTCTGCATCGTGATCACCTATAGTTGAGAGTACAAAAGTAGTGACCAGAAGACTACCCGTAGGACAGTCTATCCACTGAAAGAAAAGAAGATAGAAGTGGCTCGTTTGAATCTAGGTGGTATGATGATACCGGTCCCAGTAGTTATCCAAGCTCATTACATTGGGCAGGTTGATGAAAGGTACAACGAACAGCAGCAACCTTGTTCAAAGGCTGCAGAATTATTTAGTCCCGCTACGCGTAGCCTGCAAAAGAACATGAACTCCCAGTCTCCTTTCCTACGATAGGACTATAGGAAGACAATTATTGAAACGACTTTCATCCTGACACACTATATACTGTATCTAATTGATTATACTGTGATGAATGCAATAAAATGCCAATATTTAGATGTGATATTTTTTAAAAATGTCTGGTAACAGATATGATTTATTAATTTTAAAACAACGAATACAAACAGGACGTTGGTATTTGCGAATATATTAATCTAACTTATCAAATCAATCCACTGAGCTGTCACTGCTGGTTTCCGCTGTTAATCATTGAAAAATAGCTAGGCACCCTGCGATGTTTGGTATTGTTATTACTGTTATTGTCGTTGGCGCGGGGACGACATCGTCGAATACTCAGCTTGGGCATCCAGTCCGCGAGGTTCAGCTGCAGTGTCTTCCGCGATCTCTTCTCTGCTCCTCCTTACTGCTGACAGGGTAACTTCGCTCCACTCATAATTGGGAATGACTGGGATGTCGTTGCTGACCAGTCTAATATTTTACGCTTTGTATTTTTACACCCCTTTATTTACTTAGTTCAAAAATGTTATTCTTCTTCTGCGTTCGTCCGGAATTTTTTTTCCAGACGTGACTGCGTTGTGCCTGTTTACAGCAGAGCTGCGTTCTTGCGCCGTTTGGCCGACACATCCGACTTCTGCGGGCATTTGTTGACCAGGTTAACCTTCCCGGAAAATGTTATTGATGTATAGTCTTTTTTTTTTCAATTTTAAGATTCACTAGTTATTACGGGTTGTCCGCTACGTTGATGAACAAACAATAGTGGCGGTTAGAACGATGATACATGTTCCGAATTTATCTTTCTCAAAACGATGGTCGTGGTTTGTCTAACGTTAATCAGATGTGACGAACATATTGCCGCTATGTGCTGTGCACATGCAAATTTGGAAAACTTTGGACACGCTACCACCAAGACTACCCAACCGACCGCACGACGAGTGGTTGAGAAATGAGAGTCTGAACTCGGCTCAGGGCTACCATTTTTATTTTTTTTTACCAAAAAAAAATCTAGAAACGGCCCAAACAATATCTATAAATATCTAGATTTCGTTGGAAAGTATCTAGGGAAAATATCCAGATTGAGAAAGTAAGAAATTACATATGTATTGATGTGACTGTCGTCTCCCTGGCGAAGAGGTTTACAGCTTTCGCAGTAACCCCGTATATTCTCGTGAGTAACGCAGCTGCGCTCGAATCGGCAGCGGGTGAGCCACACTGGTAACTTACGGAGTATGTGAGCCGGTCGCTCAGAAAGCAATGGCAAACCACTGAGCATAATCTTGCCTAGTACATCAACAGCAGCTGAAAAATGCTAATGTTGACTGCAACGTCCTGTAAGGGATATGCAAAAAAAATTGATGTGACTTACTCTATAGAATCATGTCCTCGTCTTCACTGATGTCTGTCTCACAACATGCACTTAGCTTGTATGATGAAGTTGAAGCTTCAGATTCAAAATGACTCTGGTATGCTTTAGCTGTTCCAGTTTCTTTTAATACACGATCTGGGAGCTGATAAGTTGAACAGCATTTTCCTGCTCTCATCAGGCCAAATCTTATTGTCAAGATAGCATTTAAGAGGTCAAGTTTCATCCTGTTTCTTAATTTACATTTTGTATAATTCATAGTACTGAAAACTCTTTCCACATCAGCATTTGAATGGGGTAGTATCATGGCAGACATCGTACATTCAAAGAGCTCACAGAATGGACTGTTACCTGAGGCATCTTTAAATTGTCTTACTTCACTCCAAAAGGCTTCAGTTTCTGTTTTGTTTTTCCAGTCAACCAAATTTATGTTGGTTAACTGATATTCTGCTTCCGCCACACTATTATCAGTAACCCCTAAAAATTTCATAACTTGACAATATTTTAATATGTCCTTTACTGTCTGAAGTATGTTGTTAACAGGAAAGAGTGAAATATTTTTCAATACATCTAAATTTTCAGGAAGTCTCTGCTTCAATTGCTTGAATAATGAGAGAAAGAAAATCTTGACAGCGCTTTCTTAAGTCGTTCTCTTCATTTTCTGTTAACAGTCCTTTTGTTTTTAAACCATCAATTTTTGATTCGATTTGGTATCCCAGGTGAAGGAGCCAAATAGCTCTCTTTAGTGCAAGTGAACAATTTAGCTTTACAAGTTGGCAATATAAGTCTTTTTTTTACTAATTGAGTGAAATAGCAAAGTGAGATCGTCAAGTAATTTAACTTTATCAATATTTTGAATTCACAGTTTATTAACATTTTGCACTTCACTTAAAATGGATTGTAAAAAGAGAAGGAATGCCAATTTTGTTTTCATCACTGTACATTCCATGTAGTATTTCAGCTGTGTAGCACTTTTCACTTTGTCTTGTTATTTCGAAGTGTGTCTTCAACTCCAACCATTGGTTCACAATTACTTCAACAGCTGGTTGAATTGATAACCATCTAGTTTTACAATCTGACAGAATTGTCAGTGGTGAGGAACTATCATTTAATGCTTTATATAAATTATTATATTGCTGTAGTCTGACAGATGCCGGTCTCTCTGGCTGTGGGGTTACAACACTTTCTCTCTGTAATCCCGTTTATCACGCAGAGTCTCGCAGCGGAGCGAGAACTGAGGTGGTTCGACCCCCGCTCGTGACTTGCGGATACTGAGCCGGCCGCTCAGAAAGCAATGGCAAACTACTGAGCGTAATCTTGCCAAGAGATCAACAGACAGCTGAAAGATGCTGCTGTTGACAGCTAAGTCCTGTAAAAGGATACGCAAAACAGTCTGACAGATGATTTGGAGAATCAGTTATGTGTTTCAGCAATAAGGAATTCCAAATTCCTTGGTAAACATTCTGATGAGACATTTGATAATGCTAGCAGCTAGGAATGACACACACATTTTATGAGGATTAAAGATGGGATATCTTCCTTCAATTTTGCATAAACGCCATGGTTGATACCAAACATTATCGAGGCATTATCTGTACCAGTTGCAGCCAAATTCACATGAAAAGAATCACAAAGTCGGCATTACAGCAATAAGTCGCAGCGCAGTGAGTTTAATACAAAATAAATTAAGTTGCATGTCCTTCACAGGACGTAGCAGTCAACCCCAGCATTTTCGCTGTTCGTGATTCCTGGGCAAATTTTACGTTCAGTAGTTTGCCATTGCTTTCTGAACGACCGGCTCCTATACCTTTTTCGAAAAAACCAGCACCGCTATGTTTCTAATCCGGGTATACGGGCTCACAAACCGCGTTCGTAAGCCCTTAGCCACAGAGCATCGCCAAGTGTAGCCACAATATATACAATACTAAAATGCGATATACGTATAGCTACTAAAATTAACATAGTTACTTTAATGTAATGCAAGACGCGAGGGTCTCCAAACGGCTTTGCCATTCTCTTAGCCTTACCAATCTTGATGTTGATTTCCTGGTCCGTAGATAATTACATTTATTGACCTCCAGTCCTAGAGCCGGCCATGTAACGAAGGGATTACGAAGGCAATTCGCAATCCAGCATAACGCGTTCGAAACACAGCTGCGGGGAATTTGCAGGTTGACCGCTTTGCGCTGGTTTTCGTACATGTCACGATTGCTGGTCGTTCAGAAAGCCGTGGCAAACTACTGAAATCATAAATAGTCAAAGAATACTGGGGTTGACTGCGACGTCCTGTAAAGGATATGCAACTAACTATATACTACATAGGTCTGTGAAATTGTCAACTATCTCCATCTCTCGTCAATAAAGATTGATACCTGTAAAGGAATGACCGAATGTCCAGTTATAAAATTACGCGCAGAATATTACCACCCAGTGTTGGCGAACCACTGATGTTTTGAATCAACCTGCAGCACACCAATCGCTGGAGCTCAGATGGATTCGTCGCCATTCATAAACTCCAGGGACCAAGTGAGGTGTGAAATTATTTTAGACGAGGAGATACCTATCTGGATCCCGACTGGGAGGGGCTATCATACTCATATACCTTCGTTAGGAAACCCTTAAGTGGCTCGTTGCCCT
The DNA here is from genome assembly GCA_963921405.1 of Cepaea hortensis. Taxonomy (NCBI): domain Eukaryota; kingdom Metazoa; phylum Mollusca; class Gastropoda; order Stylommatophora; family Helicidae; genus Cepaea; species Cepaea hortensis. Next base: position 60,794,683 of record OY992883.1, read on the forward strand.
CCACGTGAAGTTTCCTACTATGAAGCAAGTTCCCTTCACGAAAAAAAAAATGATAATAATGATAATAAGTGTAGGTTCCTGTGGAAGGCGTGGTGATCAAGGAACTTTACTACCGACCCCAGGGAAGGAAGTACCCAATGCACTCTAGATAAAGTTGGGTCAGTATGTAGATCTCCTCCCTCACGTGTAATCCCCACAGTCTCTCAGTAGATCATATATGCACAAGGCATCTAGGGATTGACAGGACATACATGAACATTACTGGACGTCCAATATATGCACATTATAAAGTTAGCACATAACATGGTGTACAGTGTATACATACAGACAAATTTGTTACATAACAAGGTGTACTTTTAATGCAGAGCAAACATAGTTGTCGTTGGACAAGGTGTAAACAAAAAATCACCTAAGTTTTTGGTATTTATTAAAGTTAATACAACAACAGGCAATAATGCATGAAAGTTGGTATTGTAAATATTACAATGGTCACTCAAATGTCATAATCAACCTCCTCAGTAAACGGATTATCTCAACATAATCATTGTGGCAACAACAGCAATAGATAGCTAAATGCCTACTACTAAGTGAGTGCCTGTGGAACAAATAGAGGGCCACTGGTAGTGTTGTTCATGCTGAGAGTTATGCTGTTGGAGGTATCCTAGGACATGGTTGGTTTTCCCCATTGGTGCTGCCTCTGGTTTTCCAGATTTCATAAGGTTAGGTGGAGGTATTGGCTGATAGGTAGAAATTACTGCTGGAGGTTTTGAGTGGCCACATATAGTCCCCAGGGAGTCCATAAACTGGTTTAATTCTCCCTGATGCCAAAGGTTTCTTTAAAAACAAAGTAAGAATATAACGTCTTTTGGAGGCTGAGGGCTGGCATCTCGGCACAGACAGAATTATTTCTCCTTGCCCAAACAATATGAGCATCAGCTCCTATAGACAGGCTAACACATACCTTATTTCTGGTTAGGAACGGTCAATTAAGGACTTCTGGTGTGTGTGCTCATCCTGGGAATAGCCAGAACACTGGTTACGTCACCTCCTACCGAAAGTAATCTTGTCACCTCGCAAGCTTGACCCGGACTGAGATGGCAGGTTCCGCCAATTTCAGTCTTGATAACCTGCGCGGGCATTTCAAAACCAGCCAATCGAAGTTCTCCGCTCAACGCCTACACTTTCTCCAGTTTCATCAGAAATATTATGATGTCACCAAGTGGTTATTTATTTTATAAAGATCGGCAAATTGTTGATGGCTGTACAGTATGTCATAGACCACAGGTTACAGTTAAACTTAAGAACACTAAATAAATTACGAGGAAATGTTAGAACCTATGATGTTTGAAGATGAAGGAAAGAAAATGGGGAAAAGGGACATCCCATAGAACCTTCACTATAAGAATGTGGGCAGGATATAGGAGGAGGTATGGAGTCAACTCAAGATAATCTCCCTTAGCGGCAATCAAAGCATGCATCATCTCATCTCAAGTTGATCCTCTTGTACCTTGCGGTGTCGAGGTGAAGTATAAACAGCGGGAGAGTTCCTGTTCCTGGGCTTCATGTATCGAGATTCCCATGGACTCTGCTATTCCCTTTGTCCTTCGTTTAGGTGGTCGGTCTTGTCATCTGCTTCCGAGCGCTAATCTAAAAAGAGGGAGTAGTAACCAAGTTTACATGGAGAGAAGGCCTGTTCAAGTTGTCAAGTTCCGCATGTTAGAACGACAGTGAGAGATATTTAATATTTCTCCAAGTTGAATTTATTGTAAGCGGTTTTTCTTTCCCATCAAAATAATACTTTGATAGCTGCAAAGTTATAGACGTTGAAATATGCACATGTTAAAAAAAAATGAATTAATATCTTGAAACGATGTTAATCGTGAACAATATAACAGATACTTAAGAAGAAAATCCAGGCTATTGAACTTAGAATAATGTGTAAAAGGAAAAGAAATGTGTCGCATGCAATATTTGTAGTCACATTCGGTGAATACTTACTTATTGGAAAACTGACTAATTCCAAACATTAATTGTTTATCAAATATAATGAAATAACTGCCGCCTTTCCTCCTCTGAACATTGTTTTTGCTCATTAACTCGCGATATAATTAATCGTTTCAGATTTCATTTGGGTAGATATTATGAGACGATGGTCTGGACAAAGCCTGATGAGGTCCCGTGAAGACACAGTGCATAGGCCATTGGAGACGCATTACAGCAGACCTTTGATGTGGAGATGGCACTCCATGATGATGATGGTGACATGATGTATTATTCACTTCCACGTTGTAATTTACTTCTACTTTCCATTCATAGAAATCCGAACGAGCCACGGAACCAGACGTCGTTGCATGCGGAACAGGTCACAAACCGGTTCATTGACGTGACTTGGCCCAAGTATGTCCAGGACAAGCAAGAATACTTGCACATAGGTTGGTATTCAACGCTGCCTGCATCTGGTGGTGGCCAGTTACTCTACACCAGTGCTTCTCAACCTTTTTTGGCCCGTGCCCCTCTTCACCTTATTTTTAGAACGTCATTCCCCCCCCCTCACCATATTTTTAGAACGTAATTCCCCCCTCCCCCCCCTTTCGTATTTCCTCCCTAAAAGTTTCCACCTGCCTCTACACAGTATACATAATAATTGTAGCTAAATTTAATAGCACATACTAAAACAAGTCTAGACGTCCACATAAAACGTGATTTGTCGGTTTACTTACTTTATAAAATGAATTTTAGAAGGGTTAGACGTACGTAACCATAAAGTATGAAGGGAAAAACAAGATCAAGTAATCGGTTCTTGTATTAACGCAATGTTGAAATAATCTTCATTCCCCACCTGGAAAGCCCAAAATTCCCCCCTGGGGGGGGGGGGGGGGGAATTCCCCACCGGTTGAGAACCACTGCTCTACACCATACATTACAGCTTCAATACATTACACCATACGTTTCAGTTTCCATTCATGACAGCTTCCATACATTATAGCTTCCACACATTACAGCTTCCACACATTACAGCTTCTATACATTACAGCTTCCACACATTACAGCTTACATTCATTACAGCATACATTCATTGCATCTATTAGAAATCTATAAGTTATCCTCAACAAATAACACAACGCTTTCATTTACATAACTCAATTTATGCTCAGTAAATCACCATGCGTACATAAGTCTATCGCCTGCATGAATGTAACACTTTCAGCTTTCAGTTGGGTGGACTTCAAGTGAAAGTTGTAAATTTGCGATAGATATTCGAAACCCCGTACCGCCGTCATGTTAGTTGGAAGTTTGTTGGTAAGAATGTGAAGTGACCTGCAGTGAGCACCGTGCTCCAGACGAACTATATGACGGCATGAAGGGTGTATAAAGATTACCACTCAGCTAGTGTTTCTAAAGATATTTTTTAAAGACGTAAATGATAAAGATGACAAGAATAATAAATCATATCATAATTATCAAGTGCTGGCTCCACATAACAGGTCAGCCATAACTAGTCTCCTCCAGAGGGACGTTTGGTATCATTAACATAATAAATGCTGAGGAATATCATCAAATCTGTCAGAAATATTTCCTTCATTGTATACCGTGACCACTACAACGATCAGTGGTAGAAGAGGCCGACCCACAAACATGATACTGGATGGCCTGGTTAAGGAAGGAGCCTAACAGTAGAGTCCTTACAGAATATCAAGAGCGACATCTTTGAAGATACATTAACACAAACGCCATGCTTCAAGACAAGTGATGATAAGGCATTTTACATTGATTGATGACAACTTTCTAACATAATCAGATCTTATCACTTGCAGTGGTACTTTCACACATTTGCCTCCAACAGACTGCATGTGTTTTGCATCATGTACTGCTTGTTATAGACTGCTTCACCGGGCATGCGTGAGATTCTATAACTGATAACTGCATCAGGTGTGTGAACATAGTCAACACTACCTACATTGAAAGGGCCACAGCCTCAACGAGTCAATGCCCCTCGGAGAAGCCAGGTCGTCAGTATTACATCGCCTGCTTCTACTTTCTCGAAGACATGTGGGGCTCCTTTCTTGTGATTTTTTTTTTTAAAGTTGCATATCCCTTAAGGACGTTGCAGTCGACACCAGAATTTTGCAGCTGCTGTTGACGATCTTGGCAATATTACGCTCAGTAGTTTGCCATTACGTTCTGAACGATCGGCTCACGTACCCAGTTAGTAGTGTCTAGAAGCATGCCTGCCGGCCTAGTGGTCATTGTAGGGTAGTGTCTAGACGCCCGCCTGCCGGTCCAGTGGTCATTGTAGGGTAGTGTCTAGACGCTCTCCTGCCGGCCCAGTGGTCATTGTAGGGTTGTGTCCAAACGCCCGCCTGCTGGCCCGGTGGTCATTGTAGGGTAGTGTCTACACGCCCGCCTGTCGGCCTAGTGGTCATTGTAGGGTAGTGTCTAGACGCCCGCCTGCCGGCCCAGTGGTCATTGTGGGGTAGTGTCCAAATGCCCGCCTGCCGGCCTAGTGGTCATTGTAGGGTAGTGTCTAGACGCCCGCCTGCCGGCCCAGTGGTCATTGTGGGGTAGTGTCTAGACGCTCTCCTGCCGGCCCAGTGGTCATTGTAGGGTAGTGTCTAGACGCCCGCCTGCCGGCCCAGTGGTCATTGTAGGGTAGTGTCTAGACGCCCGCCTGCCGGCCCAGTGGTCATTGTAGGGTAGTGTCTAGACGCCCGCCTGCCGGCCCAGTGGTCATTGTAGGGTAGTGCCCAAATGCCCGCCTACCGGCCTAGTGGTCATTGTAGGGTAGTGTCTAGACGCCCGCCTGCCGGCCCAGTGGTCATTGTGGGGTAGTGTATAGACGCCCGCCTGCCGGCCCAGTGGTCATTGTAGGGTAGTGTCTAGAGGCCCGCCTGCCGGCCTAGTGGTCATGGCATCGATCCGCATTGGAGCGAAATCGAATGTTTAGGCTTCCAGGTCGGAACAGCCTAAATATGTGCCAGCGGATTTCTTACTAGGCCTGTCGGTGTACTTACTAAGCCTCGCGGGGTGCTTACTAAGCCTCGCGGTGTACTTACTAGGTCTGGCGGTGTACTTACTAGGCCTGGCGGTGTACTTACTAGGCCTGGCGGTGTACTTACTAGGCCTGGCGGGGTACTTACTAGGTCTGGCAGTGTACTTATTAGGCCTGGCGGTGTACTTACTAGGCCTGGTGGGGTACTTAGTAGGCCTGGCGGTGTACTTACAAGGTGTCGCAGTGTACTTATTAGGCCTGGCGGTGTACTTACTAGGCCTAGTGATGTACTTGCTGGCCCGGTGGTGTACTTACTAGGCCTGGTTGTTTACTTATTAGACCTGGCGGTGTACTAGACCTGGCGGTGTACTTAGTAGGCCTAGTGATGTAACATACCTGGTGTCTTCCTAACTTAACGACAATCAAAAGTCACGATAAGTCAGTCTGATCGATAATCTATACTCACGTGCTCCTATTGTGACAGACGTCTTCAAATTTAAGACTTGCCTAATCAGCGACCCTCAAGCCCAGTCTAGGATGGTAAATGACAATGTGATTATCATACGCAGCTATGGACATTCGATAAATGAAACTGTCAGTAGTCATGTGTGTTTATGTTCTGTCCCTGTTTCTTAAAGTGACCCGAGCTTAAGGAAACAGGGATGGCAAGTGTAGGGTTTCAACTTTCAACTTGTGACTTTCTTCTTCTTCTTTTGTTCGCTTGAAATACATCTATAACTGCAATGTTTTCTCCTGTATGAATCTAAAAGTCTTTTTTAGTTCACTCAGTAAACTCAGTTCACTCATTTAGTAAACTCCATAGAGTTTATCTTCCACTGTTGTCTCTCTAGGCCAGAAGGTATGCCTGGGTATGTTGTTGTTTGGGCAGTCTTGGAGTATGTGCTTTGCTGTCTGCGGCGCCAAACCACATGTGCTTATGGCTGAGTCACCAATCTTGACTTTTGTATACATGTGGTTGCCTAATCTGTTGTGCCCTGTTCTAAGGCGCAGAATAATGACTTGTTCTGGTCTGTCCATAACGTGGTAGTCGTCTTGAGCAGGTTTTGGTGGCCTTCTGACTGATTTGGTCATTCTTTTCCTTTGATGGTATGTAATGGGCACATCAGGCTGTTCTTCTTTTGCTTCTTCCTTAGCCAATTGATCAGCTCTGTCGTTTCCGGGTACTCGACAGTGGGATGGTATCCACTGTATAGTGACCTTATGCTGACTGCTAAGTTCAGAAAGTAGTGTCCTTAGTACTGGCAATTTCCCAGACAGGAGCGCCTCGAGTACTGATTTTGCATCTGTCAACAGCACCACAGGTTATGTACCATGGTTGGTATTTAGTAATTTCTCTGTTACTATCTTGATTGCCTCAATTTCAAAAGGCATGGGTTCCATCTTGTGGCTTTCAACAGACACGGTCTCAAACGTGTGGCTTTCAACAGGCAGGGGTTGAAAATTGTGGATTTAAACAGACACAGATTCCAAACCGTGGATTAGAACAGGCAAAGATTCCAAACTGTGGGTTTGAACATATACAAATTCAAAATTGCGGATTTGAACAAACACAGTTCCATTTATAGTATCACGTCATTCCTGAAAATATAATAAAATTATCCGTAATAGCTAGGAGTCCGGAGGGCGACATATGTCTCTAACATGTCGCAGCGTTCGATAAGCCGTCATCTGATCCACTTGAACATTACACTTGTAACACGTCTGTCAAGCTAATGTGCTTTCGTTATCTCTTATCCATGACATTTAAGCGCTACCCTGATTAACACCCACTTAGTTGAAAGTATGATGAAAGTATGAAAGGCGCTATTGATATGTAGTGTCACGGCAGGATTTTTTTTCTCCATATCTCTTACAGGATTGATTGATTGATTGATTGATTGATTGATTGATTTAGGAACCGACATCACAGCATTCGGGGCATTCCCATAAGCGCTCCGTCCCCATCCTCAGAAGCAAGCGAAGAATTCCAACCCCAACAGTACCAGTAGCAATCTGATTATATGTGCGTCTCGCCTTTCCTCTAAGCGTCGAGCATCGGCCAGATCCCCTCGTCACTCCCCGCTGTCGCATTCTTGCCAGACCATGGTGGTCCATTTGCTCCTCCGAAGTGTACACGTGCTCCCACAAGGCCGCAACCACGTCTGCCTTATCATGCATCAATACTCCACCAACTTTGTAGAGCCAGCCAATCTGTCCGCCTGTTCATTCCCCAGCACACCAGCATGCCCCGGAGAAAAGATCCAGGCGATGCTTGCCACCCGTGACCTCCGAAGCGAAGCAAGCCACTCTGCACGAAGCTTGCTGAGCTCACCCTACTCAGCATGCTTTCTGAGTCAGTTACAATCACGATGAGTGTGTGTATCGTATTCTCCATCCAGCGGAAAGCTGCACTGACTGCCTCCACCTCCATTCTTAAGCTAGGTGTTGTGGTATCATATGCCAGGCTCTCCTGCACCAAACGTCGACCATTAGCCTTTGCCAAGAACACCCAGGCACTTCTACTACCTCTCAACACCGAACCATCTGTGTAGATAATCACATCACCCGGGCGAGCATTATCCTGAATTAGTTGCTGGATTGCCACTTCCATGGCCCCTGCTGGCCACTCCTTGCACTCCCGGCTCAATGCGATTATAACTCTGCACAAGTCTAACTGCTCCGCTGGCACTCTGACCCACTCCTTTCCTCGCCTAATGTTCTCCAAGATGAACACCTGTCTGATCGTATCCTCCGCCTGAGCCATCCATGATTTCCCTCTTATCAGTCGCTGGCCCTTAACTGCGTCCTCATGCAACGGGTGATCTGTGTCAGCAGCTACTCTGAGGTATGCCTTCGCCTGCATCACCTTGAGCCTACCAGCAACAGTCGGCAAACCAAGGATGTAACGCATACACACCACTGGGGTGTCTCTGGTGCATCCCAGAATGACCCGTATAGCCTCGTTCGTATGCGCTCCAATCTCACCAGCTGACTCTTTGAGACAGTGAGCAGTCCTAGTCCATAATCAGTCACTGAGAGGATCAAGTGCTGGTATAGTGTGAAAAGCATTCTCTGCTCTATGTCCATTGCAGCCATAGTTTTGAGTGCGTTGAGTCCCTTTTGAGATCTTGTCACAACCGTCTCCACATGGTCCTTGAAGGACAGGCTCCTGTCAAATGTGATTCCCAGATACTTCAGTTTGTTCTCTCTGTTGACGCTTCCACCATCTATCGTGAGGCTTGAGACATCAGCTCTCACAATCCTGTTGTCCAGAGAACACCACAAAACAGCTGCCTTTTCCGGGTGGATGACAGCACCCATTTCAGTGCACCAGTCAATCACTTTGTCTACTGTCGCCTGTAGCTCCTGGGCTGTTTGCTCCCTATCTCTCCCCTGCCTATATGCAAGAATATCATCTGCAAATGTTAGTATCCCTCCAACCCCTGGTGCTTCTAGGTTTGCAATTTAGCTCGTATACACATTAAAGAGCACCGGTGAGATTGCAGATCCCTGTGGCAGTCCCGGGGTTAAAATATGTGGTTCTGAGGTCCATGCACCCAGACGGAAAACAATCCGACGAGAATGTAGGACCAGTGCTATCCAGTTCACCAACCAAGGATTGACCCCCCTTCTCCATCAGTGCGATCATCAAAATATGATATCGAACTCTATTGTACGCATCCTCGAGATCAAGCGCTGCCGCCATCTTTTCCTGTCTACTCTGGAACCCCTCATAAACGTCAAAGGCAAAAGTGGCTGCATTTTACCAGGTATCTTTTCCTGGCCTATAGCTCCCCAGTCCGCTTGGAAGAAGCTTCCCCCTTTCCAAAAACTATTGCAGCTTGACAGCGGCTATCTTCTCTAAAACCTTCCCAAATGTATTTTGAAGGGTGATGATCCCTTACAGGACGTTGCAGTTAACACCAGCATTCTTCAGCTGCTGTTGATGTACGAGGCAAGTTTTACGTTCAGTAGTTTGCCACTGCTTTCTGAACGACCGGCTGACATACCCCGGCAGGATACGAAGAATAAACAGAACAGAAGCTTCAAGTCGCACAGCCGACGTTTATTTCTGCAGGATGTTTTGATCTCTGCACGGTGACGCCGTCGCCTTTCACCGAATTCAAGATGATTCCACAGAAAGCAAACTTGGGGAAGTCTGATTAGAGAACAAACTGTTCCAAATGCAACATTGTCTCCCCTTCAACGTCAGTACAGTTTGGGATCAATGATCACTGACATGGCAGGAACTCCCATGATAGTGTTTACATCAATACTAGACTGCCCTAAGGATTCCATCTCCGGATTTTTTTTCTTCAGGGTTTACTGCAGATCCATGTATCCGTACGGGTATTCTCACGCAGCAATGATTTAGAATTCGAGTTTTCCTTCTTCGAAATGGGCTACCTATGATGCTTATCAAGTCAAATCTACCCGAAGCAACCGGATGTTTGAAGGCACCTGTGAAGTCACTGAATATATGATTGGAAAATGGTAGCTATAATTCACTACAGTTTCACTGACACAGACGGAAGGAATCTAACACCGCAAAAAACAACTGACTTCAAATATAACCGATGCTGTAGAAGCACGTTGGACGCGGTCGATGTTTTTTTTTTTCTACAAATCAAATCGACTCTAATGTATAGTGAAAACATAAAGAAAGTAGTTCACTGAGTATATGGTGAGATAATGACAGCTATAATTCACTTAATATAAAATGAGACAATGGACATTCATTCATTGAATGTTAGTTAGTTAGTTAGTTAGTCGTGGTTCCAATATCACGGCAACGGGTCGTCCCCATATTGCTCCGTTCCTGTGCCAGTGAATACCACACAAAATGCTCCTCACTGCCCAATGTGAACAATGGAATAGACAGGAGTATTGGCAAGCCAACAGCCCGCACAGGTACACTGTGCATAATGCCGCCTACAGAATGCCAACACCAAAGACCTCCATGAAAAATACAGTTCATCGTCGATGGAAACGGCAGTCACCAGAAAGACTTCATTGACCCGGGTTTTATCCCATATCGTTCGGTCTTTTTCCGCAGGAAAACCCGCCGAAAGTGCCGAACAAAGCACGAACTTCGTAGCTTCAGTGACGACTCCCAGGAATCTCCTGAAAAATGCTCTCGTGAGGTCGAAAAGGCAAACCAGTCAATCCAGCAACAGCCGGCCACCATCGTTCCGAACATGCAGTTCACACTACAGACAACCGCGGACAGATGTAAAAGCATTCCACGTGAAACTCACAGCTCACAGTGTCGCGCCACGCACTCACTCAGTAGCAGGGCGACGGAACCGTATCCTCCTTACGCCTCTTACGACATACATGGTAGGCAACAGTGTTACTATTCTTTGCTCCCCCGTATGGGCCCCGGCAATACATTGAATGTATAATGAGACATTTGGAATTCAGTCACTGAATATGTACTAAGACAATGGGAATTCATTCATTGAATGTGTACTGAGACAATGGGAATTCATTCATTGAATGTATACTAAGACACTGGGAATTCATTCATTGAATATAAACTGAGACAATGATAATTCATTCATTGAATGTATACTGAAACAATGTATTAGCCCCATATTTTGACGCCAATCGTCGTTAGAGTAGTAGTGTGGTTATTATTACGTCAGCCGTCTTCACTATCCAGACAATTCCCTGGTACCAGTTTAGACCGTATCGACCTGAGTGGTGAATTTAAATAAAACCAAACAGGAATTAGAAAATATGATCATCGAGCCGGCAGGCAAGCGTGCTAGCAACTGTGCCACCGCGGCTCCCTCTTCGTGTACTGAGAATAATATCTCCCCTCTAGATCAGGGGTGGGTACACTTATTGTGCGTAGGGCCACATTGACAAATGTAAAGCTATTGGGGGGCCGCATATATATTATGTCCACTTTGTTTACAGCAACCTATCACAATAAGTACGAGTAATTAAGGATTATTTATAGGTTATCAAACAGTATAAATAACTAATTATTGCAATTTCATTTCACTTATATACTTAAACATTATATTTTACAATATGGACAAAAACGTTTACTAATGTGTTAACAAGATTTTAAATTGTTTTTATTATCATAAACCACCAAAACCTGCTCAAGATGACTACCACATTATGGACAGACCAGAACAAGTCATTATTCTGCGCCTCAGAACAGGACACAATAGATTACGCAACCACATGTATACAAAATTCAAGATTGGTGAAACAGCCATGTGCACATGTGGATTGGCGTCGCAGACAGCAGAGCACATACTCCAAGACTGCCCAAAATATAACATATCTAGGCAAACCTTCTGGCCTAGAGAGACGACAGTGGAAGATAAACTCTATGGACCACTGTGTGAACTGAAAAAAACAGTTCAATTCATGCAAGAGACGACATTGCAGATATAGACATATTTCAAGCGAACGAAAGAAGAAGAAGAATTATCATAAACTTTTTTTTTATTATCTACCAATGGCTTTAATGTAGACACAAACCGACTACAGTGTCACTACAATTGTTGATTTATAATAAGATGTATGTAACTGCTTTCAATTTTTGACAATATTCTTGAAATCTGGAGTAGGTTTACTTGTTGCAATTCGCATGAAACAAGGAGTAAACTCAGACTAAATTTCTGAAATATATCAAGACTACTGCAACAAATAAATTAATTTGAACATTTTAAATGTGGCAATAATTTATAACAGCAAAAAACTTTTAAATTTTATATTTTCCTGCAAAATAAATCATTTTATTCACCGCAAGAAATAACTGTTTTTCATAAAACCATCCTTATTAAATTTTTACATGTCGATAAATATTTCTCAAAATTAAAATCGATAAATTCGCATTTTAGCTTACATTACGAAGGTCAGGGCCTGTTTACAAAAATAAAATAAAAAATTAGAAAGAAATTGTATCCAAAATGTTAAAACATACATGAGGGTACATGAAATTCTGCACAAATTCAATAAAATAACTTAAAAACAAAGTAAACATGTTTATTTCAAGGGCCGCATAATATCAGCTGCCGGGTCGCGTGCGGCCCGTGGGCCGTAGTTTGCCCAACCCTGCTCTAGATCATCCCTGGAGCTATTACTTCCATGTTTGTCCGCTCCTGTTAAACACAAACGTTAACATCCCCCTCCTTGTTGGTCTATGGCAATTTCATATTCACCAACATTAAGTGCCTTTCCGACAGGCGTGGACGATCATGCTCCTTCATATCTTGAGATCTCCAATAGCTTGTATCTATTCATGCTCTGACACCCATCAGTGCCATGACCCAAGACTGTCAAGAATTGTATCTAGATGTCTTCTTCTATCTCTCCTTTCATACACCTTTCCATTTGTGACAATATGTTCTAGTTTGTGTCTTCTGATAATGTGGACAACAATGATAACTGCCTCTGTCTGATATTTGTGATGAGTTGTCTTTCAGACTCAGTCTCAGTCAAAATGTTTAGATTACTCATTCTGGCTGTCCAGAAAATGATCAGCTTTCTTCTGTAAAACCACTTCTCTGAAGCTTCTATGAATTTAGTTAATGCTTGTTTGCTGATTGTCCAGCATTTACAGCCAATTGTGAACATTCAGTTACCGACGTTAATTGAGATTCCATTGGAATAGCCCCCTCTGGTAGGGAGTATCGTGTGCTAACGGTGATATCCGATCGTCATAATGGAAAATAAATTAAAATAGCTCAACTGCCGGTCTATGGAATATCAGAATTTCATATTATCCATTTCAAATAGGAATAATCTAGTCATGGGCGCTATCTCAAAGAAAACAATATTCACAAATGGTTCTGTAATCCACTTCTTGTGAAGCAAAGGTGGCCGACGCGACTCTGACTCCACCACCCACCTAGTGCCGGCTGATCTGTACAAACATGGGTCTGGCACTGTGTGCCCAATGTGACCCCACCACCCACCTAGTGCCGGTTGGTCTGTACAAACATGGGTCTGGCACTGTGTGCCCAATGTGACTCCACCACCCACCTAGTGCCGGTTGATCTGTACAAACATAGGTCTGGCACTGTGTACCCAATGTGACCCCACCCCCACCCACCTAGTGCCGGCTGGTCTGTACAAACATGGGTCTGGCATTGTGTGCCCAATGTGACTCCACCACCCACCTAGTGCCGGTTGATCTGTACAAACATAGGTCTGGCACTGTGTACCCAATGTGACCCCACCACCCACCTAGTGCCGGCTGGTCTGTACAAACATGGGTCTAGTACTGTGTGCCCAATGTGACCCCCCCCCCCACCCACCTAGTGCCGGTTGATCTGTACAAACATGGGTCTGGCACTGTGTGCCCAATGTGACCCCCCCCCCCACCCACCTAGTGCCGGTTGATCTGTACAAACATGGGTCTGGCATTGTGTGCCCAATGTGACCCCACCACCCACTTAGTTCCGGTTGGTCTGTACAAACATGGGTCTGGCATTGTGTGCCCAATGTGACCCCACCACCCACTTAGTTCCGGTTGATCTGTACAAACATGGGTCTGGCATTGTGTGCCCAATGTGACCCCACCACCCACTTAGTTCCGGTTGGTCTGTACAAACATGGGTCTGGCATTGTGTGCCCATTGTGACCCCACCACCCACTTAGTTCCGGTTGGTCTGTACAAACATGGGTCTGGCATTGTGTGCCCAATGTGACCCCACCACCCACTTAGTTCCGGTTGGTCTGTACAAACATGGGTCTGGCATTGTGTGCCCAATGTGACCCCACCACCCACCTAGTGCCGGTTGGTCTGTACAAACATGGGTCTGGTACTGTGTGCCCAATGTGACCCCACCACCCACCTAGTGCCGATTGATCTGTACAAACATGGGTCTGGCATTGTGTGCCCAATGTGACCCCACCACCCACCCACCTAGTGCCGGCTGGTCTGTACAAACATGGGTCTGGCATTGTGTGCCCAATGTGACCCCACCACCCACCTAGTGCCGGTTGGTCTGTACAAACATGTGTCTAGCACTGCGTGCCCAATGTGGCTGAAGGCGTGAGAAAGGGCCCTGTACTTGCTGTAAACCGTTCCTGGACTTGTTCAGATCCCTGTATCCAAAGTCGTTGTCCGCATTAATGAGCACCTACCTAACTACCTGAAGACATGCTAACTGCAGGGGCAGGACAATATTGCGCGTATGTATGTACGTTTTTGTGTGTGTTTGACAATGTCTCGGTGGATCAGTGATTACCATCTATCAATACAGTGGTCCCATGGAGAAATCATGCTAGTGGGACAGGATGTGATTTCTTCCTGCCAGTACAGACTTGTGGTCGATTGGGGCCCTATCATACAAGAACCACACATTACATTTAAGAATGTTGTGGGGGAGGAACAATCAAACAAACGAACACATTTTATGTTCATATGGTCACAAATGTCACCTTAGGTGTAACTATATGAGCATGGTGATTTACACACACTCCACCCACTCATCTTTCGCACATCAGTTATCAGTTATTTATGTTACGTTCACTTAGAAAAACAATACATGGTAATATGAATAATGTGCACATAAATAATGCATACTAAACTATTATAAGACTGAAAGACAGAGAGACAGACAGGCAGCCATGCAGACAGATATACAAACATATATATATATATATCACGTGCCATGCCGGAAAGCGTGGGTGGTCATGACTCGCCATTTCACTCGATCACCAGAATATATATATATATATATATATATATATATATATATATATATATATATATATATATATATATATATATATATATATATATATATTCACACGCACAATAACCCAGTCTCACACATATTCACACTCAAACACATCAACAATTCACACACTAACACAACACTCACTCACTCACTCACTCACTGACACTACTACACAAATACCCCCTTGAACAAACACTCAGCCACTCCCTCTCTCTCTCTCTCTCTCCCTCCCTCTCTCTCTCTCTCTCTCTCTCTCTCGCGCGCGCGCGCTCGCGCACATACACACACACACGTACACACACACACTAGATCACACACTTATTCACAGATACACAAACTCATTCTAGCGTACACTCACAGACTTGCTCACACACTCATATACACAAGGAAGCAATAGTGGTGGGGAAGACAGCTGGTTAGCTCGCTACGTATTCCACTGAAACATAAATCACTGATCATTTCCCAGTCCTACAGAAGTATGTGAAGTGTGGTTATGATTATCTAACACATAAAACACAGACAGATGGAGACACCACACAGACTGGTAGAGACAGATGGAGACACCACACAGACTGGTAGAGACAGATGGAGGCACCACGCAGACTGGTAGAGATAGAGGGAGGCACCACACAGACTGGCAGAGATAGAGGGAGACACCACACAGACTGGTAGAGACAGATGGAGGCACCACACAGACTGGTAGAGACAGATGGAGACACCACACAGACTGGTAGAGACAGAGGGAGGCACCACGCAGACTGGTAGAGACAGATGGAGGCACTACACAGACTGATAGAGACAGATGACGGCACCACATAGACTGGCAGAGACAGATGAAGACACCACACAGACTGGTAGAGACAAATGGAGACACCACGCAGACTGGTAGAGACAGGTGGAAGCGCCGCACTGTCTGGTAGAGACAGATGGAGGCACCACACAGACTGGTAGAGACAGAAACACAGACAGATGCAGACACCACACATACTAACAGAGACAGAACACAGACTGGCAGAGACAGAACACAGACTGGCAGAGACAGAATACAGAATAATAGAGAAATATGGAGACACCACACAGACTGGTAGAGACAGAACGTAGACAGATGGATACACCACACAGACTGGTAGAGACGGAACATAGACAGATGGAGACACCACACAGACTGGTAGAAACAGATGAGAACACCACACAAACTGGTAGAGACAGATGAAGACAACACACAGACTGGTAGAAACAGATGGAGGCACCACACAGACTGGTAGAGACAGATGGAGACATTACACAGAATGGGTTGCGACAGATGGGGGAGTCACACAGACTGGTAGAGACAGATGGAGACACCACACAGGCTGGTTAGCGACAGATGGGGGAACCACACAGACTGGTAGCTATAGATGGAGTCACCACACAGACTGGTAGCGATAGATGGAGTCACCACACAGACTGATAGCGATAGATGGAGTCACCACACAGACTGGCAGAGACAGAATACAGAATAATAGAGAAATATGGAGACACAACACAGACTGGTAGAGACAGAACGTAGACAGATGGATACACCACACAGACTGGTAGAGTCAGAACATAGACAGATGGAGACACCACACAGACTGGTAGAAACAGATGAGGACACCACACAAACTGGTAGAGACAGATGGAGACACCACCCAGACTGGTAGGAACAGATGGAGACACCACACAGACTGGTAGAAACAGATGGAGACACCACACAGACTGGTAGAGACAGATGGAGACATTACACAGAATGGGTTGCGACAGATGGGGGAGACACACAGACTGGTAGAGACAGATGGAGACACCACACAGGCTGGTTAGCGGCAGATGGGGGAACCACACAGACTGGTAGCTATAGATGGAGTCACCACACAGACTGGTAGCGATAGATGGAGTCACCACACAGACTGATAGCGATAGATGGAGTCACCACACAGACTGGCAGAGACAGAATACAGAATAATAGAGAAATATGGAGACACAACACAGACTGGTAGAGACAGAACGTAGACAGATGGATACACCACACAGACTGGTAGAGTCAGAACATAGACAGATGGAGACACCACACAGACTGGTAGAAACAGATGAGGACACCACACAAACTGGTAGAGACAGATGGAGACACCACCCAGACTGGTAGGAACAGATGGAGACACCACACAGACTGGTAGAAACAGATGGAGACACCACACAGACTGGTAGAGACAGATGGAGACATTACACAGAATGGGTTGCGACAGATGGGGGAGTCACACAGACTGGTAGAGACAGATGGAGACACCACACAGGCTGGTTAGTGACAGATGGGGAAACCACACAGACTGGTAGCTATAGATGGAGTCACCACACAGACTGGTAGCGATAGATGGAGTCACCACACAGACTGATAGCGATAGATGGAGTCACCACACAGACTGGCAGAAACAGAACACACACTGGTAGAAACAGATGGAGACAACAATACAAACTGGTAGAGACAGATGGAGACACCACACAGACTGGTAGAGACAGATGGAGACACCACACAGACTGGTAGAGACAGATGGAGACACCGCGCAGACTGGTAGAGACAGATGGAGACACCACACAAATTGATAGAGACAGATGGAGACACCACACAGACTGGTAGAGACAGATGGAGACACCACGCAGACTGATAGAGACAGATGGAGACACCACACAGATTGGTAGAGACAACACAGTCTGGCAGTGACAACACAGACTGGCAGAGACAGAACAGTCTGGCAGAGACGACACAGACTGACAGAGAAAATACATATAGAGACAGGACATATACAGGCGGAGACAGAAGATATACAGTCATTTAGTGATTTAACACAGAAAGGTCTCGACCGGATACAGAGGCAGACAGACTACAGGTAGTGATTGACAAACATTGAAAAACTTACGACCGAACGAGACAAAGACTTAATGAGCCTGATAAGCGACTGGAAGAGACAGACAATAGCAGATATACATGCGATTAGAAGAGACAGACAATAGCAGATACACAAGCGACTGGAAGAGACATGCACTAGCGCATACACAAGCGACTGGAAGAGACAGACAATAGCAGAAACACAAGTAACTGGAAGAGACAGACAATAGCAGATACACAGGTGACGAAGAGATAGACAACAGCAGATACACACGGGGCTGGAAGAGACATACAATAGCAGAAACACAGGCGACTTGATGAGACAGACAATATGAGATACACGGGCTACTGGAAGAGATAGACAACAGCAGATACACATGGGGCTGGAAGAGACATACAATAGCAGAAACACAGGCGACTTGAAGAAACAGACAATATGAGATACACGGGCTACTGGAAGAGACGTACAATAGTAGAAACACAGGCGACTTGAAGAAACAGACAATATGAGATACACGGGCTACTGGAAGAGACGTACAATAGTAGAAACACAGGCGACTTGAAGAGACAGACAATATGAGATACACAGGTGACTAGAAGAGACGTACAATAGGTGATACACGAGCGACTGGACGAGACAGACAATAGCAGATACATAAACGATTGGAAGAGATAGACAATAGAAGATACACAAACGACTTGAAGGCAGACAATAGCAGATACACGAGCGACTGGAAGTGGCAGATACAGACGTATATGTGGCAGTGAGACTGTCAGATCACAACACATGTTGGTAGGAATACAACAAACACTGGTAGAATCAGACATATATTGTTTGTGAAAACACACTTTGTGTAATAATAACTACATACTGGTGCAGACAGATCCACGCAGGTAAAATCAAATAGGCGGACTGATAATGACAGGCACAAACTACAGACAGACAGACGGACTTCGAGACCGGGTGATACTAACACTAACACTCTGACCAATGTCTGCAACAACAGTTTTTATTGTCATAAACAGAGGAGTTATCCACCTTCCCAGGCAGGAGACCTATCATCCGTCATCATTACCGCTCTCAAAAGCTGGCCCTCTGGTTTGACCTTATCCCCAAAATTGACAGAGCCGACAGTTCAGAAAGATCGTCTCACCTCCTAGACAACTCGGACAACGCTTCCAGCTTTGACGATTACCACCGCCTCATCCCGAACTTCGACAACATCTTTCCCTCCCCGCCGCCCATGCCTCCACCGACCCCTTCGAGCAGTTCCAACGAGCGCTCGTCGACGACATACAGATCGTTTTCTGATGTAACAGTCGATGACTACCAGAAATATGGACCCGGAGACGGCAGCAGTGTGCCCATGGGTAACCATCAAAGTAGCCATCATAGTGAGCTGCCTTCTAGGGGAGGTGAACCGGTTACAGCTGAGCCTGGGAAAAGCAAATCTACTGCGGGAGTTCCCTTGAGCATCGTAGTTGCTATAGGAGGTTCTCTTCTGCTGATCAATATTATCATCTTTGCCGGGTTGTGTTATCAGAGGGAAAGAATAAAGAAGCTACGACATATCAACAAGCCTTTATCAGCTGCTGAACTGGACTTCGACCATACTAGGTTTCGTAGAGTGGAATCGAACCAAAGTTCTCCGTGCCCAGTTATTGATGATGGTCTGGGCCATGAGTGTGTAAGCTTAGTGTCCGGTGCCTCAGCCCATCAGCATGTTTCACCCATGAAGCCAGCACACCATGGAAACACGCACGTCCACAACCAAAGTCCCCAGATCAGTATGCACAGTCGCAGGGGTCATTCTCAGCCTCGAGCTACGCCGCCCCTGGAGCCTGTGACGTGTAACTACAGCGCCTTGCCCACAAATGTAACTTCACCTGTACACAGAACACACATAGGCGTGTCGAAGGCTGGGGTTCAGTTAACTCAGGGCACCGATGTGAATGTTAACAATAAAGTTCATGTGCCTACGGACGGTTCTCATAAAGCAGCTGGCGAAATTGGCGGCAGCATAGGCAGTGTTGGAATGATTGGTAGTGGGGGTGTAAGTACTTTTACCAGTGGGTATCCGTACCCAGGAGGGCGCACAGGACACACTGGGGCTAGCGGTGTAGCGCCTGCCTCTGCAATAGTGGCAAGCAACGCCACAACAGCTTCCATAGCCATCCCTGCTGGTATAACAGTCACTGCTGCTCCGAGCCTTGGCACCAGTGGCGATCCCTTGTATAAGACTATAAATAAATCCGGCCAAAATAATGCTGCTACAACAGTTTAGCACTCATCATCACGAAATAAACATAACACGCAAATATTAGCATAACCAGAATCGCAGATAAGCAGCCAGTATGCAAATTTGCTGCACGAAATAGCAATTTGGTTTTTCTTCTGTGAAAGAGGAGACGTCAAAATAGTGTTGCAAACATGAAGGTTGAGCAAGCAAGCAAATTAAGTAGTGAGATAGAAACATGTGGTAACGTGTCTGTTCATGATTGGTTGTTCCTCAAAGGGCCGGGGCAACCTCTCATAAAAGTGTTCTTATTTATTCTAACAATTGTGATCAAGCACCAACGAAGCAACGAAAGATACTCTCAGAAGAGTGAACCTGTACTCAGAGTGAACCTGTACCAAGTGTGACCCGTACCCAGAGTGCTTGCTATGTTGGCTCTCTCTAGATTTAGTTGCTTATTGTTCTTTTGTTTAACATTATAAACTACTGTCTACACAGTAGAGAGAGAGAGTGAGAGAGAGAGAGAGAGAGAGAGAGAGAGAGAGAGAGTGAGCGAGAGCGAGAGAGAGAGAGAGAGAGAGAGAGAGAGAGAGAAAGAGATTGAGGGAGGGAGAGAGAGAGAGGGAGAGAGAGATTGAGAGAGAGAGAGAGAGTGAGTGAGAGAGAGATTGAGAGAGAGAGAGAGAGAGAGAGAGAGAGAGAGAGAGAGAGAGAGATGTCAGAAAGTAGGATTTCCAACTCCTCTACATGTTTAACACTATTTATTTCTGTTGAACAAGGCTTCATGAAGATTCACCCTTGCAATGTTGATGTTCTTGTAAACCTAGTTATCCTCAATTTCTGTTAACCTATTTGTCTTGGAGATAAATGAACTAAAATCATGTCACTAGAAAGTGGGATATTGTTTATACAACCGTTGTTACAATTAATGATCGATACTGCCGTTGCCATCCAAGTCTTTTCTCATAGTTACAAAGAGATGGAAATTCCGGAAGTGCCAGGTAAGGGCTGTAGGTTCAGTGTTAAAGATTATCCCAGTTGCCCAGCTCCACTACAAAGTTGTAGTGTGGTACGCGCAGTGTTTGGTCAGGCATTGTTGTGCAATAATATCACCCCGAGCCGTTAGTGTTGAATCGGTGTCTTCAAGTTGTCTAGAGTGGCTTGATAAGCTGAGGCATTAACGTTTGCACTGTGATGAGTTAAATCTAGGAGGTACACCGTGCATCCCCCAGAACCCAGTTGTCATGACTTTGCCAGGGCTGGTTGATTTCATGAATGTCCTGTTACTGTGGGCTATCAAGGATGCTTGCAGGCCCTGGACTACACTTGTGTCACAGGACAGAAGTGGAATACCCGGGCATCATCAACTGTAGTGATTTTCTTCAGGTAATACTCACCACATTCATATTGATAGCTGTCACTAAGTTTTCAAATTTAAATTTTCCTCATAATGTGCCCGAGAAATCTTAACTACGCCGAATTTCTCTAATCAGTTTACGGTTTGCAGGACTCTCTTGTTCGTTTGTATTATATCTCGTATCGCTTATATGTCCGTCCATGTTATTCTTTGCAATTTCCTCAGAAACTATTAGACATTTTTCAGCGTGTCTGCTTTTTTGTCCATGTTTCACATGCACACAAGAGTCTAGGGTTTATATAGAACTTCCAGTCTAGTTCGCACTTCATTTTACAACTGTATATTACTGAGTATGTTTTTCATCTTGAAAAAGGCTACCATTGCCATGGCGATGATTGCCATAATTTCTACAAGTCACCTTCCATCAGATGTTATGACATGTATGCGTGTTATATAGCGCTTTTTTCTCACAGTAATTGACAGCTAATCATCAGTTAGTGAGTATATCAGGTATGAATAAATAGGGATTGCTTTTATCTGTTTTCACCTAATGTGCGGGCGCGCGCAGTGATAACAAGTGACGTTCAGTCACGGGAAAAGCGTAAGTCTCAGAGATGTGGCTGTACTCATCATCATCAAGTGCCGTGCCGACTGGCGTAGGCATTCATGACTCTCCACAGACTTGGTTTTCTGGATCAACTCTGCCGTTGATATTCCTCCATGCCACCGTCGCAATCCATCCAGCATCATTTCTCGTGGTCTGCTTCTCTTCCCCTCGATCTTTCCAGTTGTCACGATGTTCTCCAGCGCCTCTCTTCTCATCACGTGACCAAACAAAGCTGTTTATCTCTTTCTTATTGTTGTATATAATGTTCTAGTTTCGTTAGCATCTTTAAGGCATTCGTTGTTAGTTACTTTGGCAGTCCAAGGAATTCGCAACATTCGTCTAAGGAACCAATCCAAGCTCTTCCTAATTTGATCTTTTATATTCCAAGATTCACAGCAACACAGCAAAATTGGATCTATATAGCTCTTCAGCACTCTCTTTCTTACATTCAATGATTGTGACTTATTGCATAAGATATTCTTCATTTTCTGAAATGCAGCCTTTGCTTGCCCTATTCTGCTCTTGATCTCTGTTGTGCATCTTCCATCTGATGTTATAAATGTCCCTAGATATTTAAAACTATCCACTTGGTGAAGAATTTTCTCTTCTATCTCTATTTCACATTTAGGTGTTATCTGTTTCTTTGATATCACCATTGTTACTGTTTTCTTGATATTCAAGGAGAGTCTTTTCTTTGCACTCTCTGTTACTACAATGTCCAACAATTGTTGTAGATCTGCTGCATTATCCGCTATCAATACTGTGTCATCTGCATAGCGTATATTATTTATATTATAACCTCCAACTATTATTCCTGGATTTTCTTTGATCTCTCTCATTATTACTTCGCTATAGAGGAAGAAGAGATCCGGTGACATAACACATCCCTGTCTTACTCCCAACTTTATGTACAAGAATGCTCAAATTCCACGGAGAGCCAAAATAAGGTATCCACATATTTTGTAAAAGATGTTGAGCCACAAAGACAGCTTATTGCAAAACTTAAAAATAGGCAATGATCGTTTTGGAAACATTAGACGAGAAAAACTGGAGCGTGCTGTGACAACTGGAACGATTTATGGCATGAAAGATAACCACCGAGAGAAGATTTCCTGACAGCTTTTTGTTATGGCACGATAAGATATCAACACAGGAACTAGCACATAGTGTCGGAGATATCAGGATGCCAAGAAGCATGATCGTCAACACCAGCCCGCAAAGAATCTGGTAATACTGCTGAAAATTACTTGGACAGCCAAGATGAGTAATCTAAATGTTCTGAAAGGGGCCAACACACAAAGACAACTTATCACAGACATCAGACAGAAGCAGCGGTCATGTTTTTGCGAAGGGAATAATTGGAGTGTATTGTGACAAGTGGAAAGATGTATTAAAAAAGAGATAGAAGAAAGTCAACGAGAAAAGATTGTGACAGCTTCTTGTCTGGGCACGGTGTTACCATACAAACTGTAACTTGTTACTGGAGATAGAAGGCAGTCAACGAGAGAAGATTGTGACAGCTTCTTGTCTGGGCACGGTGATAGCTTACAAACTGTAACTTGTTACTGGAGATAGAAGGCAGTCAACGAGAGAAAATTGTGACAGCTTCTTGTCTGGGCACGGTGTTACCATACAAACTGTAACTTGTTACTGGAGATAGAAGGCAGTCAACGAGAGAAGATTGTGACAGCTTCTTGTCTGGGCACGGTGTTACCATACAAACTGTAACTTGTTACTGGAGATAGAAGGCAGTCAACGAGAGAAGATTGTGACAGCTTCTTGTCTGGGCACGGTGTTACCATACAAACTGTAACTTGTTACTGGAGATAGAAGGCAGTCAACGAGAGAAGATTGTGATAGCTTCTTGTCTGGGCACGGTGTTACCATACAAACTGTAACTTGTTACTGGAGATAGAAGGCAGTCAACGAGAGAAGATTGTGACAGCTTCTTGTCTGGGCACGGTGTTACCATACAAACTGTAACTTGTTACTGGAGATAGAAGGCAGTCAACGAGAGAAGATTGTGACAGCTTCTTGTCTGGGCACGGTGGTAGCTTACAAACTGTAACTTGTTACTGGAGATAGAAGGCAGTCAACGAGAGAAGATTGTGACAGCTTCTTGTCTGGGCACGGTGTTACCATACAAACTGTAACTTGTTACTGGAGATAGAAGGCAGTCAACGAGAGAAGATTGTGACAGCTTCTTGTCTGGGCACGGTGTTACCATACAAACTGTAACTTGTTACTGGAGATAGAAGGCAGTCAACGAGAGAAGATTGTGACAGCTTCTTGTCTGGGCACGGTGTTAGCTTACACACCGACAGGTTACTGAAGATGGTGAGATGTGAAGAAACATGACCACCCACCCCAGTTCTCCAGCACTTTATAATAGAAATGCCGTTCACAAATGCCAAAGTACATTGCATGTAGCAACATTCTGCAAACGTGCTATAGATGATGATGGTGACGATAGTGATGTTGATGGAGATTGAGTTGAGTTGAGTTAAGAAACGACATCACTGCACTCAGGACATTCCCATACGTGCTCCGTCCCCTCGTTCAACCGCCAGCGAAGAGTCATACTACTAATCGTTCCCATCGCTATCTGATTAAAAGTTCTCCTGGTCTTCCCTCTCAGTTTTGAGATTCTTAAACAACCCCTGCCGATCCCCCGCAATCTCATTCTTTCCACATATGGGTTCTCAATCTGTTCCTCCGCCTTCTCCATCTGGTCCCACAAGCGCACGACCACCTCCCCCTTGTCCATAGGCAAAATACCACCAAGAGGTGCCCTCCCTGCTAGCCTATCAGCCTGTTCATTCCCTCATACACCCGCATGGCCAGGGCAAAATATCCATACAATTCTCACGATCTGTGACCTCTGAAGCGACGAGAGCCATTCCACACGAAACATTTGTAGATGGAGATGTATGCAGATAATTATGACAGTAACGACACTCTAATATTGATCATCCTGTAACGCCTGTCATTATTTCAGATACTGCATTTGTTGTATTAGAAGTCTCTTCGTTGTTCTTTTATTACAGGCATGTATTTTTAACTTCTGTCAATGGACTTGGATCTCTGTTTCTTTTCTTGTTTTTCAATACTATGCCATTTTCTTCAAAGTGAGTCTTGTTTTGGTTATTAATTCAGTGTTCTTGTGTGTGTAGTTTGTATATGTTTATTTACTTTCTGTAATTCCTATGTTTGTACAATTGAATTACCTACATTAATCGATGTTAACTCAGCTGTTGTCATGTTACTAATTTTCTACATTAATTGTCTCACTGTTGTACATTTCCTTTCATTTATTGCCATTCTTACATTCATGTTTTATTAACTTGTGCCATCATTTGTTGGAGTCTGGTGATTTAGGCACTCGCTTGTTAACCCGGTAGCCGTGATTTCAAATCCCCTTTGAGATGGGATGTTCTAGAGAGCATTTGTCTCCGGGGTCAAAGCAGCCTCGTGGGGACATTGTCTGGCAGGTAAACGGACCGGGATTGTAAAGACAACATGGGTCATTGATTGCCGGTATAGTGTAGACAACATGGGTCACTGATTGCCGGTATAGTGCAAACAACATGGGTCACTGATTGCCGGTATAGTGCAGACAACATGGGTCATTGATTGCCGGTATAGTGCAGACAACATGGGTCACTGATTGCCGGTTTGTCCAGAAAACTTCAACCTTAACCTCACAATTTAACCTCCAAGCGAGACTCGCAATGGCAAAGTTAGCGTTTTGCAAGAGGAAAACATATTCACTAATAGATAGGAGTCAACTCCAGTGAGATCAAGAGTCATTGTACTATAAAGAATCTAGACTGTAGTGTAAATGTGAGACATCGACAATAAACAGACAGGATGAGAAACATTTAAGGACAGTCGAAATTTATTTCTAAGGAACATACAAAGTATACCATGGACTTACATAAAACTGAATAAGACATTCATTAATGACAGACATTTAAACCATTAAACTGATTAGATAAATTATTCGCAGACAGTCCAGATTTGTGGACACATTATGAGGAGAAATAAACTTGAAAACTTAGTGAGAACTGGTAAAAATTATGCCAAAAGAGCAAGCTAAAAACAAAGATATAAATGCCTGGATGGCTTGGACCTTTGGCATAATCAGAAGAAGAACACAGACCTGATCCACGACTGATGATCGTGTGAGATGCGAACCTTGACCGCCCACGCTTATCGGCATGTCACATGATGATGATGATTAGTATGTAGCAATGACAGGGAAACGGCGTCCTTCACCTGATGAACTTTCCTGTGTGCAGGTGTGAGGACATTGTGCAGCTGCCTCTGGGCACAGTGGCCAAGAGTTCAATCCCCAGTACTTGCATTTGTTGCCAACCAAGTCTGCTCTGAGGCCATGTGTAACCTCCTCAAATGGCAACTCGAGATGTGTCTCGGGTGGCAAGGCAGTGAGAACACCCCAGCCCATTATGGCGTAACCTAGTATTTGTGACAGATTAATATATCACCAATGTTTATCCTAATCTATAAAGCGTTGTGAGATAACATTATTATCACATAAACAAATTCTCAGGTATATTAGTTAGTGTACTACTAGCATTAAAGTTGTGCACAGTTGATCAGGGCCTCAATAGTTTGCTTATATATCTGCTGATGAAAAAACAGGTGCTCCAGTGGCTATAAATGTGTTATCAAACGTATGCTAGTGGCACTTAATTGCAACATGTGCAGCACACCGACTGACTCCCTGCAATTACCTTAATTTCCCCCATTCTTCCCAGGAATATTGCCCTGCATGTGATGCATTTTGTTAACACTTTGTGAAAGTTATATAGAACAGTATATACTTCACTTGTTATCAGCAGTTGTAGATGTAATATATTTGTTTAGATAGTCCATTAATGCCGTCCTTTGGTGCTCACACTTCCTACTCTAGGCAATGACGTGTATACAACATTGCGCCGCAGACAGTCTGCAGCCTCAGATATCTCGTGTGAAACTAAACTGTATGATTGTGTTTGCTTAACTTTGTGCTGAACCTAATAGAAAGAATGTGACTGTTTTTGTGCACGACTTATTCTGCCATGCATGCAGAACATTTGGCAATCACAGACAAGATTAATTTGCCGTTTTGACTTTTTTGCCACTCATAATGAACACGCGATCTTGCTACTGTTCTAATTGTGGTGGTGGTGGTGGTGGTGGTGGTGGTGGTGGTGGTGGTGATGATGGTGGTGGTGTACCTTCATTTTACAGATCACAGTGATCTGCAGCTGTAAGCACCCGGGCACACATCAAGGCACGCCCTGCAAGCTGATCACAGTGATCTGCAGCTGCTAAACACTGCAGCAAGCACTGGAGCACATTCTACCAGATGGATTTCATAGACCAGCAACTGCCAAGCACTCCAGACGACACTAGAGAACTTATACAACATATATCTCAGAGACATGCAACTGTTAAACACTCCGGCATACGCTATAGCACATTGTACAAGATATATCTCAGATATATGCAACTTTTAAGCACTCAGGCACATACCAGAGCACATCCTACAAGACAGATGATACATCTCAGAGACCCGCAACTGTCAAGCACTACGGCAAATACCAAAGCACATCCTACAAGCCGGGTCCATGAGATTTGCAACTGTCAAGCACTCGGGCACACCCCGGAACACATTGTACAAGATATACGAAGACATCGTCGTTGTCGAAGCGCACTCTCTCTCTCTCTCTCTCTCTCTCTCTCTCTCTCTCTCTCTCTCTCTCTCTCTCTCTCTCACACACACACACACACCCGCACGCACGCACGCGCGCGCGCGCGCACACACACACACACAGAGCCAGTATGGAGTCTTGTTTCAAGGATGTGCTACAGGAAGGTAAAGAAAGGTGTGGTCAGCATGGTGGATGTTTCCGGTCCGCCCCATAGAAAGAGGAAAACAGGTTTGGTCAGTGTGGTCGCTGACCTTGATCCATCAGCACCCTAAAACATACAGAGGTAAATAGCTCATCAGGAACACTCTCCAGAGAAATGAAAATCAAAGCTATAGTCTCCACTTCACGGAGCGGTGTTTCATATCAACATATCTGACTCCTCGACGAATGAACAAATATTATACATGTTTGTTCGAATATCGTGTCCATGAAGACTTCACCCAGTAACAAAGAAGGGCGTCATTTTGAGGTATTGATTCTGTTGTCTGATGTTTTTCAATCTTGTCATTGTTAAGGTTGTTCTCTGTCGTCAACTTTGGGCGCTGCATATTGTATGAATGCCAACAAAAACCTACAGGTGTATTTATTCTGTTCTGACACTGATCATCAAGCACATAAAGAAAGAAAACATACCATTCTTCATGTTCATTGAATATCATATCCGTTTTTATAATGACTCATACTTGTTTAAATATAAACGAATGAATATTATTACTGTGCCTACAATTAATAATGATTCATTAATGCTATTATAATATTGAATTTCGTCCCTTGAATGGTGTAAGGTTTTTGATGACAAGAATTCACGCATCTTTGAGACTGTATTTTGTTGTATATAAGTTAAAGCAACCCACTTTTACATTCGTGTGTATCGTAATTATCATCTTATGATACGTTGTCTGTCTCATCCGTGCAATTAGAAACATAAACAGCATCTTATGTCTGTGTATTCGTCAGAATTGTTTTATTTTGTTGGCTGTTTGACATCTGTGCATGTACGTTATCAAACAAAAGTTCATGAACTTTCAATAGCCCTCTGTGAACTGTTTAATGCTTGTGCCAGATTGGATTCCCAATCTTCAAAGCGTTACAGATATCCCTATAGCCAGAGTAATTCAACTATGTGACTGCTCCAGGGGTACGGGGAGGGGAGTGGAAGGGAGAAATGTGTTGATAGTAATTTGGCCACCTGCTCCACAATGACACAGTAATTAGATTGATTTGTGCTGCCACTCTAGACCACAGTGTCATCTGGTAGTCTAAAAGAGGGAAACAGAATTGTAAAATAGGGATAGGCGTGATTTGTCCAATCGGAGACCGAAAATGTCTTACTCAGTGAAGAGAGAGGAGTACCACTGGTCGATCAAAGATAACTTGTTATTTTCGCACAGCACGCCATCATTCGAAACTGCAAAGAAAATTGGACAACAATGCTGCTTATCGCCCTGCCTGGCGTAGTGAAATATCTGCTGGCTCGGGCACCTTTGGTCAGATACTTCTTCTTCCTCTTTTTCTTCTGCGTTCAACCGGAATGCTTTTTTTTTTAGATGTATATACGGTGTATTGTTATGCACCCTTGGGCCTAGACCCTTAGGCCAACACATCCGACTTTTGCCTGCGTGTTTTGACCAGGTTAGCATTCCTGGGGGACTCTCGCTTTTTTTTGGTGCCGTCCACTTCCCAGCTGGTCAAGTTAGAACGGTCGAATACTTCACAGTCAGCCCTCAATCAAAGGCAGGGACAGTCCATGGGCATTATCCGTCATCCAAGAGAGGCTTCCATAGTTGCAGAGCCGACACCTAGCGCTCTGGAGCTGGGCTCACAGAGGGAATCGCCACGTCCAGCTCATGGCTGCTTTAATTCCTCACTTCAATATATTGGGCATTTCGTTCGCTACGGGCCACTCCCCGCAGGAACCAGGCTGGTCTGCAGACAATATCCACTCAGCGAGCTTTCGATTCGGATTTGTGCTTTTCGTCGAGCCCGAAAGACATATATTGTCAGAGCTGTTCCGGGCACGACGAACATTCGGAAAACTAGATAGTCAGAGCTGTTCCGGGCACGTAAGACATTTCACTCGGACGTTTTTGGGTTGTGCCAGTTTAATTTGCCATCCTTAGGCCTGCACATCCGACTTCGGCGGGCGTTTTTGATTAGGTTAACCGTCCTGGAGGTTTCGAGAGACATTTTTTGTGGTGTCGCTCACATCTCAGCTGGTCAAGGTGAAACGGTCAAAGACATCACGGTCAACCCTCAAGGGAATGCAGGGGCAGACCATGGGCATTCCCCGCTATCCAAAGAGGCTTCCATAATTGCAGAGCCGGCACATAGTGCTCTGAGACTGGGCTCACCCGAGGAATCACCACATCCTGCTCATGGCTGTTTTAATGCCTCACTTCCATGTATTGGGCATTTCGTTTTGCTACCGGTCGCTCCCCACACAAACCAGGGACGGGCAGTCTGCGCACGACATCCACTCATCACGCTTTCGCTTCGGACTTCCACGTGATGGATTCGCTAGCCAAGCTTTCCATTTCGTGCTTTTGAGACGTTTTTCCACCTTTGACTACGCTCACTCTACGAGTGTAGATACAGACTTTCATCGTAACCACTTCGTGCCACTGAACCGATTTGCCACCTTAAGTATCGCTCACGAGGTAGGCTACATGTGCTGCCGGCTCAGCACGCTAACTCCATGCATCAGTGAGTAACGGCCAGGCTCTCTCACTGGGATCCCTCATATCCCCCAGCTGAGAGCCTTCGAACAGGTATCTGAATTAAGCATGTAGCGTGCTCGGTATTTCACCTCCATTTTGCAGTAGGTGAGTATCGGTCCGGCTCTCACATCCGAGGGTTTATGGCTTAGAGGCGTTCAGCCATATCTCTCAGCTGAGAGCCTTAGAGTATGTGTCCAAACCAAGAATTTCTGCCTTCGTGCGCCTGATTTGAACTTTTGACTGCTATCCTCAGTCTACCTGCAGAGCAGCAGGTTGTGTCTCTCTTGGTCTGGCCCCTAACACAAGTGTTGTTCAACACATAGTTGTGCTTCCATCGGCTTAGCTCTTGGGGTTTGGGGGGGGGGGGGATATGGTGATGATCAGATACAATTCAAGGAAACTACACTCGTGTGTGTTGTTCGATATGACAAGAAACGTTATCTTCAGCGGTTCAACTGTCATTCCTTCACTGCAATAGGTATTTTCCGGGTCAGGCTGGGATAACGAGGTCAGTGTGAAACTAATTGATGAAAACGTGCTCCTCCTCAACAATGATGGCAAAAGAAGATAATGATAATAATAACAACAACAGCATCGCACAAGTGAATGTCGTTGACATACACTGTGTGTAGTTGTTAGTTTAACTGCATGAATGGTTTGGTCAGTTTTGGTTGTTTATGCATTTTGTATGCCTAGTGACAACTGGCGAGATCGAGGGGAAGAGATCAGGGTGAAGAAAGAGAAGTAAATACCTGGATTGTTTGGCCACGTGACATTGCCGAGATAAGAACACTGAGCTGATCCACGAATCTGGTGATCGAGTGGAATAATTAATCATGACCGCCCACGCTTATCTGCATGGCATATGATGGATGGATGGCAACTTAGTTGGTTGACCTTGTAATGCATTGTTTCCTTCTGGACAGTTGTGGTGGTTGCTTGGGAAAAAGGGATACTAATATATTGGGAAGGCGGTAATGATGGGGTCTTTTTTAAATTCCATTTAGCGGATTCCCTTATTTCTCATTCGCTGGGTAAGATAAATCACAGATCAGTTTATTGTGTGCCAAAGAGAGGTGGGTGGCCGGAAGTTTCGAATGGTGGGTTTTAACATCTGAAGCTAAGGGTTCTAGAATCCCGTGAGGCAAATGTTTAACTATCCTAGGTAACATTTAACGAGACACTTAAAAGCGGGTGTTAAAACTGCATTATGACAGAAACCGTAAGCGGTTCTTTTCTCTCATCCCTGCTACATTGATAATCTTCATGATGTCACCTAGCTACTTACATTTGAGTTGTATGCGCCCCATTTGCTCGTGGAAAACATGTACATAATAAGTTCATGTTTGTGTGTGTAAGTGTGTTTTAGTAGAAGATCAATGCATGCCGATTGTTATATTTGTATTATTTTAATGAATTATGACGCGACGTTCAATTTTGTGGCCAAAATGTCGTGAGCATTTTGACGATGATATATTTAATGGTAAATAAATATTTTATAAAGACTGGTTCTGTGGTCTTTGTTGATTTCTGCTAGAATAATTAACAGAAGGAAGAGGACGGGTGAAGGAGGCGGGGCTCAGAAAGATAATGGTGCAGCGTATGAAATGTAGACATATATGCAATCCTATACCAGCGTACAGTGTTATAGATAGGCATATACCCTACACTATTCACTTAGACGGCAAACACAGAAAACTATAGCTAGAGAATCTCAGCTTCTAAAGATTGACCAAATCTTCTCAGAGTTATTGGCTAATATGCTAGGTCCAGGTGGCCACGACAATTAGGGACCCATGGCTTGGTATTACTCATGTGGTGTATTTAATGAACTAGCTGCCCTGACAGGCGATACAGCATTGAATGATCCTTCAATAAATACACATTTCAAGAGAAGATTATCCGTTCAATAATTTATAAGTTTCTAAAATATTATAAGACGCAGGTGAGATCCCCTCAAACATATGCAGTGCGGTTTTTAATGACAATACTGACTAAACTAGGACACACGGAATACGGGTCATTTAAAGTATCAGTTTAATGAGTCGCGTTATCAAACCACCCTTCGTTTTATAACGGAAAGAAACGCGGTAAAATGCGACCATAAATATCAGAAACCCAGTTTGCAGTTGATGCAAATAAAGGAACAAGGGATGCACTGTTTACTTTATCGTGGCAATGAATTTTATTTTTAATTTGACCTAGATTCTGAGACTGACCCAGCCTAAAGTGAGTGGCAGAGAATGTTCAGTGAACTGATTCTGTGCCAACCAAAAGTACGTTTGCACCAAACATGGTGCACAATCATATCAACAAGTATTATCATGTCAATGTACTGTAACAGTACAGCGAAGTAACGGTGAACTGGCAATAACTCCAAGACGGTTCTTTCTTCATATTACTTTATTCAGAATCAACGGAGATAGGTTATAACAAACCATCAATCAAGCCAGATGTTGCCCAGCTAAACCATACGTCCATATCGGAGGATGGGTCATTCACAACTGACCTTGTTTCTAAGATCCTCGTCATAGGACGACCCAGCCTAACTTCCCCATATTATGGTGCTTGACCGTGCCCTACTTCCCTATTGACTATGCACACCTCGTTGCCCCTTCTTCCTATTCCTAACTCTGTTACAGTCCATTCACTCAGCCTTGACATTGTGTTAGGTGCCCCGAAACAGAACAAATAACACAATGAAGCTGGTAAGGCGATATATCATTTCTCTGTCCAAATACATAAATAAACACACATAGTAATGTTTGGCACTCACAGAAGGAGAAGAAGGAAGTAGAGACTAGGGGACGCACTAGACAACATAACATTTGAAAGCTATAGTTACCGACCCGGATTCCAACTTGTCACCTCCAAATGACGACAGCGCCTACCTGCAGGAATAAGTGTACATCGACGCACGACCAATTAGACACTCCATTAAAAAAAAGTGTCTTCATTGATCATGTCTATCAGACACATGAACCTACAACTATGGAATACGGACAGAATTCGTATCAAACCATTGAGATGGCACCATTTATATTAAACCAGCATAGGTCAAATAACAAACATACAAACACATCGGACCGTAACTTCTACTTGACGCGACTCTCTCACTGTCCTCCCTGCGAGAGGTGTAGACAGATGTTGTGGGTCTGTACAGCGCGACGCAAGTCATCGTTATACTAATCATTGCTCTTTAACTTGTTTATGCCCCTGGCAACTGTTGCTTCAAATTCCCAGCGCAACTACTCATAAAAGTGTATTATGTGAATGGAATGGGTGTTAAAGTAACAACCTGGATAGAGTGGCAACTATCCTTACGTGTACAAACAAACAGACATGAGTAAGTTTAAAATTACCGTGGTAGGCTATTCAATCGAATAAGAAATGATGTTTGTTCTACTCCGGAGTGAAACAACAAGAAAGGGCAAGGCACAGCGTAGGAATAGTCATTGAACCACGGCTAGCAAGAAGGAAATTAGAAATAAAATATATATCAGAAAGAATTATAACAGTGAGAATAAAAGAACAGACAATTACTACATATGTACAAATATATGCACCATGTAACTATCATAATAAGTGTCGTCCCTGGGTGAGGGGAATCAACACCGACATTCTTTTAACCCCATATCATTATCTTGAGGATCTTCTTGATTTCTGTCCACAACACACCGTCAGTCCTTGGATCTCTCTCTCTCTCTCTCTCTCTCTCTCTCTCTCTCTCTCTCTCTCTCTCTCTCTCTCTCTCTCTCTCTCTCTCTCTCTCTCTCTCTCTCTCTCTCTCTCTCTCTCTCTCTCTCTCTCTCTCTCTCTTTCTCTCTTACCACTGGACCATGCCCCCTCTCATTCTTTTCGAAAACATACTACACAACCCTAGCGTCTTACAAAATGACAAATTAATTTAATAAAGAAAAGTGTCAGGTATGTGCAAAGTGTATGTGTAGAATGTCTGTCGTATAATCTAGTCTATATGCAGAATCAGACCAAACAGTTCAGGATCAAAGTCTGCTTCATCACAGTATTGGCCACACAACAGCACCATAGATCAAGTACAGAAGGACCTCACCAAATGATGCGTCTCTCCGGCCAGATGTCGACTTCCTCCAATGGCTCTTGGATAGTCCGGATACCTGGTCACCAATAGTGGATATAGTTCAATACTGACCATGAATCTGATACACACAGCGTAACTAATATGTCACTAAATGTTCTGTGCTCTGATAACATTGTACTGTAAAATAATGTTTACTGTCAATTTGAAACTAAATGTTAGTAGTTAATTTCTCACCGGAATTCACCAATTGGAAAACACAATGTTAATTTTCAAGTTCTCTATATAACTACTATTGTTCCTGTTACTGGTAGTATTGTAAGTATCTTCACTCCACTATGATGAGAACTACCACCGAGGAATCACTCTTAGATGATCATCAGTTCCCGCTCAGCAGAGGCCAGGTTCTTGCAGACCCTCTGGATTATGGGCCCAGTGCAAAAGCCCGCTGAGTAAAAACTTCCTTCAATGATCGAGCCATAATCTTCTTCTATGACTTTACTGCTAGCTTTTTGGAAAACATAGTGGAACCTGTTGAAGAGAGAACACACCTGGTGAGAGCAACCCGATTCCGACCTTTATTAGGTGAGTTTAGTCCGACGGCCGCACTCAGATATATAACAGAGAACCAAACTCTGTCATAAGGCAGAGGAGCTCATCACATCGGTCTGAGTCATGGTAAGACAAGGAAAGACTAAAGGAAAAGTGCAGAAACCCAGTAGGTACCTTACTGGAAGATCCTACCACTTTACATTTCCTCCATCCCCCCAACCACCCTCAATCTCCTTAAATATCATCCCACTACATTGTTCTTAACTCACTGAGTTAATTGATATCTCACACTAGCTAGTTTAAGCAACGCGATAGCCTACTGCTGCCGACACTCTTATAATACGTTCTCATAACGCACATCACCACTCTAGTCTCCTAAAAATCATCTAATTTGGGTCTATTTAATTAAATACCAAAGATTTATTCCTGTTTGAAATCGAGACTACTAAATCACACAATGGATAAATGTCCGCCGATGTAAATCAACATAAGACACTGTAGTCCAGTGTTTCCCAACGTGGGGCCCACGCCCCACAGGGGGGCAATTCGATTGTTAAGGGGGGCAATTCGAATATGGAAGAAATCGGCTGGATATAACAAAACGGGGAGACTTGAGACTGAAGTTAACTAAATTGGAACCTAACATAAAATCTCTTTGCAGCAAGCATTAAGCGCAAGGATCTCACTAAATTTAAATAATTACTAATAATTAAAATAATATAGAAAAATCTTTCATTAAAATTATTTTATACTTGAATTTCAGTTCTCCATTATATATTTTGAAAATTTTCTTACTGTGTTTGCTCAATAATTTCCTAGTGGTTTCTTCCTAAAACCTATCGGTCCTTTGGCTAGGATCGGGTACATTTGCTGCTTCTCTTCGCCTGGTCTGGTCGGGGGCCGGGTTGATCAAATAAAAACCCATCACATATCTTCACCTTAGATGTGGGCCTGGTGGACCACAGTGGGCAAATAGCTCACAGTGAGACTAAGGGTCCACACAAAAAAGGGGGAGGTGGGGGAACCAGCTTGTCTGGGGTAACCGCCAAACAAACAAAAAAATTCACCCAACACAACCGACACACAGGGAAGCGGGACCTGGTGGTGGTGGTGGGGGGGGGGGTGCTCTGCCCCTCTGGGAACCGTGAGCCCTTCTGAAAAAAAAAAAAAAGAAATTCAAGTTTCTTAGTGAACATTTCAATTTTTGAATATTAAAAATGATGCATATGTTGGGGGGGGGGGGGCATAAGAATTTTTGAAAGGCTTAGGTGGGGCATAGCACAAAAAAGGTTGGGAAACACTGCTCTAGTCTCTCTCCATAATCAAACCAGGAATATCACACACGTCCTTGTTGCTACACAACATTTGGTCGACTCCCGCCAAAGTTGTTTGTCCAGACTGTTTTAATACTGTGTCTGAATGACGTCACAAATCTGACTAGACACTAGGCGTCGAGAAGCTATTTTTTTATCTCCTCCGACTCGATGTAAACAACCCGCTTTAATCTGGGGAATTGTCCCGGTACTTCAAAAAGTCTTGCCGGCCTGTAATCTGGAGAATCTTTTCCCCACAACAAAAGCTCTTGCCGACTCCATCAGGACAGTCTGTCTCCAACATCAAAGAATGACGGCCGCCTGTGGACGAATGGTGCGACAGTCTTTCATCGATCGACAACACATCAAAGAATGACGGCTGCCTGTAGACGAATGGCGCGACAGTCTTTCATCGATCGACAACTCCAAGAATTTTCTCGACAGTTACACAAACAATAATGAGCAAGAGTGTGAGGAGCTCTTCGAAGACATCCATGATATGCTTAATAAAATAGACAAGCAGGATAGCCTTATAGTTATGGGAGACTTCAACGCAAGACTAGGACATAACAGAACAAACATAGAGAAACATCCTGGAACATTTGGAGACCAACACAATAAAAGAAATGATAATGGAATCGATTGATAGAGTTATGCACTCAACACGACCTCTTTATAACACACACATCTTTTTAAACACCAAGCCTCACAAATATACACCTGGTACAAATAGAACGATCTAAACACCAAAAGCTAAATTGATTTCATATTAATTAGAAACAACAGAAAGAGAAATATATAAGGTACAAGGGCAGTGCACAACTTAAGGATAAACACAGACCACAAAGCAGTTATTACCACAATAAAACGAATAGAAGGAGAAAGCAAAGACGAGAAAAAATATAACATGCGAATTAATAAACTTAAGAAAATCTCAAAGACAGCGAAGGAAAAGTGTGAGAAAGAATTAAATAAAATCTTTGTAAAACTACCTATAGAAATACAAACGGTGGAAGAAGAATGGGAGATGTTCAAATCACGTATTTTAAACACTTCTTAAATAACATGAAAAGAAAAAGAAAAAAGAAACGTAAAACGCGGAAAAAGAAAATGACAAGTTTGTGGAACGCCGTGCTAAAGACAAAAAGAAAAAGTATAAAAAGTGGGTGAAAAGCAAACAGGATCATAATTACATCGGCTATATAATAGCAAGAAGACACTCGAATAGAATAATAAAGAGTGGGAAAAAAACGACAGGGGGAAAGAGGAAGAAACCCTAAATTTAAAAAAAAAAATAAACAAAATACCAGGACATTTTTTACAAAAAGATTAGTGCAATGAGTACCAGAGCAGAATCCTTTGACCCGATTGAAATAATTAACAGCGAAAAAGGGGAACCAATAAGTTAACAAAAACAAATCCTAAAGAGATGAAGGCAGTAAGTACTTCAAACAACTCCTCAACATCCCATCAGATCCCACAGAAATCCAGGAACTTGACACAGATGCCATCAAAGAACTAGAACCAGACATACTGACAGAAGAAATTAAAGAAACCATAAGATTAGCCCCATTGAATAAGTCACTGGGGCATGAAGAAATACCAAATGAACTAATTAAAGCAGCAGGAGAAGTAGGAACAGCTTGGCTACATGGACTGTTTAACAATGTTTGGGTAAAACAATAGACATCGCGAGATTGGGGAAGCGTCACAATTATCCCAATTTGGAAAAACAAAGGCAGTAAGAGAGAGTACACACAATACAGAGGCATTTCCTTTTCGAGTCATACTGGAAAAATAGTCTGCAAAATTTTAGAGAAAAGACTACAACCTGTAATAGGATCTCAGCTAAGTGAAACACAACCTGGATTTAAGAAAAACAAAGGATGTACAGGTGCCATCTATGCTCTTAGACAACTTACAGAAAAATAAATCGAATTTAATTAAATACTCTACTTAGCCTATGTCGACCAAGAATAGGCATTTGATAGAGTAGACAGAAATTAGCTGTGCGAAATCCTTAAACAATATGGAGTAAGTGCACATTTAACAAACATATACAGGAGTTTATATAACAGTGAATGTACGGTAAGAACAAACGGAGGACACTCAGAACCCTTCACCGTAAGATCCAAAGTATGACAAGGTTGTTTTCTGTTCCCCCTCTTCTTCATAACCTATATAGACAGCTTGCTTGCTTGCTTGTGTTCCGCTGGCTGTGAACTCCAGCGTAAGGTCCTCTATGTCGGATGAATACATCCTGTTGTCCAACATCAGTGTGATGTCATACAGGACCTGAGGTTTGCGTGAGTATCCGTTGTCCCATGTCTGGCTTATTGGCGTGCAGACTGGTGGTTCCTCGTCATGTAGGCAGATACTCTCCGGCTTCGGAGGAATCGGCGATCCTACTGATGTTAGCCAGGTCACCGAAGGGACCTGTTGCCCAGGACGCACGGCGTAGACGTGTCAGCAGGTCTTGGCCAGTATAGATCCCGGCCCTAGTGCCTTAGAAACACCTCTGCGTCCCATATAGACAGCAAAACACAGACAACACCGCATGACGAACAGAACACAGTAGAAGAACGAAAGGCGAATTACATCTTTAAAGAACTCCTTTTTGCGGCCGATCAAGCACTAATAGCAAAATCAGAAACAGAATTATAAGTTCAAATAAATAGCCTAAAAGAAGTGTGTAAGGAGAGTAGCATGAAAATTAGCATCACTAAAAGAACATCCCCTGAAACAAGCAAATAACTACAGGTACTTAGGAACTGTTGTGGAGGATTGTCTATCCTTAGCCTTTGGAAAATGGTGTTTAGTCGCTGGGTATGTATATATATATATATACATATATATATATATATATATATATATATATATATATATATATATATATATATATATATATATATATATATATATGTGTGTGTGTGTGTGTGTGTGTGCGTGCGTGCGTGCGTGCGTGCGTGCGTGCGTGTGTGTGTGTGTGTGTGTGTGTGTGTGTGTGTGTAAAAGACATACCCAGCGACTAAACACCATTTTCCAAAGGGTAAGGATAGACAATCCTCCACAACAAATCAAAGACACCACCGGTCCCTAACCATACAAGCGCAGTCTATTTGAACACTATCTCAGTACTGCCTATATGCCCCCCCCCCCTCCCCCACCCCCAGCAAAAAAAAGAAATAATAAATTTTCAAAATAAATAAAAACTAGTATAATACATATACCTATAACAGTGGTACCGTATTTCTACCTTAGAGACTTATAACTGCTATATTAAAAAAGGTACAAGTCTTAACCTACTGCGAGGAAATGCAACCTAAAGACTAAATGCCATGGCAGGGCAGACCAGGCCCTAAGCCTTGCTCGGCAACTGGTCTAGGATGGAAGCTCCGACAGGCGGACAGTTAGAGCATTGCTTTGCTGATCCCACAGCTTCTGCAATTTGTCTTGTTCGAGACGTATTGGTGTTACCTTTCCTCTGGAGTAAACTAGGTAGGCCTAGAAAGTGATCATGCTGCATGGGCAACACATGTTCTCTAAATTTATCCCAGGCTTTGAGTTTGGAGAGGTATAACTCCATTTTACAAACTATCGTCTGTCAAGGCGGCAAGGTGCCAGAAATAAAAAATATTAGTATTAATGATTCATGTATTAATTATTATAGCGCATTTCCAATGCATTTTAATGCATATATTGTTGCTTTTTTCTGTTGACTAAGATTAGCCTCATAATTGTTGGGTGAATGGAATAATGTATGACAGCTGAGAAATAAGAAGGGCAGAATGTTAGACGGGCCTGCATGCCCAACTATTAACCCTTTAAACATAACGTGTGTTTGTTCGTTGGCAGAAACGGAAATAAATTAACAACAGTGTGGGGCATAGTTCAGTAAATTAACAACAGTGTAGGACAGAATTCTGTAACTTAACAACAACGGTATGGGACACAACTCAGTAAATTAATAACAACAGTATGGGAAAGAATTAAATAAATTAACAACACTGTGGGACAGAACTCTGTATATTAACAACAACATTGTGGGACAGAACTCAGTAAATTAACAATAACATTGTGGGACATAACTCAGTAAATAAACAATAGCGTGGGCCAGAACTCAGTCAATTAACAATAATGTGGAACAAACTCAGTAAATTAACACGGTGTCGGACACACAACCACAGAGAAAGACAATGGGAGTTACCTTTGTGTAAGTTTTTAAACCCGCCTCATTAAAAAGCTCATTGTTGTAAGTGAATTTCGAATCTTGATTGGTAATAGTAAGAGAG
Organism: Cepaea hortensis; assembly: GCA_963921405.1. Classification (NCBI taxonomy): domain Eukaryota; kingdom Metazoa; phylum Mollusca; class Gastropoda; order Stylommatophora; family Helicidae; genus Cepaea; species Cepaea hortensis. Next base: position 60,835,140 of record OY992883.1, read on the forward strand.
TTTCCACCACAGATAAACAGACAGATTACTAGAAGAAATATGTAGAGACAATGGAATGGAACACGAGTGACGCCATGGTAAACTAGGAGTTTTCAAAGGCAGACGAGGACAGAAGGGGTTAATACGGAGCTCCAGATCCAGCATGGATTCTATTCTGTTGTCCATATTGGACAACGACTTGCCGTTTGTCGTAGAGGAAAGTTGCAGCTTAAAATCTGGAGCAAAGTTTATCAGCTGGAAGGCGCTGAGCGTCTGTTTGTGTAGTGTAAAATCCCCTTCAAGGACCCGCTTCCACGCATTGGAAACATGGGTATGCGGTGGATGAAGCTGTCATTGTATAGAAGACCTATCGACACTGAATGAGTGACATGGTCTGTATCACATGGGCCACGTTGATTTCCCGTGATATTTACCGGTACCTGTGTCAGACTGCGTCCACCCGGGAGATCGGGTCAGTGTTTTAAAATCCCCATCTATGGGGATTAGAACACATGACCATCGGGTCAACAGGCACGCCTGCTAACTAGCGACTGCGCAACCCCGGCTCCAGTTATGTAGTGTGCTCATGATTAAACCCATTTTCCTCTTATTTGGTCTTCCTTCAGTGTAACTTAAGAGTTAAAATGTGTGTCAGTGGCGGTCAACACAGTTAAGTCAGTGCAATCAGGTTCTTGCCAACGATCTCAGGCTAACCCCCGAGCTCCCTATTGTCATGTACCAGTTATTTCCACTTGGACTACAGGCGTGCACAACGCATGTCACCCAGTGGGTCTCACGTGGTGCCGTGTAAAAAGTGGCAGTAGTAACGAGACAAGATAATTCAACGATATGATATGTCTAGGTTTTGAAAAACGTGTGACTTCAGCACGCTAACAGTCATTAGTACGTAGATATTTTAACTAGTAGTCCGTACGACCTCAGCTCCAGCAAAATTGTACATTGAGTATAACCGACCCACAATTGAATATTTATAGCATTTGTGGACGTTGGTACATATCCTCTCGGTGCTACGGAGCTGAGAATTCCCTAGTGTGATCGGAAGAAACGGGTGAAAACACGAATGGACAGTTCCACCGTACGATCAAAAAGTGAGTTTTAACAAATCCTCTCAAACAATCAAAAAATCAGTCAATAAAGTCGTGAACAAAGCACTGCTTGGATTAGTAATGTAGATGTTAATTATATATTTTAACTTTTTAAAGTAGATGTGGACATGCTAAACTGTGTCCAGATAGAGGCGCTAGTGTTGCACACGCTTGGGAATGATTGGTGTCAGGTGAAGGTGGTTGCTTTGTCTAATATAGGGTGTATTTTTAATGACTGTGCAGTGTTTGAAAATATTGCCGGTCCAAGTTTTGTATTTACCTATTATCTTGCATGAACTTTACAGAGGGTGAATACAAAACCTGGACTGGCAATATTTTCAAACACAGCACAGTCATTAACAAAATACACCCTATAGAAGGACAATAACAACGCACAGTCACGTGAACATCTATTTTTGCCATAATGCATTGCTTCTCTATTGTTCCTCCTCCTTAAAGTGGTAGGTGAGGTTGAAGTAGTCGAATGACCCCAAAAGCTGTGCCGACGGAGCGTAACGACTGCATGGATGTTCCATGTCGGACAGGTCCAGGGTTAAGCAACAAGACGAAGTGCGACACAAACCTGTTGCCTTGTAGGCAGGCTGGGGACTATTATTGGCGAGGCAGGGCAAACCTGAACAAAATTGTTGAAACCGGATTTATTAAGCCACAGACTTTATTAAACAGCACAAAGTAACCTGGCTTTAAGATGACGTCTAATTCATCATATCTCCCACATGACCGTCAATGACAAACACGCAGGTCAACTGTTACGTGCTGTGTTTATGCAGTGGTTCCCGGACTGTGCAGCGTGCCACTCAGGTTTGACACGAGAAGGTATTAGTTGTAACTGAAAGGCTCAAAGACAAATATTTATACACCATTATAGAACACATCTCAACTGCATTATTTTATGCTAAATTATCTTATCTGTTTTATCAAACTTGTCTGATCATATTTTGGAAGTCTCAAAACGCTGTCAATTTCGCTAATTCATAAATGTGTCTACGTGTGGACTGTGCATCAGTACAGCTGTTACCGCCCCTGAAACCAAATTGTACTTGCGAGTCTGCATCCTTGACCAGACTGCAAGAGCATGACGTCACACTGTATGAGGCCCTGTTAAAGCGCTATGCAGAGGGCCAGAGAAGAAGAATCAGCCAAAGGAAACCTGTTGTCGTTGATCACAACACGCTGAGAGAGATAGTGAGGAGGGGTCCGAGCACTCATGGATTGTATGGTTCCATGTGCAGAGAGGGTAATCTGGCAGCTAACAGGACTTTTCGTGAAGACATTATTAAACCAACAGCGAATTATAACAAAGATGGTATATTATCTGGTATATCTTATCCTTGGTCTCTCTGGTCGAAGGGTTAGCAGCTTTCTCCGTAACCCCGAATACTCTCGTGGTTGACGTGAGCGCACGAGAATTGCAAGCGGTTCATGTCGCGCCAGTGACTTATGAGAGTATAAAACATTATATAAGCTGTCAGAGACATTGAGACAATGTTCTGTAGTCGTGTACAACAAATAGAGGCATTGACAAATATCATGAAGACTGGGACGATCAGAGGTTGACAAGACAGCGGCAGACTGGGAAGACCAGCGGTAGAAAAGGAAGCGGAAGACTGGGAAGATCAGAGGTAGAAGGGACAGGGGAAGACTGGGAGATCAGAGGTTGATGAGGCAGGGAAAGACTGAGAAGATCAGAGGTAGAAGAGGTAGGGGAAGACTGAGGAGATCAGAGGTAGAAGAGGCAAGGGAAGACTGGGAAGACCAGTAGTAGAAGAAGCATGGGAAGACTGGGAAGATCAGAGGTAGAAGAGGCAGGGGAAGACTGAGGAGATCAGAAGTAGAAGAGGCAGGGAAAGACTAGGAATATCAGAGGTAGGAGAGGCAAGGGAAGACTGAGAAGATCAGAGGTAAAAGAGGCAGGGGAAGAATTGGAAGATCAAAGGTAGAAGAGAGAAGGGAAGACTAGGAAGATCAGGAGTAGAATATGCAGGGGAAGACTAAGAAGATCAGAGGTAGAAGAGGCAAGGGAAGACTGAGAAGATCAGAGGTAAAAGAGGCAAGGGAAGACTGAGAAGATCAGAGGTAGAAGAGACAGGGGAAGATTGGGACGACCAGGGGTAGCAGAGACGGGGGAAGACTGGGAAGATCAGAGGTAGAAGAGGCAAAGGAAGACTTGGAAGATCAGAGGTAGAAGAGGCAAAGGAAGACTGGGACGACCAGAGGTAGCAGAGACGGGGGAAGACTTGGAAGATCAGAGGTAGAAGAGGCAAAGGAAGACTGGGAAGATCAGAGGTAGAAGAGGCAGGGTAAAATTAGAGGTAGAAGAGACAGGGGAAAACTGAGAGAAATGATATTGGGGAGCCTGAGGCGGTGGCATGGTGGAATAACACCAACATAATGAAGCCATAACACCAGGCACCGAGATCTGTGGTCATACATTTGGCCATACACCATTTGTCACGCAACTTAATGATGATGGTAATGATGCCAGAGTCCTATATTTTAAATGTGCCCATGATTTTACTTCTTCAGAACGACATTTGTCGGATTACGTGTATGTTCCCACTTAGAGGATTTTGTTTTCCTCAAATGTGTGCACTTTAAACTTTTGATAATAGAAAACAAATAGTCGGACTTGTACCTTGACTTCTCGTTCGTGATTTGGGTTCGTTAATTACAAGTACCCCATAAGTTGGCCTGGGTTCGCCAGATGGCGAGGGACACTGGTCATAGGGACAGCTAGCCCACAAGCGAAAATCAGTCCAATACGCTCCCTAGTAGTAGCAACTAATATAGTAGCAGTGTCACGTAGTGGATCAAGCTCCAGTTCAAAGCGAGCGAATGGCGGGAAATGGACCAGAAATATTAAAAGCAATCACACGTCAAAGTTGGCTCTGAGTTGCATCAGTGTCACGTCTCACCTCGCCTTCAATGTCATGTGCTATAGTCATTATTTTTAAACATTCCGTCATTTGCCTGTCGGTGACTTATCATAAAATGACGTAAGTTGCAAGCAAATTATTATACAGAAAGTGCTAAACAATACACACAATGTGAGAACCAAAGCTTTGAATACATTAATTCACAAGCCTCAGCTGATCCCGCGAACCGCACAATTCAATGAGAGGAAAAGTACCAGGCGTTGCCAGAGTCGGAACCGCGAGCTACAGAGCAGTGGGGTAACACGTTCGGGCTAACTAAATACTTGATTTAACCTTTCGCAACAGCTTATTTCCGGCGTCTGTGGTGAAGGAGTTTCGAATGTAATCCACAATCTTACTACTGACAGCTTTCAAAATCAGCTGCAGGCTGTTTGGAAGCAGGCGGCCTTGTGTTGAGTTTTAACAATGGTAAGAGCGTAAGTATTAGTTTAGAAAGCAATGGCAATCTACTGAACGTAAACTTTCTTAGTAAATCATTTATAGCTAAAAACTGCTAGGGCTGATTGCGATGTCCTGTATGAAAAAAGGACGTGCAACTAACTTAACTAGCTTATTAGAAATTGTGTGATTGGTATTTTGTGACCGTACTTTCAGTGGTTTGCCATTGCTTTCTGAACGACCAGAACTCATATCTTTGTATGGAAACCACCGCAAGACGGTCTACTTCCAAATCGCCCGCAGCTGTGTTTCGAACGCGGTATGCTGGCGTATCCCCTTCACAACAGAATCGGCGTTAACACAGCCTTTAATAGTCATTCATTATCTAGAGACTGGGGAGGCTAGACATCTTTTACACGATTTTCTATTTAACCCACTACTTTCTATGGCAAAAAAAAATTGGTTAGGCTTGGATAGAATGTCTGGTGTAAAATTAGTGACGATGATGAAACTGTTTCTGCTTTGTTAACTGGGTGGGTTCAACGTTATCTGTATCGTATCGCAAACCAGTGCTCTTTCAGACAACACTAGTCGAGCAACGAACTCTGCACGCAAACCCTGCAGCACCCACAGAAATCTCGGTTTGGGTAACCAGAATCCGTACCATACTATCAATATTCTAATATGGTTCAGTTGTCTCATTTGTAATTTCTACTAACTACTTACAATCATCAACTGGGGAAGGATTCTAAATGTGAGAAACGTGCATACGGGATCTTGTGTATCGTGTCCCTATGCAAGAAGGTCCGGCATACTATCTACTTACAACAGAGATGATGAGAGTCTGCTACCTTCAACTGCATTCGAGCCCACCACTGCAGGACCTCCACTCCAATGCTACTCTTCTATATAATGCTACTTCCTATATCCCTGCAAGTAAAGGACTCTTTGTGCACGCTTTGAGGAGTTCTGGGTTTGTGCTATTAGCGCCCCATTGTTTCTTTACGTAACATTTCTTGATACCGTGTTAGGCTAGGTCCACCTGAGAGCCCGGGTCATTTTTTTTTTTTTAGACATCTCCACCTCGGTGGGTATTCGAAAACATGACCACGGGGTCAGCAGGTAAGCGTACTAGGCACTTGGCTACACCAGCTGTCAATCTCGCTGTAACCACATGTAATTATGAACACCGTAACATTTAAGTAGTTGATTCAACAATTTCACCTGAGATTTTATATGATAAAAGCAGTTCTGATTTTTTTTTTTTTATGTAGACACAAATATCATAGATTTAAATACCTTTGAAAGATGAGGACAACCCTGCACACAAATACTGCACTCACATTCTGTAATACTTGAAGCTAAAGCCAATCAAGTCCCCAGAGTGTGCATCAAAGAATGCTACCATATTATCTATTGCAAGAAACATACAGTGGCAGGCGTGTATGAAACACAAAAACCTAATTCAATCAATCTTCTTCTTCTGCGTTCATCCGGATTCCCCCCCCCCCCCCCGATGTGACTGCGTTGTGCCAGTTTACAGCAGAGCTGCGTTCTTGCGCCGTTAGGCCGACACATCCGACTTCTGCGGGCATTTGTTGACCGGGTTAACCTTCCCGGATTCAATCAATCAATCATTTTGAAAACAAAAATCCCAAATTCGGTCTCGTTCAACCTGCCTCCTCGGCGTTGATTAGAGTTGAGATCCGTAGTTGTGTGGACTGTTAGTCCTAATTCCAACTGGTTTTATTGGTTCCTCTCTGGTTGTCGGATAAGATTGGTTTTTGTGCTGCCTGGTAATTTCCTTATAGTTTTATGTTGGTCCTGATGAAGGCCGGTCCCCAGTCGGACATACCAGGCTCCGCAGTCTTTCCTTTGCTGGTTTCTTTCTCCACTAGCCCTAAATGCTGGTTGTTTCTTGTGTTGCCTTCACCGGGACTGGTTCCGGTCATGTCCAGTCCTCATAAGGACTCGATGTATGCAAAGGAGAGAACTCAAGTGCAGTCTCAGGTTGTCCTCCCGGTCATGTCCAGTCCTCATAAGGACTCGATGTAGGCAAAGGAGAGAACTCAAGTGCAGTCTCAGGTTGTCCTCCCGGTCAGCCGCCCGCATTCCAACATTCGCTGTCATCATCATCGGTGATACCTAATTGGCAGGCCATTCGTCTTTATGCAGCAGAACTGAAGAAGGATCGAGCATTTTCCGGCTAGTTATGATGACATGTTGAATTATGTTGCAATGAGAGAAACGTTCTGCAATGGACATGCAACATGGTGATTGATATAAAACAATGGAAGAACACAAATTGAAGCGGATCTTGACGGTTGTGATTGTCTGTGACATGTTTATGAGTCTGATATGAATATCACGTGCGTCACTTCCTGTTCTGCTGCCCATGCGGGTGCCATGCGGGCAGCAATGATGGCCATAGTCAAGCTTGATGTAGTTGATTTGAACACACCGCTATCCGCTTTGATTGTTCTCCCCATCTGTCGTGCTGCATTAGCTCAAGATGACCTTGAATCGCGCATCACGGACCCATCTGTGTAGAATCAGATAAATATAAATATATGTATATAGCAAAGTGGATATTTCTGTAGGGATGTAATATTTTATGGATAAGCATATATAGTATATATGTATGTGTGCTTTTGTGTAAACCTTGTGGCAGATTTTGCTATGTATGTGAAAAGTTGAAAACTATACCACGCCAAATTCAAACCTGTGCCTTTCTATAAGTCATGTCAACACTGTTGCATTTAAAATCCAATTCTCCAGGTTACGTTCAGGGTTGCCGTATCACTGTGATTTTTTTTAAAAAGCCAAGTCATTAAATAAAAAAGCCAAGTCATTAAATAAAAAAGCCAACCATACCCAATAAAAATATCTATAATACTATATGTCAGTGGCGTCACTGGGGTTGGTGTCACCCAGTGCGGTAAACTCTTAGTGTCACCCCTCTAGACTTTCACCATGGTCTTCTTCCGAGTGTTCCTGTACCATATATAATCGCATATAGTAATGTTTGTAAAATAAGTCAAAAGTTAATAAGGACATAAGAAAGAAAACAAATTGAACAATATAACTTCAATACTTCAGGTAAAACATAAATAAAGAACTTCGACAAACTCGGACAAAGTTAAATTTTTGTTATTTTGCTATGTCTGCTTTGTCAAATTTGCATTTTTTTTTATTTTGGTGTCACCCCTTGATGGTGTCACCCGGTGCGGCCCGCACCCCCCGCACCCCCCTAGTGACGCCCCTGCTATATGTGCTTATTTTTAATAAAAATATATTTACATCACATAAAAACCTCTTCTTCAAATGAGTATTCCTCTTCATTGTTGAGAAATTCAGTACCTGATTTCTTATTAGTGATATGCACTTCGTTCGGTGCAATTTTATCTGACCAATAGTGCTGCCATATCCATGGTGCGGATGGCAGGCCATTATAACAGCAATTTGTAACTCTGCTAATTTGACTTTATCATCAATTTTCTTACTTATTTACATCACTCAAATGTTGTTGTTGGTTTTTTGTTGTTTGGTGTGAAGAAGATGGCGCGCTCCGCTTGTTTTTTTTTTTTTTCCCCTGTTGTTTCATGATTTGCGAGATTTGAAAGTCTTGGAACAATATTACACCCGCACAATTTGCAATATGCCCTATTCAGAACCATCAGTGGATTTCTTGAGCCACACACATGTCTTTTTCCCTTGATCATTATATTTCCGATTAGTATCATTAAAAAAAGTCGCTTAAAAGTCGACAGGGTCGACTTCATTGCACCGGGTTTTATCCCATATGGCTCGGTCTCTTTCCGCAGCACGGAAAGCGTCGCACAAAGCACGAACTCCGTAGCTTATAGCGACGACCCACAGGAGTCTCCGAAACATTTAACTCGTAAACCGAAGGGTGCGGCCCGGAATCGAACCCACAACCTTCGGAGCACGAGTCAAACGGCTTGACCACTTCGCCACAGAGACTCCCGATTAGTATCATAAGATGGTTTCCACATTGGTATAATAATGGGCTCAATAATAAGAAATACTTGCCATGAAGGTATAATGAATTTGAAAACTTAACTGAACAGTAGTGTGGCTGCGCAGTCCGTGAGTGCTCATAGAACTGTACACACTGTACGAGTCGAAAGCCTTACGGTTTTAATACTTGTTAGTTGTTACGTTCGTTCTCGAGAATGAACCAAAAGCAGTATAAGCTAAGCTTATTGTTTTGCATTTGTTTTAGCTAAAAAGCTTGTTGCCAATTAACTTGACCAATTAAAAAAAGAGGCATTTATAGCTCACTAGCTGACCCTGCCCGGCTTCGCCCAGACCCTGGTGGGGAGCATCTCATTTAATTCATATAAGTAGTCATATAAGTTCTCGTTCCCGTTACCGACTGTCTGTCTGTCTGTCTGTCTGTCTGTCTGTCTGTCTGTCTGTCTGTCTGTCTGTCTGTCTGTCTGACCCGGCCCGGCATTTCCCAGCTCCTGATGTGGAGCATCTCATTTAATTCATATAAGTAGTCATATAAGTTCCCGTTCCCGACTGTCTATCTGTCTGTCTATCTGTCTGCCTGACCCTGTCCGGCTTCATTAAATTCATACAACAAAAAAAGTAACTTAAAAGAACGTTCTTCTACACACCATCCATTATTTTTAATGAAAACTCTTTCTAATCACCTGCATGACTACAGTAACTTCTTAAGCAAAAAAAGATGAGTTACAATGTTATGCATTGTGCATCATTTTTATGAAAACTTTGAAAATGCCTTACAGATTGTATCATTATTTATTATAACTCATATGCCGGTACATAACTATGGACAAAGAGTTTATAAATCTTTGAAAACGATGCCACAATATGACTATAAGTTATACAGAAAAGTTATGCCCCTTGAAATAACTTTTACAGAGTTAGGTCCCCTGAAATATATGAAATTATGATGAAAAATGAAAAATGAAATAATACTGAGTAAGCAGGCGATTTCACACTAACAAAATATCACAGTTGTCAGCTCTGGAATGAAAGGAAGGCGTGTAGAAAATTTCATCTCAATCGGATGGGCCGTTCGCGAACAAATAAAGGCCATACGGACAGAGATACATAAATACATACAGAGATACATACGCACAAGTCTTTTTTATATATAAGAAGATTATTATGCCATTACAATTTTCTGTTAAAGCCAAGAAAAAAGCCAAAACGCCAAACTGATATTTTGACGGCAAACCTGTTTTTAAAAGCCAGATTTATCAGATTTGGCGTTAAAAAAGCCAATATGGCAATCATGTTTACGTTACGGATTTCAACCTCTTCCTACGTTGGCAACAACCTTTCCACTTCGCCTGAAACCTACATGTATTATATATTTATATTATAATAATTATATGTTAGTGCCGCCTATGACTTGAAAAGGGGCGTGTTCTTCAAAAAAAATAGAGAGCAAAAACAACTCGCCCCACTTGTCGCCGCGCAGAAGAAAACACAGCATGTCACGTGACTAGAGTGAATGATAACAAACAACTGTTTTGACTTTTGTCCAGGAAATATTCCACAACAGTGTTTACCACAGACTGGTTCAGCACCCGCCGTGTGCTTACAACTTAAAACACCGAACAGCTAGACAGGCGAATTGTGTTTTGACTTTGATTATGAAAAGCTGCAAACATGATGAATCTCGGGTTTTCTGACTGACAGACTCACAGTAAGTAAGTCACTAAGTTGTGTCTTTATTAATATATTATTATTCATCAACCCAAGCCAAACAACCCATAAGCCATAATTGACTTTATATTTAATATTTTAAATATGATTTTGTAGTTATTTATTTGTCACCCTAAATAATGGTTATCCGTTATGTAATATTATAGCAAACTAATGATGTTATTGTTATGAACCGCCTGAGGTTCAATCAATCATGTGCCATGCCAGTAAGCGTGGGCGGTCATGACTCGCCATTTCACTCGATCACCAGAGTCGTGGATCAGCTCCGTGTACATGTCTCGACCATGCCACGTGGCCAAGCCATCCAGGTATTTACGCCTCGGTCTTCCCCTTGGGCTTTTCCCTTCGATCTTGCCAGTTCCACACTAAGTTCTCCAATCCAATTCTCATAACATGCCCAAACTTTTTTTATTTTGACTGGCTATCTATAATTTCTCTAACAGAGTGACTATTCACACAAATTTGTGAGCTTGACTACATTATTAATGTTTATAGAACTATCAGTATCAGTGTTCTCAGTTGTGTAGTGTTTAGTATCTCCAGAGACTGGGTTTCGATTCTCCGTTGGCAATTTTTTTTTTTTTTAAATAAAAAATATTGAACATTACGAACTAACATATAGAACTGAGTAACTCGAAGCTCAAACAAATATCCTCTTTGTGAGGTTTGAAGAAAAGGAACTTGCAAACAAAGAAGAAAGAATAATCTTCATAAAGGCAATCGACAGCCAAATTAACTCAGACAGAGTGAGTGGTATTAATTGTGTACAAGTGGTGGGCATGTCTTCTAGTGAGGATCTGTAACATCTCAGTCTTCAAGATCGACTCAACCTAACATGAGTAGCAGGAGATATGGTGGGAAGTCAAGTCGACAGCACCACATCACCCATAGAGCAGGAGATATGGTGGGAAGTCAAGCCGACAGCACCACATCACCCATAGAGCAGGAGATATGGTGGGAAGTCAAGCCGGCAGCACCACATCACCCATAGAGCAGGAGATATGGTGGGAAGTCAAGTCGACAGCACCACATCACCCATAGAGCAGGAGATATTGTGGGAAGTCAAGTCGGCAGCACCTCATCACCCATAGAGCAGGAGATATGGTGGGAAGTCAAGTCGACAGCACCACATCACCCATAGAGCAGGAGATATGGTGGGAAGTCAAGCCGGCAGCACCACATCACCCATAGAGCAGGAGATATGGTGGGAAGTCAAGTCGGCAGCACCTCATCACCCATAGAGCAGGAGATATGGTGGGAAGTCAAGTGGACAGCACCACATCACCCATAGAGCAGGAGATATGGTGGGAAGTCAAGTCGACAGCACTGCACCACCCATAGAGCAGGAGATATGGTGGGAAGTCAAGTGGACAGCACCACATCACCCATAGAGCAGGAGATATGGTGGGAAGTCAAGTCGGCAGCACTACCACCCATAGAGCAGGAGATATGGTGGGAAGTCAAGTGGACAGCACCACATCACCCATAGAGCAGGAGATATGGTGGGAAGTCAAGTCGACAGCACCACCACATCACCCATAGAGCAGGAGATACAGTGGGAAGTCAAGTCGACAGCACCACATCACCCATAGAGCAGGAGATATGGTGGGAAGTCAAGTCGACAGCACCACCACATCACCCATAGAGCAGGAGATACAGTGGGAAGTCAAGTCGACAGCACCACATCACCCATAGAGCAGGAGATATGGTGGGAAGTCAAGTCGACAGCACCACCACATCACCCATAGAGCAGGAGATACAGTGGGAAGTCAAGTCGACAGCACCACCACATCACCCATAGAGCAGGAGATACAGTGGGAAGTCAAGTCGACAGCACCACATCACCCATAGAGCAGGAGATATGGTGGGAAGTCAAGTCGACAGCACCACCACATCACCCATAGAGCAGGAGATACAGTGGGAAGTCAAGTCGACAGCACCACCACATCACCCATAGAGCAGGAGATACAGTGGGAAGTCAAGTCGACAGCACCACCACATCACCCATAGAGCAGGAGATACAGTGGGAAGTCAAGTCGACAGCACCACATCACCCATAGAGCAGGAGATATGGTGGGAAGTCAAGTCGACAGCACCACCACATCACCCATAGAGCAGGAGATACAGTGGGAAGTCAAGTCGACAGCACCACCACATCACCCATAGAGCAGGAGATACAGTGGGAAGTCAAGTCGACAGCAACACATCACCCATAGAGCAGGAGATATGGTGGGAAGTCAAGTCGACAGCAACACATCACCCATAGAGCAGGAGATATGGTGGGAAGTCAAGTCGACAGCAACACATCACCCATAGAGCAGGAGATATGGTGGGAAGTCAAGTCGACAGCACCACATGACCCATAGAGCAGGAGATATAGTGGGAAGTCAAGTCGACCCATAGAGCAGGAGATATGGTGGGAAGTCAAGTCGACAGCAACACATCACCCATAGAGCAGGAGATATGGTGGGAAGTCAAGTCGACAGCAACACATCACCCATAGAGCAGGAGATATGGTGGGAAGTCAAGTCGACAGCACCACATCACCCATAGAGCAGGAGATATGGTGGGAAGTCAAGCCGACAGCACCACATCACCCATAGAGCAGGACATATGGTGGGAAGTCAAGTCGACCCATAGAGCAGGAGGTATGGTGGGAAGTCAAGTCGACCCATAGAGCAAGAGGTATGGTGGGAAGTCAAGTCGACCCATAGAGCAGGAGGTATGGTGGGAAGTCAAGTCGACCCATAGAGCAGGAGGTATGGTGGGAAGTCAAGCCGACAGCACCTCATCACCCATAGAGCAGGAGATATGGTGGGAAGTCAAGCCGACAGCACCTCATCACCCATAGAGCAGGAGGTATGGTGGGAAGTCAAGCCGACAGCACCTCATCACCCATAGAGCAGGAGGTATGGTGGGAAGTCAAGCCGACAGCACCTCATCACCCATAGAGCAGGAGGTATGGTGGGAAGTCAAGCCGACAGCACCTCATCACCCATAGAGCAGGAGGTATGGTGGGAAGTCAAGTCGACCCATAGAGCAGGAGATATGGTGGGAAGTCAAGTCGACAGCAACACATCACCCATAGAGCAGGAGATATGGTGGGAAGTCAAGTCGACAGCAACACATCACCCATAGAGCAGGAGATATGGTGGGAAGTCAAGTCGACAGCACCACATCACCCATAGAGCAGGAGATATGGTGGGAAGTCAAGCCGACAGCACCACATCACCCATAGAGCAGGACATATGGTGGGAAGTCAAGTCGACCCATAGAGCAGGAGGTATGGTGGGAAGTCAAGTCGACCCATAGAGCAGGAGGTATGGTGGGAAGTCAAGTCGACCCATAGAGCAGGAGGTATGGTGGGAAGTCAAGTCGACCCATAGAGCAGGAGGTATGGTGGGAAGTCAAGTCGACCCATAGAGCAGGAGGTATGGTGGGAAGTCAAGTCGACCCATAGAGCAGGAGGTATGGTGGGAAGTCAAGCCGACAGCACCTCATCACCCATAGAGCAGGAGATATGGTGGGAAGTCAAGCCGACAGCACCTCATCACCCATAGAGCAGGAGGTATGGTGGGAAGTCAAGCCGACAGCACCTCATCACCCATAGAGCAGGAGATATGGTGGCAAGTCAAGTCGACAGCACCACATCACCCATAGAGCAGGAGATATGGTGGCAAGTCAAGCCGACAGCACCTCATCACCCATAGAGCAGGAGGTATGGTGGGAAGTCAAGCCGACAGCACCTCATCACCCATAGAGCAGGAGATATGGTGGCAAGTCAAGTCGACAGCACCACATCACCCATAGAGCAGGAGATATGGTGGGAAGTCAAGTCGACCCATAGAGCAGGAGATATGGTGGGAAGTCAAGTCGACAGCACCACATCACCCATAGAGCAGGAGATATAGTGGGAAGTCAAGTGGACAGCACCACATCACCCATAGAGCAGGAGATATGGTGGGAAGTCAAGTGGACAGCACCACATCACCCATAGAGCAGGAGATATGGTGGGAAGTCAAGTGGACAGCACCACATCACCCATAGAGCAGGAGATATGGTGGGAAGTCAAGCCGACAGCACCACATCACCCATAGAGCAGGAGATATGGTGGGAAGTCAAGTCGACCCATAGAGCAGGAGATATGGTGGGAAGTCAAGTCGACCCATAGAGCGTCTGAGAGCAACTGGTCTATACAAATACGAGGCTAGCAACATATACCCAGTACGACTCATAGTGGGGTCCTGTCTGAGACTGATATTCTGACACGGACAATGAACGAACGATGACAGGTCACTGTGATACGTTCTTTCTCATTGGAACTGGGAATCTCTGTGGCCGAGTGGTTACTGCCTTGCGTTCCGAAGGTTGTTGCTCTTCTCCGGACTATGTCATTGTCATTCAGAGCACAAGTGCAGTCTTCTCAAAGACTTCTGGAGGTCATTGCTGGAGCTACTGAGTTCGATTTTTGTGTATAAGGGCTCGTATTATTCATTTATCATCTATTCCGTTATCATTTAAATGGCTAAATACACATTTTCTCAAATTGTTGTTAGACCTATGTTCCCCATTATGACTTAACTAAACTTTCTCCTCCAGGCATTTGGTAATTGTAATATCTTCATGAAATGGTTGTGGGGGAACTGCCTGCTTCAGACATTGCTGATTTCTCTTGTGAGGATGAAGGAACTGAACTTTATTCTGATGAAGAACACACACTGTGCCCAGAAATCAACAAACATGGCAGCTACTGCGATGTCAGTCCTGATGTTGAAGTTTCACTAAGCAAAGAAATGGTAAGCACTGTTAGCGAGGTTTAACTGTGAGATGTGTCTGTAACTTTTGTCTAAGTTTTAACTGCATATATGTGTCTATCATCTCAGAAGGCTTGCTTTGTTTTGCTCTAGGGCAGTTGTAAAGCAGCCCTTCCATTTGTTCTTTACACGTGCACTTTTAAAAAAAGGTGGGGGGGGGGGGGGACTTGTTGCTGTTACAATATTCTTATATACTGGGTCATGACATTTCATCTTACAATGGGGTGACCAACTTCTGTCCTTATGGCCTTTCTACCAGAGAAGCCGGCTCCGTGGCCAAAGGCTTGCGAACGCGGTTCGTGAGCCGGGTACCATGCTTTCGAAGCTCAGCTGCGACCGATTTATGCAGCAGACCATGTCGCGTTGTAAAATAACGTGCTTGTATGGGAGCCGGTCGTTCAGAAAGCAATGGCAAACTACTGAACGTAACACTTGCCTAGTACATCAACAGCAGCTGGAAAATGCTGGTGTTGACTGCAACGTCCCGTAAGGGATACGCAAAAAAAAAAAAAGCCAGAGAAAACTATTGTGAGGTTTGGATAATTCTGTAGCCATTCGTGATGTAAATTAATCCTCTGCTGGTGGTTGAACACACTGAGCTGTGCCACTAGGCCATGTCACAATTCACTCTGCTAACTTGGCTTCCCCCTGAGCTTAAACCACCTGGCATGTCAGGCTATGCAGTCTGAAGATTGACTGGGAGTTTCTGAATGTGAATCTCCTCCTAAAAAGTATGTATATTTATTTGAATAAAACTTATTATAATAAATACTTTAAAGTTTACAGTTTGTACTGAAAGAAAGTAGAACTCAAAGTTTAGTCTGTTAAATTAAAATTTCTCCCAATGTTTAGCCCTTGTCTTGAACTTTACACTGCTTAACGATTGTTCCATTTTATCGCTTACTTCTTCTGATCCCATATCTAGTAAAACACACTAGGTGACCATGTCTGTACCATCCAGCTACTGGAAACGTAAAATGCCTGTAATCACTAACAATCCAAACTCAGTTGACATATCATGTGATTATAGGTCAGCAAGGTCGAATGGATAAGAATGCGTGTTCTTAAACATCCGGTGTGTTGATGCTGAGGTAAGGGGTTCAACCCCTACACCAGACAGTTGGACTAAAATGTTTACTTATCATCCTTGACTTTTGGCGTAAATTACAAGTACCTCTGAAGTCGGAGTGGGTTCACCTAATGGCGAAGGACACTTAATATGGAAAGCTAATTCATACGCAAAATTCAGTCCAGCACTACTAGAAGTTGCGTGTATGGACTACGCTTGAGTTCAAAGCAAGCGAGCGAAAAAAAAAAAAATCATGTTGTAAAAATCAAGCAGTGTTACCCGCAGAAGTCAGATGTGTCGGCCTAACGGCGCAAGAACGCAGCTCTGCTGTAAACAGGCACAACGCGATCACAACCAAAAAAAAAAAACCTCCGGATGAACGCAGAAGAAGACGAAGCAGTGTTAACTTTGCAGAACAATGTACTTTCAGAATACTGATATTCCTTGTGAAACGCACCATGTAAGTACCACCTATTGAAATTAGTACAGACATATTGTGTAATGACAACCACAGTACTCTAAAAGATTAAATGTCTAACAACAGCATAAGGTCCGCAAAAAACAAAAGAAGTTTATAACAAAGTAGCAAAGAATATTCTTAAAGAGGCAAAATTTATAGCAGGCATATAAAACAGGCTAACAATAAAGTTATCAGTGAAATACTTCAGGCTATAAACTGTGCTATATATTGTTTGCATCTTTATTATTCACTTTCACAACAAGGAAATATTATTTTGAATGTTTCAAATATGCTCTTGTTTCACATATAAATCTAAATTTTATAACAGTTGTAAATTGCAATAATTTTTTTCAAGTATAGAAACTAAGAAGAATCTATGGTACAACAAATGCATTCAATTTTACCTCAGCCATATTAGAAAAGCAAAGTTAGAATTTAATTACAGATGCAATATCATATAAATGAAGTAGTTGGCCAGGTGTCATCCATGTATTTACAGCATACATGTGTCACTGCAAAGTTTTCCAGTTGACCTTACTTGTAACTGTTCTGTATAACATGCAAGAGCTCTCTTAACTACTAAACACAGGGATTATTGCTTAAAATGTTCATCATTTCATAAAATGCAGATTTTGCTTGTCCCATTCTGTTATCTCTGTGATATTTCTTCCATCTGATGTTATCTATGTGCCTAGATATTAAATTTCTGCGCTAGTCCCAAATTAACAAAATGTTTATTTTGATCTGTTACGTCAGGGGTCACCAAACATTTCTCACGATCGGCTGGATAACTGACAAAATGACGAGCACAGGCCGCATACTCATTTTTTACAATACTTGCGAAGGTCTTACAGACGCAGTTCATAATCCCATATACCCGCGTTCGAAACACAGCTGCGTGCGATTTGACTGCAGACCACGCTGCACTGGTTTTTTACGCTATGTCATGGGTGCCAGCTGTTCAGAAAGCAATGACAAACTACTGAACGTAAACTTGCCAAGACATCAACAACAGCAAAACATGCTGGTGTTGACTGCAAATGTCCTGTAAAGGATATGCAACTAATTTTAACAACACTTGCAAAAAGCTGTGAGAAAAAAGACAAAAAACTAAGTTAATCATGGGCGAGTAGCATGCAATGCACAAAAAACAAAGACAACCAACATATTTATTTACTAAAAACAGTTATCAAATAAAACGACGTTAGCAAAAAGATAGTTACCTCAGACCTAGTGTGCCAAATCTCATAAACTAAGCAGCAAAAAGGTTAGTGAGATTTGTGAAACTGATATTTGGCTTTCAAGCTATCATGAATGTTTGGTTTGGAACTGCTGCATCCAATCAAGAGAATTGCTTTCAAATGTTCATCAGTCAATCTCGTTCGATGTGTTGACTTCACATACATCATTTTTGAAAATGTTTTCTCACAGACATAAGTTGTTTCTGAAACTCAACATCAGGTAAGCAGCGGTAAAATTCAACAAGTTTTTCTTCTCTGTGCTTCTCTTTCAACAAGTCATTTGCTTGCAAATCAATGAGCTGCAACTCAGTTCAGCTGGCACATCATCAAGGTTACAAATGTCACTCTCAATTCTGTCAAGATTTTAAAATCTCTCCAAACAATGCTTCTTCAAGTCACAAATAGTTTCTTTTTTTTTCGGAAAGTCGAGGTTGACATCTTCGGCAACTGTAGCGCAAAACTCTTTGAAACAGTGACAGTGAGGAAAGTTTTCTCCTTCCATTTATGCTTGAAACAATGACAGCTTTCTCCAAAATCCTTTGATGATTCTGTAGAGATCACAGGCGAGGTTACCCTTTCCCAGAAGTTTCAAGTTCAGTTCATTCATGTGGGATGTGATGTCGACCGAAAATGACAACTTTGACAGCCAGGTAGGATCTGACAGCTGTGGATCAATTCAGTATCTTTTTCAGTACGAAAAACATCTATTTCATTTCGGAGCTTGTAAAAATGAAACATGACTTTACCACAGCTAAGCCACCTCACTGATGTGTAATAAGGCAATTCACAGAAATCAAAATCAATTTCTTCAAGAAAAGCCTGGAACTGACGGTGATTGAGTGCATGTCCCTGAATGAAGTTCACAGCAGAAACGACGGGTTTCAGTACACAAGATATATCTAAGTCTTTCCCACAGAGTGCTTGCTGATGCATGATGCAGTGTAAGAACAGAGCGCCCGGAATTTGCAAACTTTGCAACTGAGTCCTGGTCTGCCCCATCAGACCCTTCCTCAGTCCAGCCATGTTTTTTCCTCCATCAGCTGTAACACCTCAAAACTGATTCCACCGAAGGTTATAGTCTTGCAAAACATTTTGCACTTTCATGAAAATGTCAGAAAAGACATTGTTGTTCCATGCATGCTGCAAACAGATGCCAATTCTTCTGTTATCTGAAAGTCCAAATTGACACCACAAATGAACACGAGAAGTTGTGATGTACTCGAGAGATCAGTAGACTCATCCAGCCCCAGAGAATATCTCAACAAATTCTAGTTTTTTCGTGTATCTGTAGCACTATGTTCTCTCCAAGTTCTTCTGTTCTTTGCACATCTGAACTTGCCGAAAGGCTGATAGTTCCAAACAAATTGTCTTTCTCAGGACACAAGTCATTTGCTGCTTCCATCATACACTCTTTGATGAAGTTGCCATCAGTAAATGGTTTTTCTCATTCTGCCATCTTATGCACAATTTTGTAACTTGTACGAGTGACAGATTCATTTTCAGCAAACTTTTTCGTGAAGAGATTTCTTTGTGTTTCTATGCCACGTTTCATGGACTCATATGTCTCAATGCGTAACTTTCCAGAAAACTTTGAATATGTTAATAGATGTTTTGTTTCGTAGTGACGCTGAAGATTGTACGCTTTCAAAATGGCAACACATTCACTGCATATTATGCAACTGGTTTTCTGGTCCTTTGTTTCCAAAAAGAAGTACTTTACTTCCCATTCTTCATTGAAAACGCGACACTCTGCGCCCACTTGTCTTTTCTTAGTACCCATAATGAAGAGTGAAGTACACAGGATCTGAAAATGAACAAGACATTGAATTAGAAAAATAATTAAAATTCTATTGAAATACAAGAAGGGCAGAGTACTAGGGGTCACTGATGAAGCTACGACTCACCAAAGGTATATATACAGTTTATAGGTACCTTTGGCAATAGAATATATCTCATAATAAGGTTTGCAAAATATATAAATAGGGCCGGCCTAAATAAACAGCCTAGAGCAGAGTTTTTTAACTGGGGTTCCGCGAGTGGCAGCCAGGGGTTCCGCCGAAACAGACCAAAATTGCTTAAATACAACACATTTCTGCCCATCTAGTTTATTACATAAAGTAGAACAGACACTTGGATCATTGCACAGAGTTCCTTGAGCAACGTAAACATTTGTGTAAGGATCTGCTCCAGCAGAAAGGTTGAAAAGCACTGGCTTAGAGACCAGCTCGATTAACACCTTGACCGGGGAATTCTTCTGAGCTGGGGATAATATTTTCGTAATAACACGAGGCTTCTATGGCATTTTTATGCTATGTTTGCTACTTTATTACCTCTATTAACACTATTTACTATTAACTATTGTAGTTCACTTACTTATCACTGTTAAACAAAGAAATCCTTGTTACATACCTATAAAATGGATGCCTGGCAAAAAGAAGTAAATACGAGGCATTTTTTTTTAAAAAGTAAGTCCTGTTTTAACCATACCGACAAACACCGATGGAAAACGGAAATGTGCATATGTAGTATGTTTATGTGATTTATTAGCTAGCTGTGTGCAATTTTTTCACTGTCGAAATCTTGTTTGATGCTGCTTGTGAGTGATTTATAATGAATGGAAAAATAAATACTCGCGCCAGCTGCAAGGTTCGTGCTGTGATCCGTTTTTTGCTAGCAAAAAAACAACAACAGTGCTGCAGAAATTCACAGGCAACTCATTGAGGTTTATGGGCCACATGTATGGTTAGGAAATGGTGTCGAATGTTTAAAGAAGGGCAAACAAATATCCATGATGAAGATATTAGCGGTCGGCTGAGTGTGGTGACAGACGATTTGGTCGAAGAAGTGAACCAAAAATGTCAGGAAAATCGTTGTTTCACAATGGCGGCAGACTTCTACAACATTAGAATTAAGAACCTGGTGCCACAATACCAAAAATGTGTTGAAGTCAATGGTGACTATGTTGAGAAATAATGTAAATGTGTGGTTCAATTTTGCTGTAATAAATCATTTTTATATAAGTAATGGTTATTTTTTAAATTTTATACTCATATTTCTGGACTAGAGCAAGTCACCAGACTGCTGAACACATTATATGATATTGGAGATATACCTCCTGAATTATGTAACTCTGTATTTATTGCAATCCCAAAGAAATCAGGAACCTTGGAATGTGATCAACATAGAACAATTAGTATAATGAGTCACATCACAAAGATTTTGCTAAGAATTATCATGCAAAGAGTGAGGAAGAAGATACAACCTGAAATAGGGGAAGAACAATGCGGGTTTGTAGAAGGAAAGGGTATAGTAAATGCTGTGTATATGCTGCAAACAGTTATTGAACGTGCTATAGAAGTAAACAAGGATATACATCTTTGCTTTATTGACTATACAAAGGCTTTTGATAGAGTTAGACATGTCAGCATGGTGGATATGCTTGCAGATCTACAAATTGATGGGAAAGACATTAGACTTATAAAAAACATATATTGGAAACAACAAGCTGCAATAAGGATTGATAATGAAGTATTAGCCAATTAAGAGAGGTGTTAGGCAGGGATGTGTGATGTCTCCAGATCTTTTTTCCCTATACAGTGAAAATATTTTCAGAAATGTAGAGGAAATAAATGGAATCAGCATTGGAGGACGAAACATCAATAACATTAGATATGCAGATGATACAGTATTAATTGCAGACAATGCGCAGGACCTGCAACAATTAGTAGATGCAGTTGTTGTACACAGTGAGCAACTGGGGTTAGAATTAAATTGTAAAAAGACTCAGGTTATGGTCATCACTAGGAAGAAAGAAGTGCCACAATGTAATATACAAGTAAATGGAAATATTCATCAACAAGTGAATCGGTACAATTATCTTGGAACAGTCATAACATCTGATGGGAGATGCCTTGAAGAGATTAGAACAAGAATCGCCATGGCGAAAGTAGCCTTAGCAAGATGAAAAACATTCTGACCAATAAAAAGATGTCAATTGAAACGAGAAAATGAGTGTTGAGGGGATACATAGAGCCTGTTCTTTTGTATGGATGTGAAACTTGGACAATGAGCAGTCAAGCTGAAAAGCATCTGATGGCTGCAGAAATGTGGTTTCTGAGGAAAATGCAAAGAATACCATGGACAGACAGAAAAATCAATGACCAAGTACTACAGGAGACAAATGAACATCGTAAACTGATTAGAGAAATTAGACGTAGACAGTCAAAATTTTTTGGACATGTTATGAGAAGAAATGGATTGGAGAACTTAGTGACAACTGGCAAGATCGAAGGGAACAGACCAAGAGGAAGGCCGAGAGGAAAATACCTGGATGGCTTGGCCACATGGCATGGACGAAACAGGAACACTGATCCACGACACTGGTGATCAAGTGAAATGGCGAGTCATGACCGCCCACGCTTTCCGGCATGGCACATGATTGATTGATTGATTTCTGGAGCATCAGACTCGTGTTGACAGCTGGACACATCTGGGGAAGGGAATGGGGGTGTGTGTGTTACCATGGAAACCATGGTAACATCAGAGCAAAGGCGGTGCAACCATGAGCTGGGGAAGGACTTTAGATGGCGAAAAATAAGCAGACATTACAATAAACAAGAACATCTAGATATCATAATTTATAATTGAAAATAGTAAATTTAAGACACATAGCAGCCAGGAGGTCTCCGCATGTGTAAAGATCTCCTATTATTCTAAACATAATATTTACATTTAAATTGTATCACAAAGTTATATCAAGCAAGTTCGAGTATCGTCGGTGGGCCGGATTAAATGACATCATGGGGTCCCGCGCCCGGGCCATGGTTTGGTGACCCCTGTGTTACATTGTGTGTTGACTGACACCATCTTTTCTTTATTACAGATCTGTTACTTCATTCCCATTCATAATTAACAAGGAATAAATGCAATAGCAGTTTTCCCTTCCACAGTTTTGTGTATGATACTATTTCAACAGTCTTTGTCTAAAAAGACAATGCTGATTACAGTGTATTATTACTCATTACCCATTTCATTCTGATAATATTGTCAAATGTAATAAAATTTCAATAACCATAATGCTGAAATTATCACATAATGTGATATCTGGATTCTATTGTGATAAATTGATCATATTAATTTTTGGTTCACATTATTACTGTCTATCCCCCATTTCTCAACAGCACAACCTGGACCAGGAAGATAATTATTCTGTAAAGATCCAGACAGAAGATGGGGTTCCCAAGAGCCTGGAAGATTTTGCGACATGTAATGGTGATAAAGATAAAGGGAAGGAGAAGTCAAGTGAAGAGAGTATGGACCTGCTCAAAGCCCCAGATGGTGGATATGGTTGGGTCATATGTTGCGGAGTCTTCATGAATCATATGATATTTGGTAAACCATATCCACACTTATAACTTGACTCCTAGCATACATAGCTGAACTTGTAGCATACATAGTTTAACTCTTAGCATACATAGCTGAACTCTTAGTATACATATCTTAACTCATCATTTACAACTTAATTCTTTACATATATAGCTGAACTCTTAACATACATATCTTAACTCTTATCATAAATAGCTGAACTCTTAGCATATATAGCTGAACTCTTAGCATACATATCTTAACTTTTAGCATACATAGCTTAACTCTTAGCATTCATAGCTTAACTCTTAGCATTCATAGCTTAACTTTTTACATACGTACCATAACCCTTTACATACACAGCTTAACTCTTTGCATACATAGCTTTAACTCCTAGCATACATAGCTTAACTCTTTACATACATAGCTTAACCTTTACATAGTTAGTTAGTTAGTCGACAGATCATCCTCATTGCACATCAAACCATTCAGTTCATATGTGTTCGGATCCCCTCCTCGGCAAATACTGCAGCGTGTAGCGGCTCACAACACCAGTTCTGTGTTGGTTTATTACTCTTCTTTGGCTTCCTGCATAGTGTTCTTGTTTGGCCACACCTCTTTTAACTTGCTGTTCTCGCAGCCTGACCATGGTTGTAGATTCCCAGTCATCGCTTGGGTCTCGTAAACGACTTACTTCTCGTAGAGCATTCAGAATGTGTGCCTGGTCCATGGCTTGTCCACCTTCCACAGTAGCCTCACCTGCGAGCCATTCAACCTTCTCATCCCCTTGTATGCCCGCATGTCCTAGCATGAAGATGAAACTAATCTTTGCCAGCCGAGACCGCTCCAGAGACAAGCAGCCGCTCTCTTCGGACCCACCCCATCTCTATCCTTCTGAGGATACTCATTGAGTCACTAAGGACACAAGCCAGATTGAATGTCTGTGTCTCAAGCCATGTTATTGCTTTACTTACTGCCATGACTTCCATAGTCAGACTGCATGTGGTCAAAGCAAAAGCACCAGACTCTTCCTTCAGTTTTCTCTCCGGCCTGAGCCGTAAAGGCCCATGAACTTCTCACTCCTCGGACGACCGACCTATCCGTAGAAATGACAACATCATCCTCTAACGAATTCTCGAAGATCATAGCCTGTACTTCTGCCTCTACAGCAGCTGGATTTTCTTGTCTGCATTTCCTGTGTAGTTGAATGCACACTGAATAGAATGTACAGAACTCTGTTGGCACTTGTACCCACTCCTCGCCAGGTTCTAAGTCCTCAAGAGAATACACCTGCTGAAGAATGTCTTCGGCTTGACCCATCCACGACTTTCCTCTTTTTAACCTGCTGCCCATTACCATCTTAATCTTGCTATGCAGTGGATGTTGTGTGTTTGTATTGACTCTGAGACAGGCACATGCTTGGCAAATTTGTATTCTGTCCCTCATGGTTGGAAAATCAAGAAGGTAGCGCATCACCATGTATGATGTATCTCTTCTACATCCAAGAATGATGCGCATGGTTTCGTTCTGTATCTTTTCCATCCTTTCTATCTGCTTATGGCTGAGAGTCAGGATCACCATCGCATAGTCCAGAACAGAAAGGACCACACCCTCGTAAAGAAGACATAGATAGCGCTGCTCTCAGTTTGCCGCCGCCATCACCTGCATCGCAGCCAAATCCCGCTTGGCCTTTGTTATCACCTGGTCTATGTGCTCAGTATAAGCTAGGCTTCGATCAAATCGTATCCCCAGGTAATTAATTGCCTGAGTTCTTTCCACTGTCTCTGAACCCAGATTTAAAGTTGGCGTTGGGGTATTGACAATATGGTTATTTAAAGAGAACCATGTCACTGTTGCCTTTGTTGGGTTGACTATTGCCCCAGATTCAACACACCAAGTACTTATGCGATTGAGTTCGGTTTGTAGTTCCACAGCAACATGATCTCTGTCCTTACCCTGATGATACACTAAAACATTGTCTGCATACGACGACAATGTCCTCCCCGGTCCTATGATTTGCTCGCTGGTGATTCTCACAGTGTAGGTGTTGAACAGCACTGGAGATAATGGTGATCCCTAAGTGGGCCAGGATATATTGTTGTTGGTTCTGAAGTCCAACTGCCACATCTAAAGACTACTTTCCATTGGAAGAGGGCTGCAGTGATCCAACTAAGGAGGAAAGGACTTATCTTGAGTTAAAGAAGCTGAAGCATTAAGAAATCCACTGGTATTCTGTTGTACACATCCTCAAGATCAATCGCTGCAGCAGATGTTTCAATGCCTGAGTGGAAACCTTCATAGACGTCATGGGCAAAAACTGCTGCATTGGTCCAGGTTTCTCTTTTTTGGACGGTACCCTCCCATGGTAGGTGGGAAAATACCGTGACTCTCTAGCTGGCTTGATATTTTTCTGGCAATTAACTTCTCCAGCAGCTTCCCCATTGTGTTCCGCATGATTATTACTCGATATCCCTGAATTTTTGTGTGGTCTTTGCCAGGCTTCAGTAAGGGAATCAGATAGCTGTGTAACCATTACTCCTTGATGCTAGCACTCACTATACTGTTGTTGTACATGCCTGCTAGTTCCTCTAGCTCGTTGTTGGTACACATATTGATGTTGCCATATCTTATGCCATCAGGCCCTGGAGCGGTGTTTTTTGATCGTCAAAGCACAGCCTTGATTTCTTTCCCTGTCACTGTGTCTTCATTCAAAATGTTCTGGGCCTTGCACCTGTCTGAGGTGACCTCTTTGGCAAGATTTCGGCCTCCCATGTCTGTCTAGTTGCTCTGCTCTAAATAGCGTTCAAAGAGGGCTTTGCCCTTGTCCTCGTCAGTCCTTTGCCAGATGAGATTAGCACCTTGGAAGTCAGGAATACTCTTATTCTTGACTACCCCACTCATGCTTTTATGTAGTCACCAGAACATTTTCAGTTACTTATCTGTGCTTACTCTTTGACATACCTCTGCCCATTTTTCACTTTTAACCTCCTTAACAAGTTTTTTCAAATAGCTTACTTTTGTGTGCATCTCTCTTTCTAAGTGCATGCAGGGACTAGGATGGGCAACTCTGTTCTTCTTGGCCTTTTGCCATTTCCTTACAGCACCGCGCTTATCCACCTAGGCCTTCTCCACCTCAAACGTCCACCAGGGTGGCTGCTCCCAGCTTTTTTTCCTGCCCTGAAACTTTCTGTGCTTGTCACGCCTTATTTTGCTCACATCTTGCCCTGTACTGTCATACTGGAAAGTCTTGACCGTTTACTTGTGCTGCCTGGTTCTGCCTTTCTCCACCAATATGCTGTAAGATGTGGACTAATGTATTATTGACAGATTGCATGAGGTTGTCGGCACTTTTTTAATGTTCATGAACCACAGATGATTGCTTGCATTCTAATACCGTTTCATTGTATTTGACACTATCCATTAGTGCATTGCTCTTCTTCTTTTGAGATCACACAATGAGATTCTCAGCTCTGTGCACAACACAGGCAAGGATCCCACATGTCAGTATTCTGCTGTGGTAGGCTTGAGATCTTGGGTCATTGATTACCAACAACGGCGACACAATGAAAGAAATTAAACGGTGACTATCAATTGCTCTTCAAAGACTAAAACAACTGAATAAATTATGGAATGGGACAGACAGAACTACAAAAATTAGATTTTTAAGGGCAAGCATCTTTCCCATTGCAACATACGCCTGTGAGACCTGGACAATTACTAAACAAGCTGAACAGCGCATAAATGCCTTTGAATATAAATGTTATAGACGAGTTCTAAGAATATCTTGGGTAAAGAAAAGAACAAATGGATCCATATTTCAAGAGCTGAATATTGAAGAAGGTTGGCTATTAAAGACGATAAAACAAAGAAAATTGAAATATTTTGGTCATTTGAAACGCCATGAAAGTTTGGAGAGAACAATAATGGAGGGATATATGCCTGGGAAGAGAGGAAGAGGAAAGCCAAAGAGAAGATGGGTGCAGGATTTGGCGGATGATCTCCAGATGGGTGTATCGGATTCGGGACATCTTGCTTATGATCGAGAGGTTTTCTGGAAGGTTGTTATGGGAGCGAGGTTCTGCAAAGGACATGCTACTGAATGTATGGATATGGTCTGTATAAATGATGGGAGACCAACTAGGCTAGCAATGAGACTGGGGGGACCCCGACACGGCCAATCATCTGGCACTTGTATCCCATCAGACATAAAATGGAGTGACCTTGAGGACCATGGAAGCGACCACCTTCCCTGTTCTGTACTGATACCTAAGTCCAGCACATCCAAGGCTATAAGAGCCCACAGGGCATTTCATTATGAATGCGACCACGCTACGCTCATGGAGCACCTTAGATTACAGAGACAGTCTAAACCAGTGTTTCCCAACGTGGGGTCCACGCCCCACAAGGGGGCAATTCGATTGTTAAGGGGGGCAATTCGAAAATGGAAGAAATCGGCTGGATATAACAAAACGCGGAGTTAACTAAACTGGAACCTGACATAAAATCTCTTTGCAGCAAGCATCAAGCGCAAGGATTTCACTAAATTTAAATAATTACTAATAATTAAAATAATATAGAAAAATCTTTAATTAAAATTATTTTGTACTTGAATTTCAGTTCTCCATTATATGTTTTGAAAATTTACTTACTGTGTTTGCTCAATAATTTCCCAGTGATTTCTTCCTAAAAACTATCGGTACTTTGGCTAGGATCGGGTGCATTTGCTGCTCTCCCCCCAGTAGTGCGCCTGGTCTGGTCGGGGGCCGGGATGATCAAATAAAAACCCATCACATATCTTCACCTTAGATGTGGGCCTGGTGGACCACTGTGGGCAATAGCTCATAGTGAGACTAAGGGTCCACACAAAAAAAGGGGGAGGCGGGGGAACCAGCTTGTCTGGGGTAACCGCCAAACCAAAAAAAAAAAAAAAAAATTCACCCAACACAACCGACACACAGGGACGCTGGGGGGGGGGGGGGGGGGGGGGGGATGGGGCTGCGGCTCTGGCCTCTCTGTGAACCGTGAGCCCTTCTAAAATAAATTCAAGTTTCTTTAGTGAACATTTCAGTTTTTGAATATTAAAAATGAAAATGATGCATATGTTGGGGGGGGGGGGGGGGCATAAGTTTAAAAAGGCTTAGGTGGGGCATAGCACAAAAAAGGTTGGGAAACACTGGTCTAAACCAACGAGAAGAATCTTAACACAACCACCATGGTGGACACCAGAGGTGGAGCAATCATGGAGGGAAAAGAGGGTGGCCATAAAGAATTGGCAGGGGCTGTGGAGAGCAACCGATTAATTTGACACAGAATTGGAGGAGGCTAAAGAGAATAAACTAGTAAAAGTATATAATTTTAACCTCCAAGCAGCAGAGGCAACACAAAATAAGTGGGAACAGTTTATTAATGAAGTTGGTAACGATATGACATTTGGAAAATTCTGGAGGCGTGGATATGGTCAAGGGTCATAGACTGAGACGAGGCTGGTCCTGGATGGCACAGGCGGAAATATCTGTACACCAGGTGTGTGATCTAGAGGCCATCAGTCATGGAAAAGAGTGGGTTAAAGTGCCAGAAGACATGTCAGACTGGCACAATGTAATAGTAACCGGGTCGTGAGTGCAGAGAATGGGCAGCAGGCCGCACAGAGTTTGATGTGCAACAACTGATCCAGAGTAACACACATCAAGGTGACATAGTGAATTACACCTTTGGGTCAGTGGTGAGAAACAGATGTAATGGTTGGGCTTTCATTGCGAAGGCTAATGGACAATGCTTGAAAAGGGAGAGTCTGGCATATGAGACTATGACCTTCAGCATGAGAATGGAGGTGGAAGCAGTCACAGCGGCCTTTCGTTGGTTAAAGGATACCACTGCAGCACACATTGTCTTCATCACGGATTCAAGAAGTATGCCTAGTAAGGTAGAGAAAGGAATGTTTCATGTGGAATGGCTATCCTCGCTTCAGAGGTCACAGATTGTGAGAATTATATGGATGTTTTGCCCTGGCCATGCGGGAGTGCGTGGGAATGAACAGGCTGATATGGTGGCAAGGAAATCATCTCTTGGTGGTAGATTACTTATGGACAAGGGAGAGGTGGTCAAGTGCCTGTGGGCCCAGGTGGAGAAGGCGGTGAAACATACTGAGCACCCGTATGTGGAAAGAATTATATGGCGGAGGATCGACAAGGGTTCTGGAAGAATCTCAAAACTGAGAGGGAAGACCAGGAGAACTTTCAATCAGATAGCAATGGGAATGATTAGTAGTATGATTCTTCACTGGCTGTTGAACGAGGGGACGGAGCGCATATGGGAATGTCCTGAGTGCAGTGATGTCAGTTCTTAGCTCAACTCAAGTACTGAGTTTATGGACTGTACTGAAATTCTCCTTGTGTGATCTATGGAAGGAGCCTGGAGCACTCATGGAGAGATCTATCATCATCATCATCTATGTGAAGTGAAAATGAT
Source organism: Cepaea hortensis (assembly GCA_963921405.1). Classification (NCBI taxonomy): domain Eukaryota; kingdom Metazoa; phylum Mollusca; class Gastropoda; order Stylommatophora; family Helicidae; genus Cepaea; species Cepaea hortensis. The sequence continues at coordinate 60,864,703 of OY992883.1, forward strand.
CCTTAACCAAAAACTAAACCAAACCAAAACAAAGAATAATGTAGTGGATGATAATGTTTGCATGTTTTCCCAGGTGGTCTGGAGAGATCTCAGGGTCTCTTCTTTCTTGAGTTCCAGTCAAAGTTTGGTACCACCGCTCAGATGACAGCATGGCCAATTTCACTGATGTCAACATTAAACCTGTTTATGGGTAAGATTTGGTCAGTTTTGGTTTTGGTAATTAAGGAGCAGGTGGTCATTCAATTAGGATACTAGCCTCACTAACCTGGAGACATGACTGGGTCTTCTAGTCACCTGGAGGAAATCTTGCTATACCTCTAATCTGTCTCTTTTACTTGACTTACTTTCATCCTCACTTTTGCTTTGCTCCATGAACAAAAGCATGTTAGTTAGTGACATCTTTCATCACAGAAACCACACAACTTCATCTAATTCATTTACTCTGTCACTATTCACTTATCACTCTTGATTAGTACACACACTTTCAGTGAATCTAAGTGGTAATTGTAAACACGTTCCTAAACTAATAAGGCTGGATCTCCATAAGATCGCCATGTCATATTAAACTGGACCTGATATTTAGACCTCTAGCGCACACCTGACCTCAGAAAAGATTTTCAGTTTAGAAGTTGACATTCCGTCTTCGTTGTTCTTGTGTTACCAAACACTGCTGCCTTATCTGGTTTATCATGAATCCTGTTCTAACTCTTATGAGCTAACTGGGTCTCTGATCTACTATCATCTAGCCTTTCACCCTTGTTATCAGATAACCTATTTTATTTATCTTATATTTTCTCTTACTTTTTCTACTGATAACTATGTTCATCATTTAATGATGTAAGATAGGTCTTTGACAAGTTTTCATGGCAGTTGTTTTAATATTGTGGGAATGATAACAATTGGTCTACACATTAACAAGTGCTTTAGGGAATACCAAAAGTAGTCTTCTGTGACTGGCAAGCAAACACTGGGAGAGCCAAATGTTACAAAGCAGCAAAGTTTACTACAAAAGAAATGTTATAGCCGATTGTCTCATCTCCTTCACTAGTTCATGTATGCCAGACATTTAGAAACATACAGATAGTGCACAGTGAGACAAATAGCCATAAAGGATTGATCAGATAAGTGTTGCATATGGAGAGATTAGGTCAGAATGAGAGAAAGACTTCTCGCATTTGAATGAAGATAGAAGCAGGCACTGCATCTTTGAGAGTGTTTTCTGTTCCTACAATACAAAGGCCTGTTATTGTATTTGACTCTGTCCATGTGTCAGATAGTGTGATGTGGATGGCTGTGACACAGTGAATAAAAAATATTCCAACTTGTATGAACATAAGAAACTACTTTCCTGAACACACACAGGTTAGCAACAACTGCCATATTGATATTGCAGGCACATATGCTTTGAGCATTGAAGTTAGCCACAAGTGAAGTACTATCCACAGTATACTTTCAACTCTAGGAAGATGACACAGCAGTTTGTGTAATGACTAGACAAAGACTGTTTGAATGTGGCATCAAACATATGGGACAGAAAGATCATCTGAGAGTTAGGCACAGATGTGACACAACCAGTATCCATTACTGACAGTTAGCTTACGTCGTCTTATACTGACAAAGTATCTATGGGTTGCTCCAGAGTGTGATGATGCCCATTGGGTGAGGATATGTTACAACTTGACCTGGACTCTGTGGCATATTGCGAAAAGGAAAAAAAAAAAAAAAATTAAAACTGAAAGATTGTCTAGGGTCCAGGGTATTGGTAATCAGACAAAGTGCCCCTGTGATAGGAAACCAGCGAATGGCTCAGGCCCCCAAGAGTGATTAAACAATTATTAGGGAGTAATTCCCACTCTAAATTGTACAAATAAACACACTGAGCTTCTGTTTACAAGGCATGAGGAGTCCTGAGTAGTCACCGGGAAAAAACAAGAGGAATAAGCTTCACTCCCTGAATAATGCTTTACTCATGTTATCACTCAGCCACTGGGGACTGCCATTAACTAAGTTTTCACAATGTCTGTTGAACAAAATCACATCTAACAACCACCAACTTGTTTAACAATTAATTAAACACAAGTACAGTTTGTAGTTTTCACTTGTATTGAATGGACCTGTGGTGGAGGATGAAATATCATGAAGTTGCACAAGATGATATTAACAACTGTTTATATAATTCCACTACTAATTCCATTTTCGAAAAGTGTTCATAAATAAATTACTAGTGTTCATAATCTGTTCATCAGCCTCCAACGAGGAATCTTCACAGTTCGTGTCCTAAATGGTAATTGTTTATTTGAGTAACTACACAGGGTGTGTGTGCGGGTATTTGTATTATGATGGGTAGTTCATAAATAGCACTTAGCTTTGGTTCTTCAGGCGGCACTCTAAAAGTCATCAAACATCCAACATGCACAATTGTGAAACATACAACAAAAATAACACACCTATCTTGTCATAATCATGATCATAAGAATCATTCAAGAAGGCATTTCAGATAAATATCTCATCATGACAACAGTTGTTCGAATACACTGAACGTGTGATTGCCCTTCCAGCCTATATCCATTATATAGGGGTTAAAGACACCAATCCGAACACTTGTTCCTTCCACAGGCTAATTCATTCATTCATTCAGTAGCATGTACTTTGCAGAACCTCGCTGCCATAACAACCTTCCGGAATACCTCTCGATCATAAGCAAGATGTCCCACGTCTGATACACCCATCTGGAGATCATCCGCCACATCCTGCACCCATCTTCTCTTTGGCCTTCCTCTTCCTCTCTTCCCAGGCATATATCCTTCCAATATTGTTCTCTCATCAGGTCAGGTCTTAGTCAGATATGACTGAGCTACCGTATAACAGTAGACAGTACTACCTGGTTTCTGTTAGCGCCGAACGTTGGGCGGCGCTTACCAAACCCGACACCCCACATTGTGCCAACGGCTTCGGGCGGAAGAGCGCAATTGGGAGGGTACAAGCCTTACCCTGGTGCGAGGAAATGCAAGCTAAAGACAAAATTGTCATGGCAGGGCAGACCAGGCCCTAAGCCTTGGTTGGCGACTGGTCTAGGATCGAAGCTCCGACAGGCGGACAGTTAGAGCATTGCTTTGCTGATCCGGCAGCTTCTGCAGCTTGTCTTGTTCCAGATGTAGGGGTGTTACCTTTCCTCTGGAGTGAACTAGGCAGGCCGAGAGAGGGATCATGCTGCATGGGCAACACATGATCTCTATATTTTAGCCCAGGCTTTGTACAAACTCTTTTTTTAAAACAAAAGAGATGCATAAGGTCACATGGAAACATCCAAGATCCGGCCATTGGCACCAGCTGGACTTCATCATCACACGGAGACAACATCTGAACCATATATCATTGACTCGTAGTTACCACAGTGCTGACTGTGATACAGATCATTCTTTGGTTGTTGCAAGGGTTAGACTGAGACCAAAGAGAATCTACACAGCTAAACACAAATCTAGCCCCAGGATTAATATTATTAACACTCATGATCCTGAAAAGTGCTTTCAGTTTCAACAGCAACTTGAAGACGCTTTCACTGATACACCAGAAAATTGTACAGTAAATGATAAATGGAATAAACTTAAGGAAACCCTTTGTAAATCTGCCGTAAAGGTTTACGGCACTGTGGATCATAAGAGGCAGGACTGGTTTGCGGCCAACAGCGAGACTCTGCAGCCCTTGATTGATAAGAAGAAGAAAGCTCTCTTAAGAAACAAGGAAAGACCAACGCGTAACACTCTGAGTGAGCTAAGGCAAGCTAGGAAGGATGTGCAAAAGGCTGCCAGGCAGTGTGCAAATGATTATTGGATCAAGTTATGTGAGTCCATTCAAATCGCAAGTGATAAGGGAGACATAAGAAGCATGTATGAAGGAATAAAGAAAGCCTGTGGTCCAGTGATCAAAAGAAGTGCACCATTGAAAACCTTGACTGGAGAAGTCATCACTGATAAGAAACAGCAGATGGACAGATGGGTAGAGCACTATTTGGAGCTTTACTCAAGTGAGACCAAACTAGCGGATAATGCCCTCAACGCCATAGAGGCTCTACCAACTCTTGACCACCTGGACACACTTCCCACCATAACAGAAGTTAAGTGTGCTATAAATGAACTTGCATCTGGCAAGGCTCCAGGTAAGGATGGGATTCCAATACAGGTTATCAGGAGTGGGCAAGACACACTCACTATACAGATCCACCAGCTAATAGAGCTATGCTGGCGTGAAGGACAAGTCCCACAGGATTTCAAAGATTCAAGCATCATAACACTGTACAAGAACAAGGGCGATCGGAGCGACTGCAACAACTATAGGGGTATCTCACTTCTGTGTATTGTTGGAAAAGTATTTGCCAGAATTGTTCTGCGCAGACTTCAAGTCCTAGGAGATCAAGTCTACCCCGAATCACAGTGTGGCTTTCGACAGAACCGGTCTACCACTGATATGATATTCTCATTGCGACAAATGCAAGAAAAATGCCGTGAACAGAATCAACCACTGTTTATTGCCTTCATCGACCTCACAAAGGCATTTGATTTGGTCAGTCGTGAGGGTCTGTTCAAGGCACTAAAGAAGATTGGCTGCCCACCAACTCTTCTGTCCATTGTGGAATCGTTCCACACAGGCATGAAGGGTATAATCAAGTTTGATGGTGCAACTTCTGAAGAATTTGAAATCAAGAGTGGTGTTAAGCAAGGTTGTGTACTAGCTCCCACCCTCTTTGGAATATACTTTTCACTTCTACTGAAATATGCATTTCGTGATCAGGATGGTGGTATATACATTCACTCACGCTCAGATGGCGGCCTCTACAATGCTCAGAGATTGAAGGCTAAGACCAAAATTAGGAGGGTACTGATCAGAGAGTTGCTTTTTGCAGATGATGCTGCAGTTACGACCCACTCTGAGGAAGAATTGCAATGTCTACTATCTGCATTCTCCAATGCTTGTTCTGAATTTGGTTTAACAATTAGCAAAAAGAAGACACAGATTATGTCACAAGGTGCACATGGGGTACCATCAATCTTTTTTGACGACGCAGAACTAGAGATAGTAGACCATTTTACATATCTAGGATCAGTGGTAAATAGCAAATTATCCCTAGATCAGGAAATCAACATCCGGATTGGTAAGGCAGCAACAACAATGAACAGGTTAAGAAAAAGAGTCTGGGAGAACAGGAAGCTTACTGCCAAAACAAAAGTCCTTGTCTATCAAGCCTGTGTCCTTAGTACTCTTCTCTATGGCAGTGAAACCTGGACAACTTACTCACACCAAGAGAACAATTTAAACAGCTTTCATATGCGGTGTCTGCGAAGAATTCTTGGTATTAAGTGGCAAGACAAAATCAGAAATACTGAAGTATTGGAAAGATCAGGTTGTGTGACAGTTTATTCCATGCTCAGTCTTCGTAGACTTAGATGGATAAGACATCTTAGGAGGATGGATGATGGTAGAATACCAAAGGATATCTTTTTTGGTGAATTACAGATGGGTAAGAGATCTCAGGGTTGGCCTCTACTACGATACAAAGATGTGTGTAAGCGGGACATGATTGATACAGGCATTGATAATGCACATTGGGAGCAAGTCGCCGCTGAACGTGTTGCATGGAGGGCAAATATCAGAAATGGAATAAAGTCAAAGGAGAAAATTATTGCAGAAAAGTCACACACCAAGCGTTTGAGACGTAAGATGGTGCATGATGGTGGAAATGACCACGTGTTCACATGCACCCACTGTGAACGGACATTTACAGCGCAAATTGGCCTTATCAGTCACACTCGCTACCGCCATAGTTAAAAGTTATTATGCCTTTTTAAAGCACAAACTATCGTCTGTCAAGACGGCAAGGTGCCAATGATATTGTTCTCTCCAAACTTTCGTGACGTTTCAAGTGACCAAAATATTTCAATTTTCTTTGTTTTATCGTCTTTAATAGCCAACCTTCTTCAATATTCAATTCTTTAAGTATGGATGCATTTGTTCTTTTCTTTACCCAAGATATTCTTAGAACTCGTTTATAACATTTATAATAAAAGGCCTTTATGCGCTGCTCAGCTTGTTTAGTAAGTGTCCAGGTCTCACAGGCGTATGTTGCAATGGGAAAGATGCATGCTCTTAAAAATCTAATTTTTGTAGTTCTGTCTGTCCCACTCCATAATTTATTCAGCTGTTTTAGTCTTTGAAGAGCAATTGATAGTCGCCGTTTAATTTCTATCATTATGTCACCATTGTTGGTAATCAGTGACCCAAGATATTCAAAATTTTCCACCACCTCCAATTTTTCCCCATTAACGTATATTTCTTTCTCCATAGTAATTTTGTCTGTATGCATTATCTTTGTTTTTGCTATGTTAAGATATAAGTTGTGATTTTCACTATTCAATTGGGTTGAGGCTATTAGGTTTTCTATGCCATTCTGTGTTGTGGATAGTAATACTGTATCATCAGCATATCGAATCTCTGGTATGTCATGACCGCTGATATTTAGGGCTTCATATAGCTCCCTGTTTATATTATCTCTTACATTTCTCATTATATTTTCGGCGTACAGGTTAAACAAATAGGGTGACAGCATGCAGCCCTGACGGACTCCTTGTTTGATGTCAAACCAATCTGATGTCTCGCCATCTATTCTAACTGCTGCTTGTTAGTCTCCATCCATCATGTGCCATGCCGGTAAGCGTGGGCAGTCATGTTCTGCCATCTCACTCGGTCACCAGAGTCGTGGATCAGCTCCGTGTTTCTGTCTCGACCATGCCACAAGGCCAAGTCATCCAGGTACTTGCTTCTAGGTCTTCCCCTTGGTCTGTTCCCCTCGATCTTACCAGTTGTCACCAAATTCTCCAATCCATTTCTTCTCATAACATGCCCAAAAAATTTTAACTGTCTACGTCTAATTTCTCTAATCAATTTACGATCTTCATTTGTTTCTTGAAGGACTTGTTCATTGGTCTTTCTGGCTGTCCATGGTATTCTTTGCATTTTCCTCAGAAACCACATCTCTACAGCCATCAGATGTTTTTCAGCCTGACTGCTCATTGTCCACGCTTCACATCCATACAAAAGTACAGGTTCAATGTAGCATCTCAACACTCTTTCTCTCGTTTCAATTGACATCTTTTTATTGGTCAATATGTTTTTCATCTTGCTAAAGGCTACTTTTGCCATGGCGATTCTTGTTCTAATCTCTTCAAGGCATCTCCCATCAGATGTTATTACTGTTCCGAGATAATTGTACCTGCTCACTTGTTGAAGAATATTCCCATTTACTTGTATATTACATTGTGGTATTTCGTCCTTCCTAGTGACGACCATAATCTGTGTCTTTTTACAATTTAATTCTAACCCTAGTTGTTCACTGTGTGTAACAATCGCATCTACTAAATTTTGCAGGTCCTGTTCATTGTCTGCAATCAAGACTATCATCTGCATATCTAATGTTATTGATGCATCGTCCCCCAATGTTGATTCCTTCCATATCTTCAATATTTCTGAAAATACTTTCACTGTACAGGGAAAACAGATCTGGAGACATTACACATCCCTGTCTCACACCCCTTTTAATAGGCTGATATTGGCTTACTAAAGTTGAATTGAGTTGAGTTGAGTTACTTCATTATCAACTCTTATGGCAGCTTGTTGTTTCCAATATATGTTTTTTACAAGTCTAAGATCTTTTCCATCAATTTGTAGATCTTCAAGCATCCTTATCATGTTGACATGTCTCACTTTATCAAAAGCCTTTGTGTAGTCAATAAAGCTTGTTAGTCTAGATAGAGCATTTTTGTGAGTTGTACTACATGTGATGGAAAGCCCATATTCTTCATGATTTCCCAGTTTCTGATGTTGTAACACAGTCAAATGCCTTTGAATAATCCACAAAACATGAGAATAGGTTTACATTAAATTCTCTGCACTTCTCTATTATTAATCGCATGTTGAATATGTGATCTCTTGTTCCTCTTCCTTGTCTAAATCCAGCTTTAACCACGTTAATCTCTTCTTCCATTTTCTTACGAAGTCTTCCCATTATGACTTTTAGTAGAATTTTACTTGCATGACTGATCAGGGCAACAGTTCTATAGTTGGTGCATAATTTCAGGTTGCCCTTCTTTGGTATTGGAATGAAGATAGTTCTCTTCCAATCTTTTGGCCATATACCATATTTCCAAATCTTTTTACATAATGCATGATATATGTGTATGCTTTCTTCTCCTCCCGCTTTAATTAGTTCAGCTGGTATCTCATCACATCCAGGTGATTTACCATTCTTCAGGTTCTTTATAGCCCAAGCAATTTAATCTACTAGAGTTCAGGTTCTGTCTCTGCTGTCATTGGCTCATGTATCTCATTCATATCCTCACTGTCACTCATATCATACATTCCACTGCAGTACTCCTGCCATCTTTCTAGAATTTGCCTAGATTCTGTTAAGGTATTTCCCATCTTGTCACAGATAACATTCAATTGAGGTTGAACATTTCTTGTCAATAACTTCATTTCTTTGAACATTTCATAATCTCTTCCAGTCTTATGATATTGCTCTATTCTGGTACAGCAATCTTGTATGTATTGATTTGTGTCCTTTCTTGTGTTCTTTCTTATTTCTTGAGTTAAATATTTATACTTCATCCTGCTGTTATCGGATTCATCTCCTTTCATTTTCAGCTGCCTTCGTTGTTTTATTAATTCTAACGTGTCTGATGTAATCCATGGCTTAAGTTGCTTTTTCTTGGTCGGAATTAAATCTTTGGCTGCAGTTATGAAGATATCTCTAGCTTGTACTGCCAGTTCATCAGGTGTCATTTCCTCTTGTACAGACATCAAGACCCCAAAGCGATTCCTAATTTCTATGTTGTATGCATCCGGTATTTTTGTGAGATCAAAACGAAGTGGCCTTGGTCCTCGGGTAAGCTTTTTGAGTTTTAATTTCAGATCTGCTTCTAATAACTGATGATCTGTATCACAGTCAGCACTTCGTAGGGTTTTTGCAGATGTTATGCTTGATCTCCATCTTCTTTGTATTAAAATATAATCTATCTGATTTTTTGGTAATACTGTCCGGAGACTTCCATGTGAGACTTCCATCTTCTTGGATGTTGTTTAAAATGCGTGTTGGCTATCGTGAACTCATTATTTTCTGTGCAAAATTCAATTAATTTGTCACCTGCATCATTTCTATTTCCCAATCCAAATTTTCCTAAAACGTGTCTCTCATTTTCAGCTCTTCCTGTACCTACTTTTGCATTAAAATCTCCCATTATTATTTCTATATCATTATGACCAATCTTATTTAATGTGTCTTGCAGTGTGTTGTAAAAATCTTCAATTTCGTCCTCCTCTGCTGTTGAAGTAGGTGCATATATCTGTACAAGAGTTGTGTTTTTTGGATGGCCTTTAAGTCTAATAGTGAGGATTCTATCACTAACTGGATTATATCCAATTAAAGCTTTTGCAGTTGTCTTATCTAAACAAAATGCCACTCCACTCTGGCCTCTGACGTCTCTACCAGAATAAATGAAAAGACTTCCATTTGCAGTTGTAAAATGTCTCTTGCCGCTCCAGCGATGTTCACTAATTCCTAAAATTTGAATGTTTAACCTCTCAATCTCATCACATACTACTTTAAGCTTTCCCTCATATAGACTTCTCACATTCCACGTTACTATTCTCACTCTGTTTCTTAGTCTGACACAGGGGATTTCCTTGGTAACACATTTGCCTGGCCTGGGGGTCTCGCCACCAGATCTCTTTCTTATTATGTTTTCTTTCATGGTTGTTATGGTTTCTTGGCAAGTTTTGCAGAAGGTAGTTTGCCATTGCTTTCCTTCTGGGCAGTGACTGTGCTAGTCGGTGGCCATAGCCATTGGCTCTACTGATGAGATCATCTGCCTATCGCTGCAGAGTGCAAGACCATAACCAACAACAATCTCTCGGCTGCTCTCACACTCCATCTACCACCTGCTTCCATGGCTTCACGTAACCCTGATCGGGGGGCTAAACGGGTACTCCACCTTGCCCAAGGGTGTCCCATAGACTAATGGAGGAAAGGAGGCATCTTACATCTCCTTTGATAAGGAATACCCCTACCCCGCTAACCGGACAGGCTAATAGTTGCAACATAAATCCAGTGAACCTGCCTTCTGGCATTCACTCACAATTTGGCATAGCACTGAACGTAAAACTGTCACACTAATTACAGCACAAATTTCATGCTGGCCTTTAATGCAACAATCCTGTGAAACCCGCACTATCTAACTAGTGTCATTTTAACATGAGAAATCATCTTCAGCACAAATATATTATTCCTTGAATATTGCAAGAACATAAATTAGAAAAGATGTGTGATCGTTGAATAAGTGCACATCATGTCCAGATAGCAGCCTATAAGAATAGTCTCTTCAGTACGGAGAAGACTCTTTATCAAGTGCAAGAATCTAGACATGGTTTCACAGCCAATGATGAGCATACATTTCAAGTTACTGAAGCTCAAGAAAGAAAGGATAATGATTTGCCTTTTGAAGCAAGATAAATTCTTGTAGCTTTCAGAATACTCCATCATAATAGAAAAAGAGTTAAAGCATGGCAAGATGCTGTTTGACCTAGCATGGTAATTCATTTAAAACTTGGTTACAGCTAGCAAAAATTCAGTAATCCTTAAATCTAAATAACACATTTCACCGGCACATATTTCACAATAATACACAGCATCCTTATCAAATTCTTAGTATTATAAAAATGTTTCATTGATACACTTACCAAAAATTTCCAGGAGAGCATAGGGATAGGTAGAAGAAGAAATGACTTAGGAGTGACAATAATAGCGAAAATTACAGCCAAAAGGATGTTGTGTCTCTCTTAGTCATGGCGAAAGATGTAGTGTTGAGGATTCAAACCGCTGGCTCTGTTTTAACTAGGCTGAACTGCGCTGACTACTTCACCAACTCTTGTCCTGACATCACAAACCATGCTATTACTCTCCAATGAAAATTATCCGGTCCATGATAGATGTGTGTCAAGAATTTTCTAGAAGGTTCGTATACTATTTTTGCTGTGTTTCCTAGCAGCAGCACAAGTAACTTTCCTCTAGCCTTGAACTATGCCATGACACTCCAATGCCAACCAGTCAGACAATGGCTTTAGTAAGGCCATTCATAAATCATAAATGGTTGCTTAGCAATGTCCAAGTTATTTATAAATATGATTTCAACTGATGCTTGTGTCATGTGTTTCTAGGACAAGACTTTCTAACTTAGATCTGTCAAGCTATTTTGGTATGTGTCATACAGGCTCAGCGTTACAGTTATTGAACTTGTTGTTTGCGTTAGTACAGAGAATGAGGATGATTGAAATTCCGTAACATCACAGACTCCTAGGTTGACCCAGCCTAAAATAGCTATCAGGAAATGTTAGGGGAAGTAAAGATGCTTGTTGGGATATTGACCACATTTACCCTTCCAGTACCGACTGGTCTAAAACAAACATGGGCATAGCACCATATGCCTACTATGTCTGAAAGTGTGAGGAAAGGTCTTTTACTTTACTTATTATAGCTGTCGTGTTTCCTAGTGTGTGCTAGTGTATGCTCTATCTTATATCTTATTTATTACTGTCTTCTGTCCAGCTCTTTGAGTACATTCAGTGCCTGTCGATTTGTATCTTTCTCTTGTTGTTAAACTGCATACAAGTTAGTTTTATTCATCTAACAGTAAATATGCAAAGGAACCTGTATTATTTTTATTGCCCCATATTCTCATCTGTGGTGATGATGTGATAATGTCACAATACTGTAGAAAGGTCACAGGGTTTTACTGGTCAGATTGTATTGCCAGGAGCAGTCACATGGTGTGAGTCACACTCACAGGTTGAAGCTGGATAATAGATTCCTCATGTCCTCAGAAGAGATTCCCAAATTATGATTATAACTGTCATAACACGGAAGGCAGAAGGAGATTCTCCTAGGATGATGTAGTTATAAATTGTTGATGCTCATCATTAAATAATCTAACCTTTACAGAATACCACTTCTATCACAGCCTGCCTGGCAGAATATGGCTCTCTAGCCAGTTGGTCTGTTGTTATACTTAGGTGACTTTATACCCGTGCCACTGACATTTGATCAGCTCCTGCCTCATCTTCCAGGAACCATAACTTCCACGATTGCTCTCTCATGGCCGTTGTGATGTGTCATCTGGCCAAAGTATTTCAATATTTGACATTTTGTTGTGGTTTTTGTTTGAACTACGCTTTGAACTCAAGCATAGTTCATACATGGGCTAATACCTTTTAGTGCACTGGACTAATTTTTACATATGGGCTAGCTTTCCCTATTACCAGTGTCCCTGGCCATCTGGCAAACCCACTCCAACTTCTAAAGTACTTGTAATTTATGTCCCAAAGTCAAGGATGAGAAGTCAACTTTTAGTCCTACTGACCTGTGTAGAAGTTGAACCCGCTACTTAGGCATCAGCACACCTGATGTTTAAGAACGGGCGCTCTTATGCATTCAGCCATGCTGGTTTCCATACTTGACACAGTATTGTTTGTAGGTCAGTTGTCTGTGATACTCAGGTCTTGCCATGCTGGTAAGTGTGTAAAATCATAGTTCACCATCTCACATGTTTGTAGGTCAGTTGTCTGTGACACTAGGTCTTGCCATGCTGGTTGTCACAGAATGGCCGCCCATAGGTATGTCCGCCTGTCGTATTCTGGTACGGGGAAATGTTGTTTTAATGTTGGCCGGGGAATACCCCTTCTGTGATATTCTACCTTCATCTGGCAGGTTCTTCGGAGCATTTCCTTTGCACTAAGAAAGTACCTGTTCAATTGGGATTTCCCGGTTTTGGGGTTGCACTGAAAGATTGTAAATTGAGAAAGGAAGTTGCACATTAAGGGCAGAAACCATCAGTGCACTTCCTGATATTTAGTGGTCACACCTAAGAAACAAGCTGGCTGTCTCTATGGTTATACAAGGCCCGACAGGAACCCTGGCAATTCTTACCCTGTGAGGTTCTATAAGGGGCGAGTTTCAAGTGGTAGCAAATAAGAAGCCTACGATGAAGATAAGAAGTTGGAACAGAGCTAACGACCAGAGCCAGTGGTAATGCCATGTCCCCAGTGTTGGATCAGCTTACTGGACTCCGGAGTGTAAAGTCCCCTTCGGCTTGGTCCGCCCAGGTTTGAACTTACTCAAAACTTAAACCATGCTGCTAAGTATATACAATCATAGCTCACCATCTCATATGATCACCAGATTCTCAAATCAGGTTTGCGTACTTGTTTCGATCATGACATTAGCTGATCCAGCTACATCTTTTTCTTGCTCTTACATCATGTTTGTGAATTGTCACTAGGTTTACATCTTCTTACATGCCCATATATCTACATACAAAGTGTTGTGAGACTTTACATACATCCTGTATATATATATATCTGATGTTTGCAGGTCCGGTGTGTGGAGCTGTGGTAAATCGCTACAGTGTGAGAGCTGCTTTCATGATTGGCACCGTACTGAGCTTTACGGGGATGCTGTTGAATGGATTTGCCCCAAACATTTATTTTCTCTTCTTTTCACACACCCTCCTTGCAGGTAATATACAACTCTCTGTTTTTGGTTTTCTGTTTTATGAATATTAATTTTAATGCTTTGAGGAACCACATACTGGCAACATGGGAATTTTTGGTCAGATATACTAAAAATGTATATTTGTCATGATGACTTAGCTGTGTTGGGGGGGTTGCGTAGTCTCGAGGTATGGTGTCCGCCTCGAGTGCTGGAGGTCCCGGGTTCAAGCCCTGGTGAGGACCGGGATCTTTTCACGTGGACTTCTAGTAAACATTCCCCCTGGTCTCTGGGTAGTGAGATCGGACGCCCATGTGTATTGTTGCGCACGTAAAAAATCCCTTGGCAGTTGGAAATCAAAAAAAGAATAGCCTAACGGCGCCGCCCGGGCAAATTTCGAGTTAAAAATCTACCCAAAGTATTTCAGGATCCTCGCCGGTGCTACGGAGTTCATGCACTGAGCTGAGTTTCTCCAGACTCAGGTTTTAGTTAGGAGAAGAAGGGAGCACCTATGGGTTGCACCCGTGTGCCGTGATGTTGATCCGTCGACTAAAATTAAAACTAAACTAAACTGAGTTATATAGTTGAACATTGTATTACACATGCAGCAGCCTGAGTTATCCTCAGTTTAGGAGCAATGGTTTTCCAAGCTGATGTATTTGGTTACAAGCTGATGTATTTGGTTACAAGCTCATGTATTTGGTTACAAGCTGATGTATTTGGTTACAAGCTGATGTATTTGGTTACAAGCTGATGTATTTGGTTACAAGCTCATGTATTTGGTTACAAGCTCATGTATTTGGTTACAAGCTGATGTATTTGGTTACAAGCTGATGTATTTGGTTACAAGCTGATGTATTTGGTTACAAGCTGATGTATTTGGTTACAAGCTGATGTATTTGGTTACAAGCTGATGTATTTGGTTACAAGCTGATGTATTTGGTTACAAGCTGATGTATTTGGTTACAAGCTGATGTATTTGGTTACAAGCTGATGGAGTAGGAAGTCAGCTTTTCTTTCAGAACCTCAGTGGAAACAATACTGCTCTGCATGTTTCTTCCCAGAGTTTGTGCTTTACCAGGAACACACTGCTCTCCATGACAAGATAAAAGTCACGTACCAAGGCACTGGTCAGTAAAACACACTGCTCTCCATGACAAGATAGAAGTCATATACCAAGGCACTGGTCAGTAAAACAAACACATTGCTCTCCATGACAAGATAAAAGTCACGTACCAAGGCACTGGTCAGTAAAACAAACACACTGCTCTCCATGACAAGATAGAAGTCATGTACCAAGGCACTGGTCAGTAAAACAAACACACTGCTCTCCATGACAAGATAAAAGTCACGTACCAAGACACTGGTCAGTAAAACAAACACACTGCTCTCCATGACAAGATAAAAGTCACGTACCAAGACACTGGTCAGTAAAACAAACACACTGCTCTCCATGACAAGATAGAAGTCATGTACCAAGACACTGGTCAGTAAAACAAACACACTGCTCTCCATGACAAGATAAAAGTCATGTACCAAGGCACTTGTCAGTAAAACACACTGCTCTCCATGACAAGATAAAAGTCACGTACCAAGACACTGGTCAGTAAAACAAACACACTGCTCTCCATGACAAGATAAAAGTCACGTACCAAGACACTGGTCAGTAAAACAAACACACTGCTCTCCATGACAAGATAGAAGTCATGTACCAAGACACTGGTCAGTAAAACAAACACACTGCTCTCCATGACAAGATAAAAGTCATGTACCAAGGCACTTGTCAGTAAAACACACTGCTCTCCATGACAAGATAAAAGTCACGTACCAAGACACTGGTCAGTAAAACAAACACATTGCTCTCCATGACAAGATAGAAGTCATGTACCAAGGCACTGGTCAGTAAAACAAACACACTGCTCTCCATGACAAGATAAAAGTCACATACCAAGACACTGGTCAGTAAAACAAACACACTTCTCTCCATGACATGATAAAAGTCACGTACCAAGACACTGGTCAGTAAAACAAACACACTGCTCTCCATGACAAGATAAAAGTCACATACCAAGGCACTGGTCAGTAAAACAAACACACTGCTCTCCATGACAAGATAAAAGTCACATACCAAGGCACTGGTCAGTAAAACAAACACACTGCTCTCCATGACAAGATAAAAGTCACGTACCAAGGCACTGGTCAGTAAAACAAACACATTGCTCTCCATGACAAGATAAAAGTCACGTACCAAGACACTGGTCAGTAAAACAAACACACTGCTCTCCATGACAAGATAAAAGTCACGCACCAAGACACTGGTCAGTAAAACAAACACACTGCTCTCCATGACAAGATAGAAGTCACGTACCAAGACACTGGTCAGTAAAACAAACACACTGCTCTCCATGACAAGATAAAAGTCACATACCAAGACACTGGTCAGTAAAACAAACACACTGCTCTCCATGACAAGATAAAAGTCACGTACCAAGACACTGGTCAGTAAAACAAACACACTGCTCTCCATGACAAGATAAAAGTCACGTACCAAGACACTGGTCAGTAAAACAAACACACTGCTCTCCATGACAAGATAGAAGTCACATACCAAGGCACTGGTCAGTAAAACAACCACATTGCTCTCCATGACAAGATAAAAGTCACGTACGAAGACACTGGTCAGTAAAACAAACACACTGCTCTCCATGACAAGATAAAAGTCATGTACCAAGACACTGGTCAGTAAAACAAACACACTGCTCTCCATGACAAGATAAAAGTCATGTACCAAGGCACTGGTCAGTAAAACAAACACACTGCTCTCCATGACAAGATAAAAGTCACGTACCAAGACACTGGTCAGTAAAACAAACACACTGCTCTCCATGACAAGATAAAAGTCACGTACCAAGACACTGGTCAGTAAAACAAACACATTGCTCTCCATGACAAGATAGAAGTCACATACCAAGGCACTGGTCAGTAAAACAAACACACTGCTCTCCATGACAAGATAAAAGTCACGTACCAAGGCACTGGTCAGTAAAGCTAACAGTAACATGAGCTGTCAGAACCATACTGAGAGATCAATCTGTTCTTTTGGGGTAGTTATGCAAATCCACTGACAGCATCTGACTAATCCGTAAAGGCACAGCCTGAGGTGAATGAGAGGCTCAGTGTATGAAAGTGAGGATATATAGTCATTTGTGGGACATGGTGATATCCAAGGTGAGGAAGAAACAATATGGGAAGATATCTGATTGTCTCTCCCACTGTTTATGCTTCACCCCAACACCGCAAGGTACAAGAAGAACCTGTTGAGATGAGATGAGATTGACTGTGAACATATCTGATAAACTTTCTTGTGTTCTTGCTGCACTTTAGCTCATGTGGTAAATGGCTATGATATTTTCTAGCAGTTGTCCTTGCATTCTGTAGTCTTCAAGAATGTTCCATAATTTATATCTATCTACTCTGCCGAAGAGCAAGAGACAAATGTCTATTGCTCTTCAAAGACTAAAACAACTGAATAAATTGTGGAGTGAGACAGATAGAACTACACAAATTAGATTTTTAAGAGCATGCATCTTTCCCATTGCAACATACGCCTGTGAAACCTGAACACTTATTAAACAAGCTGAACAGTGCATACATGCCTTTGAATATAAATGTTATAGACGAGTTCTAAAAATATCTTGGATAAAGAAAAGAACAAATGCATCCATACCAGGGAGAGTGAATTAAGACAGAAGTCTGGGCAAATTGGGGGACAGTTGAGTCGGGGCTAAGTGAGAGAGACTTAGCCAACAGTGGAGTTCTGGAAACTTTGCCAGGAGAATTAAGTTCTGGACCAGTGAGGGGAGCTAGCTCCAGAGAGAAGATACTCAGAAGAATTGGCTAGATTCACGGACGGAGAAGAGTCCGTAAGAGGGTATTGTGCAAGGCCAGTAGATGGCAATAGTGTGGTCTCAGGAATTTACGGTGTTAAATTATACTCTGAGTGTTCTGGAACTGTGCATATGCAATATATATATTCATCAGTAATAAAGTTTTGTGTGCACAGGTGTTCTATATTGATTCATTGTTGATGATCAGTCGCCCGACATAATATTCACACTGACATACACTAGACACAACCACAGCCACTTCTGTCTGTCAGTAACCTTGAGACACACTGTATTCAATGGTTTTTTTCATATTGTTGTCTTAGTGTTAATATAGTTCAACTTTTACCTTTCTTGAAACTGAAAGTTTGTTTAATTTCTGTAATTTATGTGTTTGATGCCTTGGATCTTTAAACTTATGTTTAATGTCTGTATTTCAGGTTTGGGGAGGGGCATGATGTCTGGGATCTTACTGCTCAATCTCTACTTCGACAAACACAGAAGTTTAGCTACAGGACTGGGGTCTTCGGGTGTTGGCATTGGGTCACTCTGGGTCGTACCTCTGACACAGTATCTCTTTTCTGAGTATAATTTCTCTGTAAGTATGTATGCAGATTGTAATTTTGAAATAGTGGGAGATCAAGTAATTGGGATACTAGTCTGATACATCTGAGACACAGATATTTTTACCTTGGTCAAGCCAATATATATATTGTGCTACCAGGGCCAGAACTGGACAAGAGATAATAGGAGAGGTGTATTAACAGATGAAATGCCTGTGGAGAATACCTGAGGTGACAAGAGAGACAAAAGACAGACTTACTGATATCAGAAAGCAAGCGGGCACAATGTTAGCAGTTGATGTTATCAATATAAAGAAATAAAGCTAAGTACCATGAATCAACTTTGTATATATTAGAGCCATTCTCTTCTTTCTAAAGTTTCTGTTTTGGTATTGACTATAATATGATAACTTTACCTGGTACAAGTAATTCTGGGAACTATTGTGTAGTCATTTACCCTGATGTATAAGCTATTTCTTTTCAGCCAACCCTCAAATCTTTGAATTTTTCTTTCATTGGATGGTGAGTGGTACAGAGATATGTTCAATCCTTAAGTTCCTAGAACATTTTCTGACACCCATTTTCTGAGCCATGTGGTCACCTAAAATTGTAGCAAAGGATGTCCTGACTGGAAATTGCAGGCTAAGGGAATAGCGGAAGATGAGTCAGGCAGGAGACTTAGAAAGAGAAACTAGGGAGTTTAGAATGGTGTCTGATTAATTGACAAATAAATACACTGCCAGAAATGAATAACATGGGGAGAAACTTGTGTAGATAGGTATTTCATAATGTACATAAAGATATGATGATGGATAAATCAGTATACTAAAATGTTACCCAAGCCAGTGTGGATTTCTGACAAATGTTTATGATTGGGGGGTGATTATGATTGTTTTTGATGGTATTAATGGCGTTGGTGATGATGATTGTTGATGGTATTAATGGTGGTGGTGGTGATGGTATTAATGATGGTGATGATGATTGTTGATGGATTAATGGTGGTAGTGATGATGATTGATGGTATTAGTGGTGGTGGTAATGATCATTGATGGTATTAATGGTGGTGGTAATGATTGTTGATGGTATTAAAGGTGGTGATGATGATTGGTGATGGTGGTAGTGATGATGATGATTGTTGATGGATTTAAAGGAAGTGGTAGTGGTGATGATGATTGTTGATGGTATCAATGGTGGTGATAATTGTTGATGGTATTAATGGTGTTGCTGGTGATAGTGATGATGGTTAGTTAGTTAGTCGACAGATCATCCTCATTGCACATCGAACCATTCAGTCCATAAGTGCTCGGATCCCCTCCTCAGCAAATCCTGCAGCATGTAGCAGCTAACAACACCAGTTCATCAATCTTCTTTGGCTTCCTGCGTAGGTTCTTGTTTGGCCACCCCTTTTTGATTTGCTGTTCTCTCAGTCTGGCCATGGTTGTATATTCGCAGTCATCACTTGGTTTTCGCACAAGTCTTACTTCCCGTGGAACATTCAGAATGTCAGCCTGGTCCATGGCGCATCTGCCCTTCACCGTAGCCTCACCTGCGAGCTTGTCAGCCCGCTCATTTCCATGTACTCCCGCATGCCCTGGCACGAAGATGAAACTAATCTTTGCCAGCCGAGACCGCTCCAGAGACAGCAACCACTCTCTTCAGATCCACCCCCATCTCTATCCTCTTGAGCATGCTCACTGAGTCACTAAGGAAACATGCCCTAGTGAATGTCTGTGTCTCGAGCCATGTTATTGCTGTTCTTACTGCCATAACTTCAATAGTCAGGCTACTTGTCTCAACAAAAGCACCAGAGTCCTCCTTCACAATTCTCCCTCAGGCCCACGCCGTGAAGGTCCATGAGCTTCTCACATGTCGGACGACCGACCCATCTGTGTATATGACAGCGTCACCGTCTAGCGAATTCTCGAAAATCAACGCTTGTACTGCTGCCTCCACAGCAGCCGGATTTTGTTGTCTGCATTTTCTGTCTAGTTGGATGCAAACTGAAAAGGATGTACAGAAATCTGTTGGCACTTGTACCCACTCCTCGCCAGGTTCTAAGTCCTCCAGTGAACACACCTGTTGAAGAATGTATTTGGCTTGACCCATCCACGACCTTCCTCTTTTTAACCTGCTGCCCTTCACCTTCCTAATTTCACTATGCAGTGGATGTTATGTGTTTGCATTAACTCTGAGGTAGGCACGTGCTCTGCAAATTTGTAGTCTTGTCTTCAATTGTTGGAAAATCAAGAAGGTAGCGCATTGCCCTGCATGCTGTATCTCTTGTACATCCAAGAATAATGCGCATAGCTTTGTTTTGTATCCTTTCCATGGAAAGTGATGATGGTGGTGGTTATTATGATTGTTGTTGGTATTGATAGGGGTGGTAATAGTGATGATGTTGGTGGTTATTGTGATTGTTGTTGGTATTGATAGTGATGATGGTGGTGGTTATTATGATTGTTGTTGGTATTGATAGGGGTGGTAATAGTGATGATGATGGTGGTTATTGTGATTGTTGTTGGTATTGCTAAGGGTGGTAATAGTGATGATGATGGTGGTTATTGTGATTGTTGTTGGTATTGATAAGGGTGGTAATAGTGATGATGATGGTGGTTATTGTGATTGTTGTTGGTATTGCTAAGGGTGGTAATAGTGATGATGATGGTGGTTATTGTGATTGTTGTTGGTATTGATAAGGGTGGTAATAGTGATGATGATGGTGGTTATTATGATTGTTGTTGGTATTGATAGGGGTGGTAATAGTGATGATGATGGTGGTTATTATGATTGTTGTTGGTATTGCTAAGGGTGGTAATAGTGATGATGATGGTGGTTATTGTGATTGTTGTTGGTATTGCTAAGGGTGGTAATAGTGATGATGATGGTGGTTATTGTGATTGTTGTTGGTATTGATAAGGGTGGTAATAGTGATGATGCTGGTGGTTATTGTGATTGTTGTTGGTATTGATAGTGATGATGATGGTGGTTATTGTGATTGTTGTTGGTATTGATAGGGGTGGTAATAGTGATGATGATGGTGGTTATTGTGATTGTTGTTGGTATTGCTAAGGGTGGTAATAGTGATGATGATGGTGGTTATTGTGATTGTTGTTGGTATTGATAAGGGTGGTAATAGTGATGATGGTGGTGGTTATTGTGATTGTTGTTGGTATTGATAGTGATGATGATGGTGGTTATTGTGATTGTTGTTGGTATTGATAAGGGTGGTAATAGTGATGATGTTGGTGGTTATTGTGATTGTTGTTGGTATTGATAGTGATGATGATGGTGGTTATTGTGATTGTTGTTGGTATTGATAGTGGTGGTAATAGTGATGATGATGGTGGTTATTGTGATTGTTGTTGGTATTGATAAGGGTGGTAATAGTGATGATGGTGGTGGTTATTGTGATTGTTGTTGGTATTGATAGGGGTGGTAATAGTGATGATGATGGTGGTTATTGTGATTGTTGTTGGTATTGATAGTGGTGGTAATAGTGATGATGATGGTGGTTATTGTGATTGTTGTTGGTATTGATAGTGGTGGTAATAGTGATGATGGTGGTGGTTATTGTGATTGTTGTTGATATTGATAAGGGTGGTAATAGTGATGATGATGGTGGTTATTGTGATTGTTGTTGGTATTGATAAGGGTGGTAATAGTGATGATGATGGTGGTTATTGTGATTGTTGTTGGTATTGATAAGGGTGGTAATAGTGATGATGGTGGTGGTTATTGTGATTGTTGTTGGTATTGATAGGGGTGGTAATAGTGATGATGATGGTGGTTATTGTGATTGTTGTTGGTATTGATAAGGGTGGTAATAGTGATGATGATGGTGGTTATTGTGATTGTTGTTGGTATTGATAAGGGTGGTAATAGTGATGATGATGGTGGTTATTGTGATTGTTGTTGGTATTGATAGTGGTGGTAATAGTGATGATGGTGGTGGTTATTGTGATTGTTGTTGGTATTGATAAGGGTGGTAATAGTGATGATGATGGTGGTTATTGTGATTGTTGTTGGTATTGATAAGGGTGGTAATAGTGATGATGATGGTGGTTATTGTGATTGTTGTTGGTATTGATAGGGGTGGTAATAGTGATGATGGTGGTGGTTATTGTGATTGTTGTTGGTATTGATAGTGGTGGTAATAGTGATGATGGTGGTGGTTATTGTGATTGTTGTTGATAGTGGTGGTAATAGTGATGATGCTGGTGGTTATTGTGATTGTTGTTGGTATTGATAGTGGTGGTAATAGTGATGGTGGTGGCTATTATGATTGTTGTTGGTATTGATAGTGGTGGTAATAGTGATGATGGTGGTGGTTATTGTGATTGTTGTTGGTATTGATAGTGGTGGTAATAGTGATGGTGATGGTGGTTATTGTGATTGTTGTTGGTATTGATAGTGGTGGTAATAGTGATGATGATGGTGGTTATTGTGATTGTTGTTGGTATTGATAGTGGTGGTAATAGTGATGATGGTGGTGGTTATTGTGATTGTTGTTGGTATTGATAGTGGTGGTAATAGTGATGGTGATGGTGGTTATTGTGATTGTTGTTGGTATTGATAGTGGTGGTAATAGTGATGATGATGGTGGTTATTGTGATTGTTGTTGGTATTGATAGTGGTGGTAATAGTGATGATGGTGGTGGTTATTGTGATTGTTGTTGGTATTGATAGTGGTGGTAATAGTGATGATGCTGGTGGTTATTGTGATTGTTGTTGGTATTGATAGTGGTGGTAATAGTGATGATGATGGTGGTTATTGTGATTGTTGTTGGTATTGATAGTGGTGGTAATAGTGATGATGGTGGTGGTTATTGTGATTGTTGTTGGTATTGATAGTGGTGGTAATAGTGATGATGGTGGTGGCTATTGTGATTGTTGTTGGTATTGATAGTGGTGGTGATGGTGACGGTGGCAGTCCTCTTAGGAGTTATGATGATCATTGATGGTATTATTGTAATGTGATAATGATGAGGATGGTGGTAGTAAAAAGTAAAGTAGTGAGATGGTGGTTAGTTAAAAAGTTAGTTTAATATCCTTATAGGACGTCGCAGTCAACCCTAAAATTTTTTTGGCTATTTGTGATTTCTTGTCAGGTTTACGTTAAGTAGTTTGTCATTGCTTTCTGAACAAATGACACCCATACTATTGTATGAAAACAAGCGCAAAACGGTGTGCTGCCAAATCTCTCACAGCTATGTTTTGAATGCAGGATTGGGAATTGTGTTCATAACCCCTGTGCCACAGTGCCGGCTGTGGTATTCAATGGTAGAGGGATGGTGGTAGTCAACAGCCAAGGACTATTTTACGTGTCTTGAGGGCCACTGTGTATACGATGCTAGCCCTATACGTGTACACACCAGTCTGCACTCACTGAGTCGTGTGCTCAATATCACATCAGCCATTTTAAATTTCCAAGGACATTTCATGGTATCCATTTTAGGCTGGTTGATCTGGGAACCAAGATTAATTGCGATGGGGGTAGGGTAGTGATATACTCACTCTGTTAAAAACTGTTCTTACCCAGGTTTCATGTCTGTTGTTAAAGCTATGCTGTTTCTGGTTTAATCATACTGTTGAAATCTTTCCTAACCCAGGGTGCATTTTTGATCTTATCTGGACTTTGCCTGCATGGTTTTCTCATGGCCATGGTGCTTCGGCCACTGCGGATGTACTACAGATTCACTAAGTCTAATATGTAAGCATGCAGCTATGTAAATGTACCATAGATTCACCAATTCTGATATGTAAATGTACCATAGATTCACTAAGTTTAATATGTAAATGTACCATATATTCACCAAGTCTAATAAGTAAATGTACCATAGATTCACAAAGTCTGATATGTAAGTGTATCATGGATTCACCAAGTCTGATATGTAAATGTACCATATATTCACCAAATCTGATATGTAAATGTACCATGGATTCACCAAATCTGATATGTAAATGTACCATGGATTCACAAAGTCTGATATGTAAATGTACCATGGATTCACAAAATCTGATATGTAAATGTACCATAGATTCACCAAGTCTGATATGTAAATGTACCATTGGCACCTTGCCGTCTTGACAGACGATAGTTTGTGCTCTTAAAAGGCATAATAACTTTTAACTATGGCGGTAGCGAGTGTGACTGATAAGGCCAATTTGCGCTGTAAATGTCCGTTCACAGTGGGTGCATGTGAATACGTGGTCATTTCCACCATCATGCACCATCTTACGTCTCAAACGCTTGGTGTGTGACTTTTCTGCAATAATTTTCTCCTTTGACTTTATTCCATTTCTGATATTTGCCCTCCATGCAACACGTTCAGCGGCGACTTGCTCCCAATGTGCATTATCAATGCCTGTATCAATCATGTCCCGCTTATACACATCTTTGTATCGTAGTAGAGGCCGACCCTGAGATCTCTTACCCATCTGTAATTCACCAAACAAGATATCCTTTGGTATTCTACCATCATCCATCCTCCTAAGATGTCCTATCCATCTAAGTCTACGAAGACTGAGCATGGAATAAACTGTCACACAACCTGATCTTTCCAATACTTCAGTATTTGTGATTTTGTCTTGCCACTTAATACCAAGAATTCTTCGCAGACACCGCATATGAAAGCTGTTTAAATTGTTCTCTTGGTGTGAGTAAGTTGTCCAGGTTTCACTGCCATAGAGAAGAGTACTAAGGACACAGGCTTGATAGACAAGGACTTTTGTTTTGGCAGTAAGCTTCCTGTTCTCCCAGACTCTTTTTCTTAACCTGTTCATTGTTGTTGCTGCCTTACCAATCCGGATGTTGATTTTCTGATCTAGGGATAATTTGCTATTTAACACTGATCCTAGATATGTAAAATGGTCTACTATCTCTAGTTCGGTGTCGTCAATAAAGATTGATGGTACCCCATGTGCACCTTGTGACATAATCTGTGTCTTCTTTTTGCTAATTGTTAAACCAAATTCAGAACAAGGATTGGAGAATGCAGATAGTAGACATTGCAATTCTTCCTCAGAGTGGGTCGTAACTGCAGCATCATCTGCAAAAAGCAACTCTCTGATCAGTACCCTCCTAATTTTGGTCTTAGCCTTCAATCTCTGAGCATTGTAGAGGCCGCCATCTGAGCGTGAGTGAATGTATATACCACCATCCTGATCACGAAAATGTACATGTATATTCACTAAGTCTAATATGTAAATGTACCATATATCACTAAGTATAATATGTAAGTATACAACAATGTAATTGTACTATAGATTCGCCAAGTATAATATGTAAGTATACAACAATGTAATTGTACTATAGATTCGCCAAGTATAATATGTAAGTATGCAACTAAGTAAATGTTCTATATATTTGCCAAGTATAATATGTAAGTATGCAACTATGTAAATGTTCTATAGATTTGCCAAGTATAATATGTAAGTATTCAACAATGTAATTGTACTATAGATTCGCCAAGTATAATATGTAAGTATGCAACTAAGTAAGTGTACTATAGATTCGCCATGTATAATATGTAAGTATGCAACTATGTAAATGTACTATAGATTCGCCATGTATAATATGTAAGTATGCAACAATGTAATTGTACTATAGATTTGCCAAGTATAATATGTAAGTATGCAACTAAGTAAGTGTACTATAGATTCGCCAAGTATAATATGTAAGTATGCAACTAAGTAAGTGTACTATAGATTCGCCATGTATAATATGTAAGTATGCAACTATGTAAATGTTCTATAGATTTGCCAAGTATAATATGTAAGTATTCAACAATGTAATTGTACTATAGATTCGCCAAGTATAATATGTAAGTATGCAACTAAGTAAGTGTACTATAGATTCGCCAAGTATAATATGTAAGTATGCAACAATGTAATTGTACTATAGATTCGCCAAGTATAATATGTAAGTATGCAACTAAGTAAGTGTACTATAGATTCGCCATGTATAATATGTAAGTATGCAACTATGTAAATGTACTATAGATTCGCCAAGTATAATATGTAAGTATGCAACAATGTAATTGTACTATAGATTCGCCAAGTATAATATGTAAGTATGCAACTATGTAAATGTTCTATATATTTTCCAAGTATAATATGTAAGTATGCAACTATGTAAAACATGAAAAATGAAACTTGTGATAATGATGCAGTCTAATTCTTACATCACACACCATTCACCCTTTTATCTCGGTCATTGTTCATTATTTACTCCCTATAACACTATCCCAGGCCACACACTATGTGTTCATTGCTTACTCCTTACATCACATTTTCTTCACCCTTTCTATACCAGGCAGTGTTCATTACGTGCTCCTTACATTGTACTGGAAGGCCCCGGTTAACGTCAGGGTTATGTTCTTGGAAAACACGACTTTAAGTGAAACGATGTATAGCGAAACACTATTTCCCATAGAATTAAATTAAATACAGTGTATTATGTAATGTTTATTTTGATGGCTGTTGATATTTATTGGCTAAATTGAGGTGGGTTAGAGGGCAAGTGGTAGAGGCATTAAAACCATGACTTGCTCAAAAACTATCATCAGCATTACTAGTACTGCTCTCACCCGCTTTCTTAGCTAGATCTTCATAGGGAGACTTGGCTTTCTCTTGAATAGCCATTATGCTCACGGGCATATTCCGTTGGTTCTGGTCTTCAATCCAGACGGCCAATTGTTCTTCCATGTTCTCCATAAGAGTACTTCTGGTACGAGTTATCTTGGAAGCACTCAAAGGGGTTACGTTTTAGCACCCTCTTTGATTTTGTCAGCACCTGCACGAATTGTCCTTACTGTGGTTAGAGGTAAACTATGGATTTTACCGATATCAACAGCCTAATTGCCAGCCTCAAAACGACGTAACACATCTAACTTCACCTCAAGAGTAACACTTTTCCTGGTTCACTTACAACCAAACACACTATCGGCACTTAGTGTGCGCTTTGAACTCATAACTATGGGTGATTACACAATAAAATCCTGAGAAAATGCACTGCACAAAATGTAAAATGGCGACGTTAATGCAGCATAGCAATGCAAGTGACGATGTTATAGCGGAATGTAGTGACGTAAAGTGAAGTTATGTCCCATTGTGGCGATATAGCAAAACGGCATAAACCGAAGCGACATATAGTGAGGCCTTCCTGTATATTCTTCACCCTTTCTTTCCCAGACAACACACTATATATTAATTACATACTCCTCTACATCACATATTGTTCACTCTTACTATTCCATACAACACACCATGTGTTCATTACTTACTTCGTAAGTTGCATATTTTTCACCGTTTCTCTCCCAGGTAATGTTTATTATTTACTCCTTACAACACATATTTTTCACCTTTACTATCCCAGGCAGTTTTTAAAGTATTAAATATCTGGATCAGGAGTTGCAATAAAAACAATGGGTTAGGACAAGGTTGAAAACACAAGATAAGTTATAAGAGCAGATGATGATATAATTGCTGTCAAGGACCCGTTGAACCGGTCAACTGGAAGCAAAAATAACTACACACGTGACATACATTTAGCATGCTGATGTTTCCCAGTAGGATATTTGGTCCGAGGTAATTTGGAAGCTACTCAGTGGGTATGATCATCACCATCATGTGGCAGTTCTCTTTGCAGAACATTGCTACCATCACAACCTGCCAAAAATATTCTTGATCCTTTGCCAGTTCCTCTGCATCATGTGTTTTCATGCCCAAAATGTGTTCAGTGTCCTGTATCCTTCTTCATGCTGGTAAATTCTTGGCTCTTATTCCTGGAACGATGTCTCCATCATTGTTCTTTCCAAACTATTGTGTTTAATATGGTCAAAGTATTTCAATTTCAAAGACATGCTGTTTTTAAGCCCCATTTTTCTTCTTTAGTAATTGTGAATTGGTCCATGACTCACATCTGTATGTTGCACAGGAAAATTGTATGTTCTCAAAAATGTAACTGTAACTTGTTTGCTGGTGTTGCTCTAAATACAGTTTAAACTCTGCTTTGCTGGTGTTGCTCTAAATACAGTTTAATCTCTGCCTTGCTGGTGTTGCTCTAAATACAGTTTAATCTCTGCCTTGCTGGTATTGTGCTCTAAATACAGTTTAATCTCTGCCTTGCTGGTATTGCTCTAAATATAGTTTAATCTCTGCCTTGCTGGTGTTGCTCTAAATACAGTTTAATCTCTGCCTTGCTGGTGTTGCTCTAAATACAGTTTAATCTCTGACTTGCTGGTGTTGCTCTAAATACAGTTTAATCTCTGCCTTGCTGGTATTGTGCTCTAAATACAGTTTAATCTGCCTTGCTATGGCGAGTCTACTTGTGACTTGTCTGGGACAGTCCCCTTTGTTGTTGATTGTGGAGCCCAGATATCCAAGTTGGGACATTTTCCATTTCTTCACTGGAAATGTTCTTGTCTCTGTTGACGATTGGTCTGACTGGCAGACAAACATGCGAACTACTATGCCACAACAATGTCATTGATATAAAGACCTTTGTTGATTGGATAGGTTACCTTCAGGACATAATGAACTGTGCTGTATAAGTGTTGACAGTGCAAGTTCTCACAATTTTTAAAATATCCTCTGCCTTATATCAACATGATGAGGTCTTGTGGATTATGGTGGTTGGACAAAGGCAAATGAGACAAAGACAAAGGAAACATGAACTGCAAACATCCAATGAATAAGTTGTCTGAGAAGTAGAAGAAAGGATGGTGTGAAGCTAGGTCTTATGCAGATGAATACAGACACAGGAACATGTTCATTAGGGATAGGGATAAGAAATTGATGGAGATAAATAAGAAATTAATTGTGCTTACAGCAAATAAGTTGAGAATTGTGAGCATCCTTGGAGCCATCAAAGTATTAAGGTTAGGAAATATATAAGTATCAAATAGAATCTGTAGAAGATGAGTAAAATGTACAGTGAGATCAGAGAGCACAGTTAACCAAAGAAATATTCAAAGCTCAAGGCACACATAACCTGTAACCTCTAAATGACACCATCTGCTTGTAAGTGACAGATTGTCTCATAAATATTTTTTTTCTCTCTTTAATATTTGGTTTTTTCCCTGTAACATGTGTTTTGTTTAATTTTTTAAATCATGGAATGAGACATATTTACAATTTACCTTTGCAGGCTCCATAAAAAGTTGAAGTCATATAACCTGGAAGAGGGTATGCCACTGACAACAGATGCTAATGGCAATCTAAGAAAGGAAGAGAAAGAAGCTTCAGACATAGAGAAGCCACCGCCACATTTCAGTGATGAGGTTATAGATTCTGAGAATGATCTCATGGAAAAACTGTCCACAAGTCAAGAGCAGGCTTCAAAGAAAGAATTGGATATTACTGTGAGCAGCAAAGACTCACTGAATGTGGTCATCACAGCACAACCATCAGATACAGTTCTGACATCACACAGTGGTGTTGACAATGTTTTACTGAAGGATGTAGTCAACTCAAGACCTTCTCAAGAAGATGATAACTGTTGTAAATCTTCGCTCAAAATCTGCTTCCCTGTTGAATTTAAACAACAGGGAACTAAGAAAAGAAATAAGGCTTTCCACTGGGAGCTTCTGAAACATGTGCCGTTCATGGTTTTTTGTGTGAGTACTTTCCTGTTTATTCTGGCTTTCAAGACAGCCTTCACATTTCTTCCTGCCATTGCCATGGCTAAAGGTTTATCACAGCAGGAGGCAGCCTTAATTTTGACAATCTCTGGTGCCCTGGACACTTTTGGCCGCATTATTACTGGTTTTGTGATGGATTTTAGGCCCTTGCGGCCCCTAAGACCTTATTTTTTCAATCTTCTGTTATTCATCATAGCTGGTGCTTCGTTATTAATCCCATCTTTGACAACATTTGCATCATTCAGCTTCGTCTGTTCGGTGTATGGGTTTATGACCGGTGCTTTCATTGCTCAGAAGATGGTTGTCCTTGTTGATATCCTTGGCAGAGAGATGATGCCTAGTTCTCTTGGCATACAGAAAGTGTTTCAAGGATTTGGAACCCTCATAGGACCACCATTTGCCGGTAAGTACATTTTCTGAATTATTATATACAGCTTATTCTTCTGCTTCTTATGCAGTGACTCATTAACTACCAGATTAAACAACAAGCTGTGGTAGAATTAATTTATGTGCATATTGTTCAACTATAGACATGTATGTAATCTAAGTTTTAATAATTTTAAACATATTATGAATGATATGCCATTGAAAGATAAATGTATATGATGTTTTATTAACCAAATTATTTTTTAATGTTTATGATTTCTTAGGTGTTAGAATTATTAAATTATGATAATGTTAGAAAAGTAAATGACATAAAAGTATATGTGCTTATCAACATACAGTCAGATTCTGAGGTTCCAAGACTTTTAATGCTTTTTTCTTGATGATTTTAATATAGCTTCATATATGAATTAACATTCTTCAAGTACATGCACATACACTATCTTCATATGCTTGAATTAATTATGCACTCACTGAAACCTACTGAAAGAAAGATTTCAAAGAGATGCTATCATCATTATTTTATAATATAATCAGAATCACCTTTTGCATCCAATGCCCAGCAGGATTGATGGTTTCTAGCAATATTTGAGTTATCTTTTGACACTATTCCCTAACCTGTTAAGCAGTTTTGCATGTGCATGGTTTTAGTTCACGAAGTGTCTATTCATAGCGCACTATGTATAAAGTATTCCTTTATACATAGTTGAACTGTCCCGGCTGGTCACGTGATTTGCCAAGTCACATGACTTAACGTACATGACATCATCGGGGGATGTGTGTGGCTATATTATACATTTTCGTTGACTTGAAAACGTGTCGTCAGTAGCATAGTTGATAGTGTCCCCGCCTGATGCGCGGGAGTTCAAGGTTCATTTCCTTGCCGGACAATTTTTTGTTTTTTTAATTGTTCAGCAATTAATTGGGTGAAAGTCAATCCTTTATCTCTTTGGGTTTGTGGGGTTATATGCAAACTTTTTATATTTATAATTGTGTTGTTTAAAGTGAGTGTAAGTTAGTTAGTCTTTCCTCTTGAGCCCTGACTGTACTGGACTTAGGTATCAGTACAGAGCAGGGTAGGTGGTCGCTTCTATAATCCCCAAGGACACTCCATCTTATGTCTGATGCCGCCTCTTGTGATACAAGTGCCAGGTTGACGGCTGTGTCAGGGTCCCCCGGTCTCATTGCCTGCCTAGTTGATGTCCCATCATTTAGGCAGACAACATCTGTCTCAAGCGAGGCCTCAGCAAGAGCAGTGCCCTGTGTGTTCTCTCCCGACCTGTCCCACTCTTTGGAGCGTGCACTGAAGTAACCACATATCAGATATTGATGTATTGGGGATACCAATCTGGAAAATTATTCTTTATATTTAAACAGCCATACTTCAACTATGTATAAAGTATTCCTTTAATTCATACTTCACTATGTATAAAGTATTCCTTTATTCATACTTCACTATGTATAAAGTCTCCCTTTAGTTCACATTTTGCTAGTTGCATAGTAAACAGCAGTGAGTGCAGAACTAGAAAACAGTTCCAGAGAATTCTGACTATTGTCTGGCACTCATTTAATGAGGCTGTGTGGACCTCAGAGCTGGTTAGAGTAACATTGTGCCACTATTGGGCACTGAAGCTGGGTGACTGTCTTTGGCAGACAGTTGCACTAACCGCTAAGCCCAATGTGCTTCAGTGGCATGTATAGATAAAGATGCTGCTGTTTTGGTGTGAAGTATTACACTTTCACATATTCTCACTTGCTGGCACCTCGCAGACTTGACAGATAGTTTCTTACATTGAGCTTCAAACAAGGCATCAAAACCTCTCCAAAGCACAAAGCCTGGGCTGTATTGTAGATACCATGTGTTGCCCATGGAGCGTGATCCCTCTCTCAGCCTGCCTAGTTAACTCCAGAGTAAAGGTAACACCAATACATCTGGAAGAAGATAAGCTGCAGAAGCTGTTTGATAAGCAAAGCAATGTTCTAACTGTCCACCTTTTGGAGCTTCGGTCCTAGACCAGTTGCCGACCAAGACTTATGGCCTGGTCTGCCTTGCCATGACATTTAGTCTTTAGATTGCATTTCCTCACAACAGGATACAGTTTGTACCCTCCCAGTTGCACTGGACAGCCCGAAGCCTTTGGCACAATGTGGGGTGTCAGGTTTGGTGAGCTCCGCCCAACATTCAAAACAGGAAGCACATATGCTAGATTATGGCATAATGAGATGGTGTGGCCAGTTTCCTTCCTCCCCAGACAATTCTTCAATTTGTGCGATGCCTAGTTTAAGTGGTTCGGTTGACCCCACATTGGACCCCAAAAACTCCTGGCACTACTGGGAACTGAACCCACATCACTGTCATGGTAAGCAAGCATGTTGCCCGCTTTGCTACTGTAACTATAATGATGTATACATCAAATTCTACAAATCCACCATCTGATGGATTATAGCTGTACGCCTGTAAGTCATGATCCTACCTAGATAACGCCATTCCTTTGGATATGTCAGTAAAAATTTAATGGAGAAGGTGTAGAATGGTCAACCTTGTTCTGCATATAGATTTCTCTAAGTCTTCTTGTACATAGATCACATGAATCCACTTTCAGAAAAGACTTATTATTTAATGGCATAAATTGTGTTTATGGACAGTATAATGTAACATCATTTAAATAAATGGACTTTTACAATGCTTTTGTAATCTAGTGTTGTATCTTTGTTCTTTATTTTGTTTTTAGGTGCCCTGAGGGATTCACTGGGCAGCTATGACAGTTCCTTTTATCTAGGTGGCGCTAGCATGGTTGGTGCTGGTTTGATGCTGGGACTCAGTAATGTACTGCTCAGAATTCGCAACAGAAAATTAAACTCATAATTAAACGGTGATAATGAAAACAAGAATTGTGGGCATTTGTTTATATCGGCAGAAAACATTTGATTTCTGTCAAAGACATATCCAAGACAGTAAGGTGTATAGTGTATGAGACTGTTTATAATATTGCTGTGATTCCACAATATTAAAAACAGAAATTAAATTTGTGTACTTGAAAGAAAGCTACACTATGTATTTTTAGAAAGTCTTTCATTGCAGGGCATACCACAAATGTATATTTTCAGTTTAGAAGAGTGATGTGTAATAACAAGTGTGTTTGTTCGTATGTACAGTGTTTTCATTGTTGTTTTTTGTGTAGTTGTTGCTTTGGAAACGTATGTTCGTTACAAAGTGTTTTATCATTTGGTTTATTTGCTCTTTCATCTTTGTTTTGACACTACCAATAACTGTTGCCTTGTTGTCATGCCAAGTTTAGTTTAATTTTTGGCTGTTTTAGTTTCTGGCAAGAATTTCTATCTGGCTACCCTAGTTATAAAATTTTGCCAGGTAATATTTTGAATCTTAATCTTCTTCTTCTCCTCTTCCTCTATTCTTTCTAATCGTTCTACTCCTCCTCCTTTCATCTCCCAGTGGAGCATAATCCCTCAACTAACTCACACGAGGTCTTTTGTAGACTTATTCATGATTGGTTGGAATTTACAGTTACACAAAGTTTTTATATGGGATGAGGTTGCAGTCTCACATCACCCCTTGTTGGTCACTTCTTACGACATGCCTGGTCAGTTGCAGTGTTACCATTCTGTGCTTCATGTTTGGACCTCTGTACCACAAGGGTGAATTTTCTTCTTTAGCACTTGTGCAGTGACATTTTGCTTTCCCAGTCCCTCTCTTCCTGGAGGCTCACATTCAGATCTTTGTATTTCTTTTTAAGCTGTTATGATAAATGTCTTATGATAAATAATGTGGTAGTTTCACCTTGCTTTCCACATCCACATGTCTTTGGTCAGGGTAAATGCTGGTAGATGCACCGGATGCTTAATGTTTGTCCTCTGAGGGTGCCTTCTGGGCAGACACATTTAGTGATGTCAATTTAGTATAAGTATGATAATTAGATGTCTGGAAGGTGGATATGCACAACAGAAGAAAGACACCCAGGAGTCATGACCCTGCAGGCACACCCCTAAGAGTGTAATGAGGGTAAAGTGGCCAAAACATTCTGCTGGGGGGACCTATTCTTATAATCAGGAGGCCTCTGGTCATGTTTGCTCAACAGCAGAATGTTGACCACTCTGTGGGGCTCTAGCTAGAAGTGAAGGATACCTCAGAGGTGTCCACTTATCCCGGTCAATATTCTATCCCAAGAACTGTCTTTGCCATTCAATGATGTGTTTCCCATCCTCTACCAAAGGGATTTTTCCTTAACAATTTATGAGTCCATGTTCAGGTAATCAGTCATGCTAAATCTGTAATTCTGTTACCAGGATGAAATCCATTGTCATTGCCAAAGTCCAATGCTTCAGCTCAGCACTCTCTAGGTATCCTATTGCTTTCCCTCTTGGGTTTCATTCCATGTTGATTTGGCTGTTGGGAGTCTGTTGACAATGAAATACCTCACACTGCGGGAGAAGCATCAGTCTGACAGTGCGGTGCTGAATCCTAATATGTCTTTCTGCAGATGTGAAATTCCAGTACCACTATTGCACACCCCACTGAGCTTGGAAAAGGGAATAAGGGCTCTGCAACACAACTCCCATTTAACGATTACATGGTGTCCAGTCAAGATGAAAATCAATCTCAGATAAATGCAGTTACCTAAATGCTGGTGTATCAGATATCAGAGTAAAAACTCCTCCAGGGATTCACAAACAACAACAAATTGCTCACAGGAGCGTAAAGAAGAAAAAGAATCTTCATTGTAATTGTGAAAATAATTTTATTTAATTTTGTTTTGACCAAGTTTCATATTTGTTTACTTACAATATGTTTACTCCCTAAACAGGGTTAACTTTCATTCCGGTGTGACAGCCTGTCATTGGATGTTTGTCTTGTTTTTGTGTCATCTTTATGTATAAAACAGATTTTGTAAGCCTTTTTGTGTCATCTTTATGTATAAAACAGATTTTGTAAGCCTTTTTGCTCACAATTTGTCTGGCAACTATGTTAAGAAAAAAATATGGCAACATAATATTTCAACTTGTTTTAACCATGGTAATCTAAACCTTTATTTTGTCGCACATTTTTTAATTATGCTACCTGGCTACTTTAATTTTAAAAGTCTTTCAACGATTATTGTGTTTTGCTGTAGTATTCTTGTTTGTTTGGGATTTGTTTTTAAAATTATTAAGCACTTTTGTTTAGAGACATTCAATTTTGTAAGTTTTGTTTTAGCCAGTGTATTCTTTACTGGCAATAGTAATAAGAAACAATGAACACACACTGCATCCTCTTGAAAACAAGTTTGATCAAAGTGAGGAAACAGTACAATCATCATCATACCTCTATGTTTCTTCTGGAACAAAGCATGCAACATTTGTTCTTCATAAGCTTCCATTATCATTATCTTCTGTTTACCTTCAAACGTCAGTATGAACATGTGCAAGGAGAGTAGACGCCAGCTGAACAGATTCAGTGCCAAACAACAAGTAGGTTTAGGCCAAATGACAATGGATGGTGGAGAATGGGAAGTAGGGCTGGGTCACAGTTAATATTAACAGTTGTTAATATGGTAGCTCATGGAAACAAAAACAATCAAATGCAGAGGTCCTAGAAAAACTGGGAATGAAGAGAGAGTTGATGGAAGAAATAAAGAGGAGACAAATGAAATATTTTGGCCACGTTAAAAGACATGATACTCTTATAAAAACCATACTGGAAGGCAAGGTTGAGGGCAAGCGAGCAAGAGATAGACAACGATACAAGTGGGAGGATAACATCAAAAGATGGACAAACATCAACTTGACAGAATGTACAGTCAAGGCGAGAGGCAGTGTTGGAGATCCATTGCAGTCAACCTTCATTGCAGAGACGGCACCTGATTGATGAATATGGTAGCAGACATGTTGTCTTATATAAAATTAAGGGAGAGTTACTTAGAAAGAACTACTGTATATAAGCCCATGGCAGATATGGGAAGACGATTAATCATCCCATGGCACTTAATCGGTTAAGCTTGTTGACATCTCCGTGGAGTTTGTCCTCAAGTGGAGCAGGCGTGA
The DNA here is from genome assembly GCA_963921405.1 of Cepaea hortensis. Taxonomy (NCBI): domain Eukaryota; kingdom Metazoa; phylum Mollusca; class Gastropoda; order Stylommatophora; family Helicidae; genus Cepaea; species Cepaea hortensis. Next base: position 60,900,803 of record OY992883.1, read on the forward strand.
GCCAAAATACTTTGTTCTGTTGTGCTTAATATATTGGACACCCCTACAACAAATGTTTCACTCATATTATTATGAAACTATATCGTTGCATCCGGCTGCGTGGTGAAGGGGTTACGGAAGCAGTTTGTACCATGTTTGAAACGCAGCTGCGTTGGTTTTTTATAAAATGGTATGGGTGCCAGTCGTTCAGAAAGCAGTGGCAAACTACTGAACGTAAATTTGCCCATGAATCACGAACAGCCAACAGATGCTGAGGTTGACCGCTACGTCCGTAAAGGATATGCAGCTAACTGATATTTTTTTTGCATTAATTGCCATGTATGTTTTCTTAACATCACAACTTTGAATTTTTTTTAAATTCAATTTAAATTCTTTGCTTTTCTAACAAATACTATGATCAACTCTTAATCTTACAGGATAGTAACTTTTACTGAATTTGTTTCACATACATACCTGGTTATAATTTTTAAACATTGCTTTTATAACGATAAATGTAATTTGGAGTAAAATTATTATGTGTATGTGTGCCGAGTAAGACCATAGTCTACTCTTGCAAAAGATAGGTGCTGAAGACGGAGGCAGCCAGCCAGGAGGCGCACCACAGAAATCAGGCTGCCACGCAATTACGCCGTGAATTATGTTATTATAATAATAATATAATTATATTAGCGGGTGTGTAACCGTGCGACACACGCTGGACACGCCAAATTATCATAACAGAATATTACGTTACCTATCGTAGTCTATGCTCAAGATTGCCCAATCACCGCGACTGACGTCTGTCAATCGATATGGACCCGCATGGTTACACACCCGCTTCACACGCCAGTGATCCAGGGCTTGTTTCCAGATCCGGTCAGGAATATGCACTACTGACGAGCTCAAACGAGAGCGAAACTCGAGTATAGTGCTTCCATATTGATGTGGATAGACCTTAGGTTCATACCAGAATGCGATCAGTGTTGCCAGTAGTTGGTTGTGCTCAATATTTAAACTTAAACTTAAGTCAGACAATACAGACCTTCGCCTGATCAATTACTACTGTCCAAATGACCGCCCACAGGCACTGGACACACTACCATTAAAAGGAAAAATTATTGTGTGTGGCGACTTCAACAGCCACTCGCAGAGCTGGGGCTATGATCACATGGACCAGAGAGGAGAGAGACTGGAAGACTGGCAGGATGAGAATAGATTCATCTTGATTAACAAGCCGCCTGACCCACATACCTTCTACTCGAGATCATGGCACACTACAACTACACCTGATCTGGCTTTTCATTCACCAGACCATTACACAAATTGTTGGGAAACAACTTAGTGGCAGTGACCATCGGCCAGTCTTTCTAACTGTAGAAAATGAGCTTGTAAGTGAAAGCAGCACCCTCTCGAGGTGGAACTACAAGAAAGCAGACTGGGCAATGTACAAGCATCGCACCAGCATACTGGTTAGAAACCTGAACACTGAGAAGGACATAAATAAAGTAGTTGAAGAGTTTGGGAAATGCATACTACAGGCAGCACGAGAAACAATACCAAGAGGAGTCCATAAACATTATAAACCCTACTGGAGTAGTGACCTGGAACAGTTGCAAAATGATGTGGAAGTGTGTAGAAGGCAAGCAGAAGCCAACCCCTGCCAAGAGCACCACAATAAATACCAGCACGCAAAAGCCAGATTTCAAAGGACCCCGCTGCAGGCTAGACGGAAAAGCTGGCAGGAGAAAACAGTCACTGAACTGTGAAAGAGACACAAGGAAGTTATGGAAGCTAATAAAACAGCTTAACGATGAGGGCACAGGGAGAAACTCAAAAATTGCACTACATAAAGACGGAAACATCTTAACAGGAAGGCAAGCAGCTGACCATTTTGCGGACTCATTCGCACAAGATAGCTATATCGAAATTAGTCCAGAGAAACAATAAGAGATTCAAGAGAAATGGCAACATACAGGACAGAAGGAAATAGTACATGAGGTTATGGAGGCACCTATCACAATCAGTGAACTGGAGCTAGCCATATCAAAACTTAAAATGAGAAAGTCACCAGGAGCTGATGGTATCTCCAACAAAATGATCAGGAACTTAGGAACAGAGGCCAAATCAAAGCTGCTACAGATCTTTAATAACACATAGACCATAGACAGTGTTCCACATATCTGGACAGAAGCAATCATGATACCCCTCTTAAATTTTTTCCGGATCCGGTCAGGGATATGCACTACTGATGAGCTCAAACAAGAGCGAAACTCGAGTATAGTGCTTCCATATTGACGTGGATAGGCCTTAGGTTCATACCAGAATGCGATCAGCGTTGCCAGTAATGGGTTGTGCTCAATATTTAAATTTCAAATCCCGAAACAACCAAATAATCAATTTGATTATTGCTCACTGGAGTTTAGGAGGCCTGGTGATCCTTGCCAGTGAGAAGTCCTGATCGTTCGGGTCCACATCGATTGACGGACGTCAGTCGCGGCAATTGGGCAATCTTGAGCATAGCCTATGATGGGTAGCGTTGTGGTGTTCTGTCGTGATAATTTGGCGTGTGCCGCGTGGTTACACACCCGCTTCACACGCCAGTGATCCGGGGCTTGTTTCCGGATCCGGTCAGGGATATGCACTACTGATGAGCTCAAACAAGAGCGAAACTCGAGTATAGTGCTTCCATATTGGCGTGGATAGGCCTTAGGTTCATACCAGAATGCGATCAGCGTTGCCAGTAGTGGGTTGTGCTCAATATTTAAATTTCAAATCCCGAAACAACCAAATAATCAAGTTTTTTTGTTTACTGTTGAATTACCTCCGTAATTCGAGGTTGACCTGACTGTCATAGATACCTACAGGACCTCTGGATCCGAGTCTACACAGATGGGTCAGCACAAAATGCTGTTCGAAATGGAGGAGCGGGAGTGTACATAGAATACCCAAATAATACCAGGGACACAGCTAGAGTACCGACAGGAAAGTACTGCCATAACTACGATGCTGAAATTGAGGCAATCAAGATAGCAACAGAGAAATTACTAAATACCAGCAATGGTACACAACCTGTGGTGCTATTGACAGATGCAAAATCAGTACTCGAGGCGCTCCTGTCTGGGAAATTGCCAGTACTAAGGACACTACTTTCTGAACTTAGCAGTCAGCATAAGGTCACCATACAGTGGATACCATCCCACTGTGGAGTACCCGGGAATGACAGAGCTGATCAATTGGTTAAGGAAGGAGCCAAAGAAGAACAGCCTGATGTGCCTGTAACATACCACCAAAAGAAAAGAATGATCAAATCAGTCAGAAAGCCACCAAAACCTGCTCAAGATGACTACCACGTTATGGATAGACCAGAACAAGTCATTATTCTGCGCCTCAGAACAGGGCACAATAGATTACGCAACCACATGTATACAAAATTCAAGATTGGTGAAACAGCCATGTGTACATGTGGATTGGCGTCGCAGACAGCAGAGCACATACTCCAAGACTGCCCAAAATATAACATATCTAGGCAAACCTTCTGGCCTAGAGAGATGGCAGTGGAAGATAAACTCTATGGACCGCTGTGTGAACTGAAAAAGACAGTTCAATTCATACAAGAGACAGCATTGCAGTTATAGACATATTTCAAGCGAACGAAAGAAGAAGAAGAACTGTCATAGAGTACCTCAGGGTATTCTATTGGTTTCTCCCTGAGTTTCTTGAGCTTCTTCTTTTCTTTTTCTTCCCATCGCCTTCTGAATTCCTCGCACCTGAGTCCCTCTTTAATTTCCTCTCTCTTTGCCACTTCTATGCACTCCTCCAAGGTAGGTGCCCCGGGCCACGTCATGCCGTCGTCAGGGTACTCATCTTGGTTTTCTTCAGATGTCTGGTGGGATATTGGTTTCCCCTTGAGTTTCTTGGGCGTTGTGGTTGGGCTGCTGTCTTTATCTTGCTGTTTCAGTTCAATCTTTTGTTGGGTTTTGCCTTGCAGCTTGTCTGTGTTCTCTTGTATGACTTCTGTTGGTTTATTTTGGATTAATTTCATTTTAGCTTTCAGCAACTCTCTCTCCGCTTTAATGGTGCGTAGCATTTATTCGTTTTCCTTCTTCATCTTGGCCATATGTTCCACTTCTTGCTTGATGTTTTGCTGGATCTCCTTTATTTCAGCAAGCAGCTTTTCATTGTCGCTGGTCAGTGCTGGTGTTTGAAGCAGCTTGATTTGCTTCTTTAGCTCATCTATCTGGTCTTGCAGTTGAGCTTTTTCCGCTTGTAAGATGCACGTGGCTGTGTCGCACCTCCGCATTGCGTCCTTATATGGAGTCTTTGTGGTGATGGCAAAGTTTAAGACATCTCTGTGTCTTTGGAGGTATGGACAGCCCAGGTATCTTGCTCCATGCTTGCCCAGGCAGTTGGCGCACTTTCTTTTGTTGTTGGATGCTCGGAAGTCCTTGGCCAGCGGACACACCTTGAAGGCGTGGTGATCGGCGTAGTACCGGCAGATTTCCGTCTTACTGTGATATGCTGCTCTGCTGTGGCTGGCCCTCTGGCATCTTGAACATTGGTTGACTCTTGGGATTAATCTCTCTGGCTGTTGCATTTTCTAGTTGATTGATACTGTGGTCGGCATCTAGCTGCCCTTTGTTGTCACCACCGCCAAGGTTGTAGGAATAAGAAAGCCTGCTTGCATCTTGGTATTATAGTGTAATCAGTAACCATGGATGGACATCCCATAACTATTACACTCATGGTTTCATGATAAAGTCAGTTTGCTGTGCATCTGTGATAGATTGGTAGGTAGTGAACTCAATTATCTGCACACGGGCAGGTTTAATCACTATTTAAGTAGGGATTTGTTGTCTTCCCAACCATGAATGGCCCTAGGGTCAGCCCAGCTTAGTTAAACGGACACCCAAGATTTCCTTGGACATACAGATGGTGAGAATGTTTGCTGGTCACCTTTCTTCATCATTCTTTCATCTTGTATGTTCAGTTCAATGTGGATTATCATCATTGTACTCTGGAAATATCAATATGTGCTCCAGTTTCCTCCACAGTGTCTTCAGTCTGACCTACACATGATCTGTCTCTCTTTAACCTGTTCCCTTTTCATCACTTTGTGCAATACTTGCTCCCTTTTAGCATTTACTTTGGGGTAAATGCATGCCCTATCCACACTTACTCTATATGCCATGGTTGAGAAAGCAAGGGGAAATATCTGCACACATCATCTGCACTCAAGGACAAAGCATAGCTTCATGTTGAATTCTCTCTGGTCTGTCATTGTGCATCTGGCTGACAGTCAGGATGGCCAGTGCTTCATTGAATGGTTGAAAGGACCAGTGCTTTGCGTAGTGACAAGCAGACATGACTGGATGTCAGCATCATCATGATTCTCTTTGCTACCAGTCCTGTGCTTGCTTCAGGACATGTGACATCCCCAAGATATTCTGTAAAGAAAGACTACAGTCACATTTTACTATCAATGTATCATCACTTTTAGTAACCTCATCCTCATACATTTCTGCATTAACAAATGTGATTGTTAGTAAGTAAGTGATATATAAGTAAGTTAGTAAGTAAATGTGATTGTTAGTAAGTAAGTGATATATAAGTAAGTTAGTAAGTAAATGTGATTGTTAGTAAGTGATATATAAGTAAGTTAGTAAGTAAATGTGATTGTTAAGAGACCATAGAAATGTGAAATGCTGTAACTTTACAGCTGTACAACAGCACATGTTCATACTCTGGCTGGAAATGTAAGAGTACACACATACATGTGTGCTGTATATGTACGTGGTGTCTATAAAGTTAGTTACATATCCGTTACATGACAACACGTATATTGCTGTCCTCTAAAAGTATTGCAGAGTTTTTGTCATAGACCAAAACTTTAGTAAGGGAAAATCCCAACTACACCTCCCCGCGGTAGAGGATGGGAAACACACCACGGTGTGGCTAACACAGCTCTGGGGACCGAGTATCCACCGGAATAAGTGGACAACTCTGCAGCTGAGCAGGGCAGGGCACTCACTTGTCCTTACAGTCGGAAATGGCTGTCAAAGCCACAGGTAAAAGACCACCATGTGGATGTGGAAGGCAAGGGGAGACCACCACATTATCTTCCCAAGACTTCATGGCAAAACATATATTTGTGGAGGGAAAGGGCACAGACAATGCAATATATACATTACAGACACTAACGGAAAGGTCAATAGAGAAACAGAAAGACATATATTTGTGCTACATAGACTAAGGCATTTGATAAAGTAAAACATGATGAACTGATTAAAATGTTGGAAGATATCAGCATTGATGGGAAAGATTTAAGAATAAAGAATATTTACTGGAACCAAGTAGCAGCAATTAAAATGGGAAATAAAGAGGGTAGTTACGAACAAATAAAGCTAGAAGTAAGACAGGGGTGTGTCTTGTCACCAGATCTCTTGAGAGAGATCAAAGATATGCCATGAATACTAGTTGGAGGTTATAATATAAATAATATGCTATGCAGATGACATAGTATTGGTGGCAGATAAATCAACAGACCTGCAACAATTGTTGGACACTGTAGTAACTGAGAGTGCAAAGGAAGGACTCTCCTTGAATACCAAGAAAACAGTAACAATGGTGATATCAAAGAAAATGGTGACATCAAAATGTGACATAGAAATAGAAGGAAAAATTCTTAACCAAGTCGATAATTTTAGATACCTAGGTGCATTTATAACATCAGATGGAAGATGTACAACAGAGATTAAGAGCAGAATAGGGCAAGCAAAAGCCACATTTCAGAAAATGAAGACTATCACTATCACTGAATGTAAGAAAGAGAGTGCTGAAATGCTATGTAGAACCAGTTTTGCTGTATGGCAGCGAATCTTGGAATGTAAATGAACAAATTAAGAAGAAATAGAAGCAACAGAGATGTGGTTCCTGAGACGAATGTTGCGAATTCCTTGGACTGCCAGAGTAACTAACGACGACTGCCTGAAACAGGCTAATGAAACTAGAACATTATATACAACAATAAGAAAGAGACAAACATCTTTCTTCGGTCACGTGATGAGAAGAGAGGCGTTGGAGAACATCATGACAGCTGGAAAGATTGAGAGGAAGCGAGGCAGAGGCAGACCAAGAGAAATGATGCTGGATGGATTGAGACGGTGGCATGGAGGAATATCAGCAGCAGAGTTGATCCAGAAAACCAAAGACCGAGATCTGTGGAGAGCCATGAACGCCTACGCCAGCTGGCAGGGCACTTGATGATAATGATATATTGCCATATTAAGGAAAAGATAGACCCCAGCATATTTTGGCTGTTTGTGATTTCTTGGCAAGTTTACGTTCTGTAGTTTGCCATTGGTTTCTGAATGATCGGCACTCATACCATTGAATGAAAATCAGCACTAGGCAGTCTGCTTACAAATCACCCACAGCTGTGTTTTGTTTGCAGTATGCAGGATTACAAATTACGTTCGTAAGCCCATCACCATAGTGGCGTCTGTACAGCATTCATTATATTACCAGGGTACAACACACACAGACATCATCATCATCAAATTGCTTGCTGGCTGTTGTGAATGATCATGTGTCTTCACAACCCTCTCTCTCCCTCACTTCCTCACGGGTAAAGTGTTAGCTACACATGTGTTGAACATGTCTTATATGCAGTAGCAGTCATTATATCACCAGGAAAAAACATGCACACGATTTGTAACATCATTAAATATCTTTCTGGCTGGTTTGGATGATCATGTGACTCCACAGCCCGTACCTTCTCATTCACTCACATGGAAGCTGGTAGATGTACATGTGTGTGTAATTTGCATCTTATAAACAGCATACATTATGTGTTGTATATGTATGTGTGTTATATACAACATTCATTATATAATCAGGTTACACATTAAATGTCTTTCAAATTGTGGGTGGTTGTGTCTCTCCACACACACATTCTCTTGCTTACTCTGTACAACTTATTCTGTGGAGGTATGAAGGTCTATAACTTCACATACACTAAGTCATACTGTTGTTATGGAATGGTAAACCAGCTCAAATCCTCACCACCTGCCCAGATAAATCTCTGGTGCCCATTTGACCAGACTGGATTCACACCCCTCTCCTCCCCACCCTCCTTCCTTTTTTCTCTCTCTTACTAGATTCCACATCAACATGGAATTAAACCATTTGCAATATTCACAACACCACACCAGCTGATGGTCCATTTCCCTTTTTTGACAGGAGAGATAACAATGGGTGTTAACATGAACAAACTGACAATGTGATGATATATACATTATTTCATGTTTATTTTATTTAACTGTGATGTTTATTACATTTTACTTTCAGGTATGTACACAGTTTGATGACATTCTTCATGTTGACATTTTTACCTGATTTATGTTTTAATAAGTGGTCTGTTTCAATATTTTGAGATTTTCTTTGACCCCAGTGTTTTCCAAAAGTTTTTTTTTCAATGCACTTTTTGAATGGGAATTTACTTGTAAAGCAATAAATTTTGAATGCTGTCCATCTGATTTAATGCTATCTTTACCTAGATTATTTTGCATGTTATCTCTTGTATTTCTTATTCCATCTGTTGTTATCATTAGCTCTACTTGAATCTGTTTCAGTGTTACACTGTTTGCTGCCAGTATACACTCTGGTTGTCTTGTTTTCTTGGCCATGACTATAACTTTTGTTTTATGTTGTTTAGTTTCCATCCTTGCTATTGCACATTCATTGGTCATGATGTCTTATCAATACACAGGGGGAAAAAACAGATCATTCTCATCATGTTGTCAAAGAGTTTTGTGTATTAGTTGCTACAAAATCATTTCACTTTCATTAGTTTTCTGCATGAAACAAATTATTACTGTGTATTTAACATTACTAGCTGGTTTATTTATTTGATTGTTTTTACGGTCTGTCTTGATTAGATGAATATAAATCAACCTTAACCATTTAGTCCTTTATGGACAGTCACAAAGATAAATTTGTGATACCATAATATGCCTATTAGGGATATTCATTTGAAACCCATTCCAATGGCTTTATTACAAAAGCATGAAAGAAACATTAACAGGTGTGGTAGAATTAAACAAAGCATTGATTGATTGATTGATTTAGGAACACATTTACGAACACTTTGCTTTGTAGTTATCACAAAGCATTCATTTTGGGTTGGTCAGAAGAAGTCGCCGTAGGCATTCAGGCAAACATCCCATTGCTTAGGTAGGGGACGAATGCCGTCCACAAAAAATGGATTGTGGTTGCTCACTGAACCAAGTGTTTACCGCGCTCATTACATCTGCATCTGTATGAAATCGTTGCCCCTTGAGAGCTTTTTTAGAGGTCCGAAAAATGAAAATCACATGGTGACAAATCAGGACTATAGGCTGGATGTTGCAGAATTTCCCACTTCTTCCTTGCTAATGCTTCCTGCACAATCTTTGCGACATGCGGACGAGCATTATCGTGCAACAAAATCACAACGCGAGAAAGCATGCCGGGTTGTTTATTCTTGATGGCTTTGTGCAGCTTCTCTAGTGTTTGCAAGTAGTTTGTAGAGTTGATGTTGACATCAGGTTCTTTAAAGTTGGCCAACAATAGCCCTTCATGGTCAGAAAATGCACTCAGCATAACCTTACCAGTGGAAACCTGCAACTTGAATTTTTTTGGCTTTTGGTGATTCAGCATGCTTTCATTGCATGCTCTCTCTTTTGCTGCTCAGCTCAAAGTGGTGACACCATGATTCATCGCCTGCCACTATGTGGAACAGAAATGCGTCACCCTCCACTCTGTAATGCAGCAAGTGGTTGAAACACCATCCCATGCATTCCTCTTTTTGGTGGTCGATCAACATCTGTGGTACCCACTGTGAACACAACTTCCAATATTGCAGTTTCTTACAAATGTCCTTTTGAATTGTCCCAATTGACACATCAAATTCTTTCGCTAGTGAACATATGCTTCGACAAAGGTTCATCTGTACTGAAGCATCATTTTTTACGATGTTTTTTTTTTCTGTTGCAACAATATGCGCTTGACCCGGCCGTCGAAGATCTGTCGTCAACTTTCCGAAACATTTCTGCCCAGTCTGTCACTGTTGTCTTCAACACACATTTATTACCATATGCTGCCTGCATTCTACAATGAATGTCCACTTGTCGACATCCTTCAAATGAAAGAAACTGAATCACCTCTCTTTGAGCTGCTTTGGATGGATTTTGGATCTACCCGGCCATTTTTTCAATGATCAGAAACAGAACCTATGCATCATGGGACGATAAGCACATGTTCTTTTATTCATTGGTCAGTACTTATCACATGACTATGACATGATCATGTTCAACGTATGCAATTATGTGTGGTGCGGCACGAATAGATTTCAAATGAACGCCCCTGATAAAAATGTATACTTTTATCTTATATTTTTGGATTGAATAACCTGATCTGACATGACATGAGACATCTAGAAAGTATAAAATATTGGATTAACAAAAATAAATAAATAAGTAAATGATTGTCTTATTGATATTGCCATATTAATTGTTTTTCCCTTCTTCTGAAATGCTTTTAACTTTATCTTTGAATCTTCCGTCTACACCATCTCCTTCTGCCCCCTATCCACTATTGAAGCGCAGATCTCGAACCAACATGCGCCGGGCCGTCCTAGGTTGTTCATGATTGGTTAGATTTTATAGCTAAGTGTTCTACAGGATTGGGTAGCCATCCTCAGGCCAAGCCTTTGTTAGTGGCCTCCTACAACATCATGAAAGGTTACAGCATTACTATTCATTGCTTCCCATAAGGGCCACAGTAACACAGGGGCGCCTTCAACATCCACTACACTTTTATGCCACACTGTCTGGAAACCACAGATTTCACTTACTGAGAGTATGATTTGGTTTGCTAGGAAAGCATTGGATTTGATGTTTGAATGGTGTTGATGGTGTTAATTGGTTTGTGCCTTATCTTGCCATATTTTATCACATTTGTAGTCAGAGATAGCTTTTCATTTTGATAATTTCATTTGGATTCAGTATTATGTTTTGTTTTGCAATGATCAATTAAATCAAGCAATGATTGGCGCATGATGTGCTCAAATACAACTGTTCTCATAAGGTTGATATTTGCAACATTTTGAGTGTGGAGCATTTTTTATTGTAAAAATATATTAGGAGTTATGATTACCGAAGCAACAGTTCCTTTGACAAGTTGGGAGAGGGGCATAAGTTTATAAATGTGGATTACAAAAATTAAACAGTGAAGAACAACCAGAAAATATGTGATGACTGAAATTTATTGTCAGCAAAGTCACCGAGAATGATAGATAACAAATAATTTCTAAATATTGATTTTAAAGGGGGCTAATACTGACAAAAACATCATTGTTGAAAATATTGAAGTAGCATTGTTTGAACTTGTTTTCTATTTCTTTAAGTCTTTATAATATCTTGGTAGACACTGAGTACTGGATCCCAGCAAATGTGCATGCTTCCATCGAGGTTAGGCTATGTATCTATATTGTTTTACTTATGGCTGCAGATTGTCTGATATTTTCCAGTTCTTTGAGACTACTAACTCCTTCATGTGTACATTGTCTCATTTTTTCAGAATTAGGACAGCCTCATCAAATGCTCTCTGTTGGTGTCAGATTAGGATCAATCCTTACTGTGGAATAAAAACTATCTTATTTCTTTTTTTCTCTCTTTTTGCCTTTTTTTTTTTTAAACCTAACAGAACCCATCATGTTCACTTTGCAAGGATACTTCTTTAAATGATTTCAACAATCATGAGGATTAATATTTATCATGGCAAGCAGCAGCAGTACACTCTGGCAGATAAGCAAGTGCAAATGGAAGCAATAGCTTCAGTTATGTATGCACCAGCCGTGTTAACTGTATTGGGGTTCACATTAAAGGTAACCTGTAATTTTGTACACTTGACCCTATATCAACTGTTACATTATTCAAGAGCACATTAATTGAGATACACCTTAAAATAATACAGAAAACAAATGTACAACTGAATACACTTATCTATATATCTGTGTATCTCTCTCTCTCTAATATACACACACGCGTGCGTGCGCACGCACACACACACATTGCTCCTATATAGTGTCTGTATACATGCTTGCAATGGATGAGGTATGTGTAGTTATATTGCTAGAATGCTTGTATCCTAGGTCAGGAGTTATATGAGTTTAAAGTTTAAACGTTAGTAAAGCAAGTGTGTATGTGTCATAGATATTTAAAACAACCAGACCAGTGCACTGTACAATGTTAGCAATGGCACATGGCAAAGCTATCCTCAGAATCTTCAGCTGGTACAAGCAATGTTGTATGCATTTTATTGTAATTATTGGTTTTGTTTAGTGATCAAAAACAAACAGTAAAAACTCATTTGTTTTTCAATTTGTATTATTCAAAATTTATAATCAAACCTGTCAGCTGCTAATGCTGCAGTAATTTTTAAGCTCAGTCTCCTCTTAAGTCTAATGTATCTTATTGCAACTTAAGCATACTCTGAGCCAGAACTTTCATAACTGACTGGAACAAAGAAAATCAATATAGTGATGCTGTGTTGTGTGTGTGTGTGCGTGTGTGCGTGTGTGTGTGTGTGTGAGAGAGAGTGTGTGTGTGTGTGAGAGAGTGTGTGTGTGAGAGAGAGAGAGAGAGAGAGAGAGAGAGAGAGAGAGAGAGAGAACTGTGGTAATATAAATAAAAGTACATCACAATTCATAGTTTTTGTTTTATGTTCATGTTTATTATATTATTATTGTTTTTATTAATGATAATTGCCACGCTCCCTGGCCGAGGGGTTAGCAGCTTTCTCCGTTAACCCCGAATACTCTCGTGGTTGACGTGAGCGCACGAGAATTAGAAGTGGTTCAAGTTTCGCCAATGACTTATGAGAGTATGCAGCCGGTCGCTCAGAAAGTCGTGGCGTTCTGATAAGCTTAATCTAGCCTAGGAATCAACATACAGCAGAAAGATGCTGGTGTTGACCACAATATCCTGAAACAGGATGGAAACGCAGGGGGGGGGGGGGGGGGGGGGGGAATTAATGATAATTGGGGACTGAATAAGGAGAGTAGGCATATAATTGAGTTTTAAACTTTTAACAGTTTTAAACAGTTTATGGAAACAGCCAGCACAGTGGAAATTAAGAAATTTGGGGTAACCATGAGATCGTCCAAGCAATAAGATTTGTCTTACATATGAGATGTCAGTGGTATTAAGATTGGAACTGTGAAGTATTTGATTAATAATTGAATTACAAATCAACAGTATATCTTCCAAGTAGTTCCCGTGGGCAGCCACACACTGCCAGAAATATTGTCCCACTGCTATCACAAAGTTTTTTTAGCTGATCTGTTGTGACTTTTTGATGTCCACATTCCAAAGTGATAACTTTTTAGCTGGAATTTGCACTTGAGGAATAAGTCAACATAGATGTCAGCAACTTGCTTGCAACAGGTCTTTCAGGACTCCCCTACTTTTGCACCACACGAAATAACTCGTGTCATTTGCAAAAGGAATGCAATTTATTTAGAGCTAGCGATAAACAAGCTCTGCGAGCGGAATACTTCATTGACAATAAACAGCATGGTACGTTACATAGATGCAATGAAGAACTGATAATGATACTATTAAACACTAAACGAAATCTAAAGCCTAACAATCACTATTGTCTAGAAACTTATAGCATTCGTAAGGAACACGTCTATTCTCTACTCGTCTCAGTCCTCGTCTGTCCTCACGCAACTCATTGCGTGTTCAAACACGGACGTTCGATTCTCCGTGCGCTGGTGAGTCTTGCGTGCATAGTCACCCAGCACGCTGGCCAGCTCACTCTAGTAACCTGGTACTCCACGGTTACTCGTAGAAGCGAGTTTCCCAATGTCTTGGGGAAACCCTCGCTCAGCTGTACTTAATGCTCCCTTGGTTGACACAAGTGTGTCCCGTTGTGAAGCTATTTATAGCGCTGGTGTCTCTCCTGTCTGGTGTCCTCTACTAGACTCTGTCTTAGCTCTATTACTTATAATCTTAACTCTCTAAACACTTATTGGGATTTTGACAGGCTCCTCTCCCCTCTGTGAAGTGTTACACCCCTTTAACTCATGCTTGTAACACGTTGTATGGTCACAAAAGAAAATTGGCTGTCCAATTTTGTCAAAAATCCAATAAGTTGTAAATCTCTCTTATGGGGATAGAACAAACTCTCTTCTTCCCTTTCTCACACTGTTCTATTTCTTCACTCGGCTAATTGAGTAGCCCATAGTATCAGTATAGCTGGCTATAGATCTTCTTGGGAATTGTTTTGATCCGGAACCGTTGTCTTATGACTTATGTCCTGACTTCCGTCTTTTGACCCTCTGTCTTCTGACTTCAGTCCATTGACTTATGTCTTTTGACCTGTCCTCATATTGCCCAACATGACAACCCAATACAAGTTGACTCTGTTATGAGTACAACACATGAGCATTAAATGTTCATGTTCCCAATAATATCAACTCCACTTGTATACATAAAGTTCTACTCTTCACCTTCTCGCTTCCGCTTGTGAAGACATATTTTCAATGTTACATTAAGGTTTTTAAGACGTTATTGTGTCCCCTGATTTGAGTTACTGTTCTTTGAAATAAATGGTGTGTGCAACTTTTATGTGTTTGTTTTCCTGTTTGTTTTGCGTGTTTTCTAATAAACTACAATGTACTTAATTTACTAACATGTGTATGCGTTACTATTCTACATGTGTGTATTCCTTCGAGCGCCGTAAATCGGTTTATTGTGGTTACAAATGTTTGTTATTCTTATTTATGACCACAACTCTGTTTCAAGATGCTCAAAGTATTTTCCCTATCTAATCTACTAAAGTATAGCAGTAACACACATAAAACTTGACAACACATTGTTTACACAGATTGACACAGACAAGTCATAATAAGACGTTTTAAGCGGTGAACAAAAATTTTGCCGCTACCTTTCTCTCTCTCTCTCTCTCTCTCTCTCTCTCTCTCTCTCTCTCTCTCTCTCTCTCTCTCTCTCTCTCTCTCTCTCTCTCTCTCTCTCTCTCTCTCTCTCTCTCTCTCTCTCTTCACTGTTCAGTAATGTATACATTCTCTCTTCTCATTTACACATCTTTTATCCACTTTCATACCATTCTTGCTAAAACATTCAATCGTCATTAAAATATGATTCATAATATCACGTAAATGAACCTTTACATTAAATGATTGGCTGACTTATTGAGGTCTTCACGCCAAATGACTGTGCGATGTGTTTGCACGTGTCATGACTATACAAAATATAAAAGTTTGTGAGGATGGTTTGTTACCGATCCTGTAATACTAAGGTAATTTGGTGTGCTGTTCTAAATTATCCTAAGGGAAATAATCTAAGTAAATTAATAAACATTTAAGCAAATTGGGTTAATTACCTTAAAGTGTTATTGGTAAATGAAATGATGTTAATTCCTAAATGGTTGGGTTAGTTTAGAAATGATTTTAAATAAATGACTTTATAAATAATTATGATTATGCGGTGATAAGGTAAAGTAATATCTAACAATTGCATTTCAATTATTGGGGTTAACTTAAATGGGTTATTAACTAAATGATGGTGACTTCTAACTATCAAATAAGATAAATAAAGTTATATATGCATTTTAACAATTTGCAATTCAATTATTCCTAGGAAAATGAGGTTATGCATACTGTTTATAAAACAATGTTATATAAATATCACAGTTACATTTCTATATATAATTTACACTAACTAATGTCGTCCTTTTAGGTGTGAAGATGGAGCAATGTTCTTTGTAGACTATTTTCATAACATAGTTCATTTCGCCAAAGTCTTATATGCTCTCCTTCCCGGATAGTGTATAAATATATAGCTCCCTACCACTTTATGTAGGTTCACAGCTAACACTTCAATGTTAATATCGCTTATATATATGTTAGCGCTGCAGACCTATTACTTATGCGTCTGTTCGTTTCACTTATAATGGCACTGTTACTCTTACACAGTTTTATCAGCTTGGCGATAATAACGCACTTACAGTGTAACTTATTCACCACATACGCCACTGATCTAATTAGCAATCACAGTGTCATTGTTTCTGGTGATCTCTGGTCGATCTTTTCCTGTATATCAGGTATTTCAATGGTTGACGGTCAACTCAAAGTGTCTGCCAACGAGTTCAATCTACCCTTTAACCGCTGGATGGTAAATGCATAGTTCTGCAGTATCAAAGCCCACCTGTAGACTCTGTTGTTGTGGGGAATGCCAGACTGCATAACAGACAACGGAGAATTGTCAGTTTCGATCACAAACTGTGCTCCTGCCAAAAACCTATGAAGTTTTCTAACACAATAGATTAAGCTGAGGCCCTCAAATTCTGTTGCTGAGTATCTCAATTCAGCTGGGCTGATCTTACGACTTACGTACATTACTGGGTGGAACTTCCCTTCGTAGAACTGTCCTAGTACCCCAGATATGGAGATTGCACTTGCGTCTGTACGTAAGAAATAGGTAAGATTTTTGTTAGGCAAACGCAGGATAGGTGGAACACTGAATAAATATTTCAATTTTGATAGAGCACTAATTAATCCTGCATCTTGCACATTTAGTTTAGCCGAAGCTTTCAAAATATTCGAAAAAACACTGGTGATTTCCGCCAGATAAATTTACTATAATAATTCACAAGACCAAGTAGACTTCTGACCTGTTTCTTGGTCGTTGGCATAGTTAAATTTAGAATCTTGGTCACGATTCTTTCATCTGTTCTGAGTTGGCCCCTGCAGATGGTATGGCCTAGGAAGTCAATCTCTTCCATGCCCAACTCTACTTTAGTGGGCTTGACTGTAAGCCCAAATACTCGCAACCTGTCGAAGACATGTCGTAGTTTCTGTAGGTGTGACGTCTAGTCTTCAGTATGAATACATGTCATCTATGTATGTAGACGTATTGGTCACCCCGTGGAGAAGATCCCTAGTTAGACGGACGAAAGTCGCTGGAGCATTACGAAGGCCAAAAGGAAGAAATCGCCACTCATAGAGTCCTAAAGGTGTGGAGAAAGCTGTTAAAGGAATCGAATTTTGTTGCATCGGGACCTTCCAATAACCTTTCGTGAGATCAAGCTTGCTAAAGATGCGAGATGTAGACATATCAAGGATCAAATCCTCGCATGCTGGGATTGGTTCAGCATCAATTTTGGTTATTTTATTTAAACGTCGATAATCGACGCAGAGTCGAATAGTTGAGTCCTTTTTGGCGACAAGGACGATAGGGAAAGAATATTCTGACTGAGATTTCTGAATTATTCCACTCGACTCAAGAGATAGTATTTCTTTGTCGAGATTAGCCCTATAATTTAGAGGGATGGAATAAGGTCGACACTTGATTGGGGTGTTGTCAGTCAGAATAATGGAGTGTTCTATTCTGTCTGTCTATTGCTGGGATGTTGGAGAAAATGTCTCTGTACTCTGTCACTAATTCTATCATCTGTCGTCGTTGCTCGTCTGTCAGTTTGGTTTCTATCTTTATGCTGTTGATGGTCCCAGTCGTGTCTACAGTAGGGACAGGTAATTCTATTTCGTCGTCATCTGTCTCGTTCAGTACTGTTGTTGTACTAGCTGCGTGTGCTGTTACCTGGCGAAGTGTGTTTGCGATGTCGTCGGCCTACCTAGTGTAGTTGTGTTGTGTACGTCTGTCGTCCGATTAATTGGTGTGGGTGCATCTTGTTCGTCTGTCTGTAGTTCTTGTCGTGAAAAGTATGGTTTCAGCATGTTGATATGAAATATCTTTAATTTTCCTTTTATCGATATTTCATGATCGACATCTGATATTTTACGTTCAACGTTGAATGGCCCTTGCCACGATGTTAGTAACAAATTACGTTTATCCGGTAATAAAAGCAGAACCTTCTGATTTGGTTCAAGGTGTATAATTTTAGCACCCTTGTTTGCATAGTCACGGTACATCTGTCCTTTCCTCTCCAAAGATGCCTTAGCTATTTCACACGCTTTCATTATTCTATCGCGTGTTTCTGTTACCATCTCATACGGTGTTACTGCTGTTGGATTTTCTGGTAAGGTAGTAATTAGCTGATGGTAAATTGTTAGGGGTCCTCGAGGGTTCGCCCCATACACTAATTCAAAAGGTGAGAAACCCGTACTCGAGTGCTGAATTTCTCTGTGGGAAAATAGCACTGCTGGCAATAGCGTGTCCCAATCAGATGGGTTTTCTGCTGTTACTTTAGCCAGCATGTGTTTGAGATCCCCGTTAATTTTCTCTATGATCCCGTTGCTCATTGGGTGATATGGGGTACAGAAATGCTGCTCTATTCCTAACAATTTTGTTAAGGCTTGCGTAGCAGCCGAAATAAACTGCGTTCCCCGATCCGATAGAATAGTTCGTGGGAAGCCAAAACGACAAAATAGGTGCAAAAATACATTTGCCACATCTTTGGAGGTGATGTATTTTAGTGGAATAGCTTCAATCCACCTGGTGCATAGATCCACGAGAGTAAGTATGAATCGGTTTCCTTTGCTCGACACCTGATTTAGGGGTCCAACAATATCGACCGCTACACACTCAAATGGTCTAGATGCTAATAATGACCGTTGAACTTCGTCCGTCACATGCTTTCCCTTTCTTACAAGATGTTGACAAATAGTACATGAACGACAGAAAAATTTTATATCAGTACAGAATTTAGGCCAGTAGAAGTGTGACAAAATTCTGGCTCTGGTTTTGTCATAGGCCAAATGTCCAGCAAACGGTGACTCATGTGCGATCTTTAGCACAGTTTGTCGGTATGTTACAGGTAACACCGTTTGCTGAATTTCATGGTTATTATTTGTGTAATAACGCATGAGAATTCCGTTATGTTTTCTAAAATACCACGATGCATTTTAGTCACTTTCGCTCGCTCACCTAACAATTTAAAATAAGGTGCGATAGTTTGATCGGTGCTTTGTGCCTCGATAAATTTTTGTCGAGTACTGTTGGTATCGGCACCGCTGGGTGTTAACAGCTGTAACATCTCATTTTGCAAGTCAGTATAGTGAGTTTGCGTATCTGACCTTGTTACAGCATTAGCCATGTTTGTATGTTTCCAGGCTATTATGTCGTCGTCAGTACATTGCTTCAATGAAGCTAAACAGCCTAAAATCAGATCTGTACAAGGATCTTGCAGGATTGCGCAAGTAAATGTGCCGGTAAGGAACGGGGTATTAATATGCGCTTTTGCCAGTGGGTATTTCTCAATGGTTCCAGAGAAAGTACGGCATTTGACAAATTCACCCGTGTAATCTTCTGGTCTGACCAGTTCTTTTCTTAAACCAAGTAAAGTGCTGCCGCTATCGAGTAAACAATGGCATGGTTGATCATTGACCACTGCATCGTAGAACTTCAGTTTACCTCTGGAGGCACTTGCTGCATTAGCATCTTCATTGGAGAATGGTATCACGTGCCCACATTTCAATTTACCATCCGCATGAAACTGGTGACATGTGCCACATTTCTTAAAGTCTAATATGTCAGTAACTGCTGCCACACTTTCACATTCACTCGTTGGTAAAACAATTACAAGTTCCGAATCAATTTCACTAACATCGTCTGATGAAGTATCGATGAGTGCAGCATTATTTGCTTTCATTCGTTGCCTACCAAGACATTTATTACTATAGTGGCCATAGCTGGAACAAAAGTAACATTTAACAGCACGTTTAAATGAAGTTCTTCTACTTTCTTGTTTATTTATCACTTTTTCTAGGTGTGAAGGATATGCCGGGTTCTTATCGCACATAGAGTAGCTAGGATGAAACAAACTACAATATCCACATTGCGGTGGCTTCTGGTATGGTTTGTCTTTCTTACGATATTCTTTCTGATTGTAAGATCTACTCGGTACATTCTTTACAAAGGCAGTGATCTCTGTATCATGTGTAGTGGACTTAAATATGTCACGATTGGGCGAAAAATATGCCGACCCCCGCTTTTCTAATTGCTCAATGGATTCGATATCTGATTGTTGGAGAAACTTCGCAAAAGGGGTAGGGACGGTGGATATCACTTTGTCCATTACCATAAGATCTTGTAATTTATCATAGCTTTTGCCTACTTTCGCCGCTCTAGTCCATTTATTAAATGTGCTTTGCACGTTAGAGAGGTAATCTAAGAAGGTTTCAGTTGCCTTTGGCTTTATTTGGGAAAATTGGATTTGGTACCCAGTGGCATCTAGAAGAAAGTGTTGCATGATCCTATCGCGAATGTACTGATAATTGTTCCTTAGTTCTGTAGGTATTGATTCTATTACTTTTAATGGCTCCCCACTGAGGTTTCTCATGTAGATCATTGCCCAGTCATCCAAAGGTATTTTCTGAGTCTTCAGTTGAAATTCTATATTCTCAGTCCATGCAGAAATTGAATCCCCTACGCTATATGGTTTGATAAGGCCTTTATACTTACTAAACTTATTATGTTCTTCTTGGCTCTTTTGTTTGCTAGAGGCTATCTGTATGTTTGAATCTACCTCCATTTCCTTCATCTTTAATTTAGTTTCTGCGTCTACCTGTATCTGTTTCTGTTTGGTGGCTTCCTCTGCTTGTTTGTTGGCTTGATTTAACTCTAGCTGTTTTTGCTTGGTGGCATGATCTAAATCTAGCTGTTTCTGTTTGGTAGCTTCCTCTACTTGTTTCATCTCTTTTTGATGTTGCCTTTCTAATGCTCTTTCGTCTCTCTCTAGAGCAGCTTTTCTTTCTGTTTCTTCTCTCTGTAGAGCAGTTTTTCTTTCTGTTTCTTCCTTCTGTCGAGCTAATTCTTCTTTGTATCTTTGGTCTACCCACTTCTCTAATTTGTCTCCAGTGTGGCCCATTTCTTTACCTGCCTGGATACAATCATTTAATGATGCCATTTTGTGGCTTTATGTTAGTTCACAATGGTATCACAGTATTTTTACACAATGATTTGTAGTTATGTGTTAGTTATTTACATTCTTTCTGAAAAAAAAGATGCATGATTAACATAGTGTATATCAAAATATTTCAAAAATATACTCATCTAATTCTTTGGAAAATGTGGTTCTTGGGATGTTCCACCGCTGTCTTCCCGACACACAAAAATGGTTGACTTGAGAACAAAACGGATGCTTCTGTTTAGTAGAGCATCAATATTTTAGAAACATGCATATGTTGTACATACATGTTTATTTCATGCGGCTGATGAATGAAAAATGTGATTTAGATAATGATAAATGATGTTGTGACGGGACATCCCCGGCAGCATCCGAATGACACAAGTTAAAAAGGAATTAAAGAGCCCACAATATTTTTCTACCATTCTCTAAAAGCATAAACGTCCACCAGAAAATGATAGAAATGCAATAAGATTGAAAACAAGAGAAAAATACATTTTGACCACGCACGCCCCATCATTTCTGTAATGCTAGGTCTGAGAAAGCTTTGATCTCCAGATCAAACTAAAACCCAGACACCACGGCACGAGTCAACTTGAAAACTCGCTGTTTTCAGTACAAGGGAAGAGAAAGACGAAAAGTGTGAAATCTGGGCTGGGGATGACGTTGATATGGCGGTTCTACTCAGGGGAAAACCCGGGTGATCCAAAGACGGCAATTTAATGCAGGCCTAACACCTATCTAAAAGTCCAGACTTTGTGGAGCCGGGACGTCTGTAATTGCCACCACAAAGGAGCAATTAGGACCAGATGCTTAACACCTCTCCGCAATACTACGGGGCAAATTAGGAACACATGGCTGACACATTCCTGCCAGCAACCGGGAAGGCTGGTGTTACCAGCCTATTGGAATGTAATGACGCAACTGCATTGCCGCCAAAGCATGTTTCATTGTTTCAGGCGTGGGGGGCATCGGTCAATTTGATTGACCGATGAAACTACCCTTCACAGGAAAGGAGGGGTGAGAAGAGTTTGGTACTTAATCCATCCCGTCATCTTACATGGAAAAATAGGCGGAGTTAATGAAAATGGGACATATTAATTAACCAACCTGGAAACTAGCCAGGAATTGAATAGAATAAAACTACATGCATGGCCAGCAATCCTCAGACGCATTTACAATAGCATTCTTAGGATACCTACTGGAGAAATATTAACATTTCGTTCTGTTGGACTTCTGTACGAAGTATTATGACAGGATTTCCTAGCTATAACCCAGGTAATACCATTACTCTGATTAGTTGTCTGCTAGTCTGAAGGCTTGTGTAGTTTCTTGTTCTACATATTCTCCCAAACTTTACACTGGTGGATTTTCTTTGTACTTAATGTTCCAGTTCTAGCTTTAATATTTCACTGAGAACTAGCTTCTTCTTTCATTCACCACTTGGTTGTCTGATTTGTTGTATGTGATAATTTGGAGAAATCCATTATCCAAGCTACATGAGCGTGTGGCTTATGCATGTACAGGAGATATATTTAGATTCATCCTGTATGATGTTAAACATTGGGGAGACTGACTACTTAGGAGAAATTCCTGAGAGCTACCAGTCTCTTGATAGCGTCCAATTAACATTGATTATTTGGACCAACACTTTGAGTGCCTACCAAGATTGTGGTGAACCCACTTGGTTTTAGGAATAGCACCAGTTCACCTTGTCTGCATGATGCCTGCAAGAGGACAGACATGACTTAGGACATTCAATATCCCAGACAGATTCAGGGAAGGCATTTAATGTTCGACAGGACTGTGCGACCAACCCTTCCGACAAGACAGTATGAATGAATCAGAAAGGGAAAGAGTAAGTGAGGTGAACTTATATGGGAAACACCCCATTACATACATGTATGTGATGAATGTATGTTTTGAGCTATAGATGTTCTAATTGGTTTTATGAATATATATATTTATTTATTTAGAACTGATATATGTGTATGTAACATGCCATCATCTATCATCATACCATCATATATTATGACTTGAATGTATGTTTATATGAATGTATAGACATATGTGTTTGAGATGTGTAGACGTAGCTACTACTCATCTCCGTTCGTTTCATTCCAGATCTCTTAGGAGCAATGGACAGTCAACAACCCATATCAGGAAGTGACTTAGCCTTGTGAAGGGACCAATTTGGACTCCTTCAATCTGACAGTGAACTGCGTCTCACTGGGGGAAGCATGACCTATGTGACCTCTTAAGTTACGTATACCATAATCATCATCATCATCATATGATCATCAATAGCAATAATAAACACAGTTGTTGTATTTTAAACTCAGTTGTCTGTATAATTCTAAATGTTTATAAATGTTTGTGTAGCGTAATCAAGTACACACATTTTGTATCATTTAGTGGGGGTTCACACATATTGTCCAGAAGTGGGAATCTATGTCCGGGAGGTATCTTGCCTATGCAGTCATAAGTAACCAGATTACGTTGCATGTCTTAACTCCTCCTTTCTCACTTCTGGTGATACCAAGTACAGCCAAAACTATATAGATATATTCTATCTTCAACGAGCCACTTCTTGGCTGTTTTCTTGAGTATCAGGGACAGTGTCTTAAATCAGCATAACAGACATTTGTTCCACGTTTTCTCTCTGGGATATGGGGTGGTAATTAGTCCCTTCTGACAGAGTTAGGGGATCTTAAACTGCATCCAGAACTAAACACCAGCAGAAGAAAATGATTTTGGCTGAGTGGTTGCCCACCCGGGAGCTACTTCAAGCCAGTTGGTGACAGATGTTAATGAATGAATGTTATGATTGTCATGATTCGTAAGATGATTCGTCAATATGACAGTCGCTGTCGTCTTCTCTTCACGTTCTAACTAGTTTGGTATAACTAAGTTCCAAGGCTTCCGTTCAGTAGCTAATATGTCTACTTTGTACAAAAAGAACTTATTTTGCACAAATATCTACCTGAATAGATGGATGGTGACATTGATGGCTGTATCACACAAAATGAAATGTACACGATGGTTTGCTTGATAATTTAAATTCATATTTGTATACATTATCATTACTTTCAGTAGAATAACACACTTTCTTAAATTTTCGTAGACTAACACAATTCGTAACTTAAATTTCCTTCATTGTGGTTCAAGCTCCACCAATGGTATGATACAAATTATCACGCAGTAATGGTGTTAATCACTCACGTTATTCACAAAACACAATTATTTCTGCCATTTTATGCAAAATAAGTTATGTTACTTTTAGATATTTTCACACAGAAATAATGTCGAATGGTGCCTGTTTACGTTGGTTCAGAGCCTTCTGATACCAATTGCCTGGTGACGTTGGTTCAGGGACTTCTGACACCAATTGGGGTCCTGCCTGTCAGCAACTTGCTTGCGACAGGTCTTTCAGGACTCCCCTACTTTTGCACCACACGAAATAACAACTCGTGTCATTTGCAAAAGGAATGCAATTTATTTAGAGCTAGCGATAAACAAGCTCTGCGAGCGGAATACTTCATTGACAATAAACAGCATGGTACGTTACATAGATGCAATGAAGAACTGATAATGATACTATTAAACACTAAACGAAATCTAAAGCCTAACAATCACTATTGTCTAGAAACTTATAGCATTCGTAAGGAACACGTCTATTCTCTACTCGTCTCAGTCCTCGTCTGTCCTCACGCAACTCATTGCGTGTTCAAACACGGACGTTCGATTCTCCGTGCGCTGGTGAGTCTTGCGTGCATAGTCACCCAGCACGCTGGCCAGCTCACTCTAGTAACCTGGTACTCCACGGTTACTCGTAGAAGCGAGTTTCCCAATGTCTTGGGGAAACCCTCGCTCAGCTGTACTTAATGCTCCCTTGGTTGACACAAGTGTGTCCCGTTGTGAAGCTATTTATAGCGCTGGTGTCTCTCCTGTCTGGTGTCCTCTACTAGACTCTGTCTTAGCTCTATTACTTATAATCTTAACTCTCTAAACACATATTATGATTTTGACAATAGACTCGTTATGAAGAACTGAAATAAACCTCAGTCCCTCAGTCTGCTAGAGGATTCACCCAACAAGCAAATCCAACTGCTAGGACTGTATTTCATTGTTGGAGACAATATGTATGGTTCGTGAGTGACATCCCTTCCTCTGTCCCACTATCTAGCATTGATGACAGAATATCCGCACATTTCCGTGGCTAAAACTCCACTTTGTTTTGGTTTGTAAATGATCACTGTCATTGCTCAATGATACTTCAATAAATGCTCAAGTTGTCTCCCACAATGAAGTGCACAAACTTTGTAGCATCAGCAAGAATCCATGTTTGTAAATCAGAATCCACTGATATTACTATTAGTATTACAAACATTCCTTTTGCATAGGAAATACATGCCTTGGCAGCGACCAGTTCAACATATTCTAGTTAGTCGACAGATCATCCTCAGTGCACATCAAATCATCATTCAGTTTATAAAGTGCCCGGATCCCCTCCTCATTAAATCCCGCAGCATGTAGCAGTTCATGACGCCAGTTCCGTGTTTCTGTATTAATCTTCTTTGGCTTCCTGCGTAGTGTTCTTGTTTGACCACACCTCTTTTAACTTGCTGTTATCGTTATATGGTTCTCGATTCACAGTCATCACTTGGTTCTCGCAAACGTCTTACTATTCGTAGAGTATTCGGTATATCAGCCTGGTCCATGGTTCGTCGACTCTCTACAGTAGCCTTATCTGTAAGCCTGTCAGCCTGCCCCTTTCCTTGTACACCCACATGCCCTGACACGAAAAATGAAACTAATCTTTGTTAGCCGTGACCGCCCCTGAGACACCAACCACTGTCTTCAGATCCAACTCATCTCTATCTTTTTTAGCATACTGATACTCATTAAGTCAATAAGGAAGCAAGCTGGAGTGAAAGTCTGTGTCACGAGCCATGTTATTACTTTACTTACTGCCATGACTTCCATAGTCAGACTACTTGTGGTCAAGGCAAAAGCACTAGAATCTTCCTTCACATCCCCCCCCCCCAGCCTGAGCCGTAAATACCCATGAACTTCTCACGCGTTGAACGACCGACCCATCTATGTAAATAACAGCATCACCCTCTAAAGAATTCTCGACGATCAAAGCGTGTACTTTCGCCTCCACAGCAGCTGGATTTTCTTATATATCTTTTTTTTTGTTCGCATATCCTTTACAGGACATCGCTGTCAACATCAGTATCTTTCAGCTGAGTGTTGATTTCTTGGCAAAATTGCGCTCACTCAATAGTTTCGATGGAGGCTCGGATTCGGGAAGATTAACAACTTTGCACCAAAAGCCACCATTACGCACCATTCCTCACGTACCTAAATCGGCAGCATTGTGCTGCAAAACACACCCCGAAGTAGAAACATGTCTGTGTAGATCGGTTGGATTCATGTACTCAAGAAATACGTGGTGTCTATCACAAACCACCTAGGAAAAAGGTAAGACGGAAAGTTAAACGTAATCACCATCATTGTACGATCAAGTGGACACCATTGACAACAAAGTTTGCGTACAGCATTACATAGAAGAGTCTATCCTTCACCAGATCATTGTCCATGACGTAATCTTCATCAAACATACGGAAGTCAGAGCAAGCGTACATTGTACCTAATAACGCACTCAGCCAGTTATAGAAAGGACAGTAGCAGTTGTTTTGGATAGTATGCATACTGGTGTTATACTCTAATACATTAGAGACTTGACCTTCACCGACTTCTTCCAGCATCAACATTCATAAGGAAAGGAACTTTATTAGTACGATTACATGGATTTTGTGTACTGGAGTGTGCATAAAAAGTAATCTACGCTTCGACCGATACTATTAACCGAACGGCGTCTCATACAAGATTGGACATTATTTGACTGTACGCATACAACGACTTACACAGGAGAGCAGCATGATGAATCATTGTACATGCCTTCAACATACAGGCTGGGCAGCTCAAGGTTCGGCGGAAGGTATACACCTTAAAATATTGACACCGCCGTTGTTAGTGTGAATTTGTCCGATACAACGGGTGCGTTGCTACGGGTGTCACATTTTTATACTGAAAATGTATTCAGTACATCACTGCCACTGCCCCAGTTTTGGAAATTAACACCAAGACATACATGGACAGCATTGATCAGTCTCACGTACTACTACATACGGACATCAAACCACCACCGGTATCTATCATTATCAGATACCATACATACTTCAACGCTTTCATTATCTACGGAGCACGCCAACATAAGAACATAAGGCCAGTATGGTTTGTTGATAGTTATTTTCATTGTTATTTGATTGGGCGCATACATAAGATACAAATTATTTAGCGATGACCAATTTGTCATTACATTAACAGTGGGTGATTGGAGGGCTCTTCTTTTGGTAGAAAAACACGTTACCTAACTTAAGAAGACGTTTCGTTCTTACAATCGTCAGCTCGTTACGAAGTTAATTTGTGGCGGTCTCACGTGTTGTCAGTACCAGTAGTGTGTTATAGTAATGTTATATGTTGTTTACCTATGTTTCGCTAGTCAGTATTATTGTCTTTTATGGAAATGAATATGTGTTTGCGTTGCACCGTTAACTGTCTAATGTTATTATATTCTTTATATTGAATATATTTTTCATACTATTTTCTGTTGTTTACATAGTGTAACGGTTAGGACATTTCTATTGCATTAAGATTGCTGAATTTCTTTTGTTATTCGATTCTACATTATTGTTGAGATTGAAGTTGACATTTTGTTCAACTTTTGTATTTCGATACATATACTATCTGCTCTTTGGACAACATTGTTGCATCTTGTCGATTCTTTTACACTTTGCTATCTTATTTCAGCTAAATAAGTAATAGTTCAGTTAGGACAACATGTCGACACTACAAGACTTTATGGACATGGGTGAGAAGTCTGGTTTGAACGGTTCAGAGCTTAGGGCATGGGCTAAACAGAAAAGATTTTCAGGCACAGCAACGAGAAGAAAGAGCAGAAAGGTTGGCTGCAGAGAAAGAAAGCAAGGATAAAGAGCTTGCATTTCAGAAAGAATTAAAAGAAAATGATTAACTTTGGAAAGGGAGAGAATAGCAGCTGAAAAAAAAAGAGAAATTAACATTAGAAAAAGAAATAAAAGAAAGGCAACTAGCATTTGAGAAAGAAAAACTTGTGGCCGGAGCACTTTTAAAGGACAAGGAACTTGAAGGGAATTTGAAGATTAAGACATTGGAAATTGATCGTGAAGCGGAAATAGAACGCGAAAGAATACAAGCCAAACATCATGATCCAGTCAAGTAGTACCAAGGTCTGATTCGTAACTTTCAACAAGGTGATTCAGTAAGTTCCTGAATTACTAATTTCGAAGTTTTAGCAAAATTCTATAAAATTCCTGAACAGGACTTACCAATCTTGTTCTATCGACATCTTGCGCTGGAACCTTTAAAGGTGATTGAGTTAATACCTGAGAATCTGCGAACCAACTACAAATACAAGCGAGATAGGGTTCTTGCACATTTTAGTTTGGACGAAGCTGGTTTGCGTACAAAATTTAAGACTCTTACTCCTGTCTAATCAAACATTCCTTGACGTTGTTTCTGAAACATCTTCTTGCTTTGACAAGTGGTTAAGAGCAGCAGACGTTGGTTCTGATTTTGATAAGATACGTGACTTGATACTAAGAGACAAGCTTCTATCTGCCGTACCAGAAGCTATGTCTGTATTCCTTGTAGAGAATAAATTTAAGTTACTTAGTGAGATGGAGTCACGGGGTGAATCATTTTATAACGCCCATCGTGACATATTTGCTGACTGTGCACAACCAGAACTTGTCATAGGATCGAGCACCAGAATCCAGAATCAAAAAGGGAATGGTAAGTTTTAAAAATTTGCAAATAGAAATAGAGGTCCATATCAGAACTCGAATAGAGATGCTGACAGACCAAGAAAGGGACACTTCACTCGATGTCAACATTACAAATTATCACACGGATCTGTGATTTTGTGTGATCAACATCCTGGATATGCTGCATATTTAAGAGACATCACGGCAAAGAAAAGAAGTAAGTATGACTCCTACAAGAGGAGTGTTAAATGTTTTTCTTGTCTGGCATACGGGCATACCAGTAAGTCATGCGCGATGAGAAATACTTGGAAAGAAACAAGTACTGCATATGTGTTCTCCAGTAGTGATTCTGGTGACATAGAGGACACACACGCAGCTATAATAGAGACATACAATAACAGAACAGGTAAAAAAGATCAAGGTGATGGTAGTCTTAATTCAGATCCCAAGAGACATATACATGCTTAATTCAGATCCCAAGAGACATATATATGAAGCTAATGCAGCATGCACTTATAAAAGTACGCTGGTGATCCAACAAGCGTGGGTTAATGGTTCACCAACAAATTGTTTTAGGGATAGTGGATCTGATATTACGGGAGTTAGTCACAAACTAGTAAACACAAAAGACTTCACACATAATAACATTCCTTGTAGAACTTTTGGGGTACAATAGAAACATACAAGACTGCATGGGTTAGGATAAAATGCCATATTATGAAGGTAAGGTATGTGCAGCAGTATTACCAAACCTGTGTGCTGGGTTGATAATCGGTAATGTCAAAGATTACGTTCCAGAAGTGACCATCGAACACAAACCTGACGAGGCACTCGCAGGAACCCAAGTTGACATGACGCAAGAAGAAGAAAATACACAATTGAAACAGGTTACATCAACTGTTGACGAACACGACATAACACAAAAAGGAGATTCTTCGTTAAATAAATGTATTTATGTGAGTATAAGTGAGAATCAAAAGCAAACAACCAGGCGAGATTATATGTCGACAAATGACATTTTTCTGAAACAGTGCAAAAAGAAAACAAACGTTACACGCACTTGTAACAAACAACAGATACAGCCCATTAAACAGTGGAAATGGGATGTAATCATTTTTGTTGTACAGATCATAACCTTGGTTAAATCAACCATATCACATGTTAAATTTGTCGTTATGGATATGTACTCACATAAGATGTATGTTGTTGGTGCCATTACAAATATTTACGCACCAATCAAGAAACATATTGCAAACGTGTTCACACAAATCAAGATGCATATCACAAACATTTACTCGCAAGTCAAGAAAAATTACACCCAAGTCAGAAAAATGGTTATAAACGTGTGAAATGAGAGCAGAAAAGATTACAATAAATAAAATACACTTATCTTTGCTTGCTCTATTTACTTGGCTTACTTCTGGTACAGATGTACCAAATATACATCATTACAGCGTATGAGCTACATAATATACACAAGAGTGAAAACTGTAACATTGTTCAAGTCAACAAAATTAAAATATACAGATATTCGCATGCATGCAGAAAAGAGACACCATAGGTTTGAAAGAAAGAAAGAAAATAATAAAGATAGAAAAATGGGATGAATGAGAATGCTAAGTAATTATATCAGCACATATTTCACTACAGGCACATTAGGGTCTTACTAATATAAGTGGTTCCAAATTTCGCTGAAATGAATCTATACTTCTCAGAATTTTTCACACTATCTCGGTTATGCTTTCACAGGCCATCTTGAATGAAGTACTTCCGGTTATCTATTCTTCAGACACTTGTATTACCTTCATCAATAATAGAGAGCTTTGATAAATTCTATAGATCTTTTTCTCGGTAGAACATTCTTATTATTCTTATTAAAACTGAATATTCTATTTATAACTCTAGTCTACTGTCATTACAGATCTTTAAAGATTTCACTATTCTTGCAAGATTATGAGTTTGATATCTGTCATATTCCTGGAAAGGATAATAACTTGGCAGATCTTCTTAGTCGATTGTAGACCAATAGGTCTTTTACACAGTTGATTTTCTGTTTCGTAAGGTTTATCTGTATTAGTTCATAGATTATGACATGTGATTAGGTGTAATTATATTAACACTATGATGTGACACCATATTGACATTGAACTAATGAAATCATAAACAGTGATATATGGTGATTTAATGTTATCAGTGATACATACATTATAGTATTATTATTATTTATCATGCACACAAATAAGTATTGAGAGTATTCGCAATAGTTTAATTTAGTATAATTGAATATTTACGTTTGTTCGTTATTATGGTTAATTAGTTCATAAGTGTTTGTAATTAGAGTATTATATTTATCGGCGTCAACATATGCTGATATATTATTTAGAAGGGTATGCTACAGTATGAACGCACCACAGATAGAGATGAAGCGCCATTGCATTAACACAAGTTAAATTCAGTTGATGATCAACAGGTCAATGATAGAGAAATCTCAGAGTTCAGACGATTGCACTATATCTACAAAGAAGGCGGAACACCTCACCTATATATGCCTAGTACATGCGATGAACACACCTGTGGATATATGTCAGCGACATGTATAGCGCGTTAACTGGTATTGACTACTTGGTACCTATTGTTTACCCACGTCCACAACTCCGGGTATTGACCCAGAGTGAGGACACTTGTTCAAATGGACATGTAAGGGACTATTTGGTATAATTAGTTAGTCCAGTCTTCCCCTAGGCTAGCTACACGACGTCTAACGTGGGATTGTAGACTGGAGGGCGTGCCCGTCATATGATATTTTTTATCTGTTTGGTGGGTAATTAATAGAGGGCCATAACGTCGTGCTTAGCATTGTATATGACTCATGATGTCGGCACTGCTATTGGGCAGGATTTAGTAATCGCGAGGTAGATAAATGATTTCATTATTTAAAGGTGGGGGGCATAATGCCACAGAGCTGTTGCCCAGATTATGCCACAGAAAGGATGTGAAGAAGTCTAGAAGACAAAAGTGCAGAAAAAAAACTAAGGGATACAAGTTGACAACGGGAAACGTCACACCAACGCAATCTTGACAACAAAAAGATACGTTGTGGGGTGATCAAGACGAAAGGTCGTGCTTTGGAATTCTGGAACAAATTGGTGTGGCTATCGAATGGTTGGCAATCTAGCAGTGACTATCAAGTTCATAACAGCTAGAAGTATATATTGGGAACGCCATGGATCCAAGAACGACGGGCAGACCCTAGACAGGATCGGATGAATGTGACAGCAAAGACGTCCTGGATGAACAAAGGAAGAAGAGGTATGGAAGAGTAATGACAGGGCGAACTTAGAACAGGTTCGAATAATTCATCTCAGTGTACATTTATATTTAGATCCCGTCCTGTCAAAAACAGGCCTTCTGAATAGCACAGTAGAAGATGTTATTGTAACTTTGTCAGCTGCCGGATTAAAGCAGTGTTCGCTTTCTAAACTCAGACGTTGCTTCATCTTTCAAAGTTCACCGTTAGTTCATTGACTGTTATTCGTCACTCCTTTATAGCAAGCCAATACCCTGCTAGAAAGTTCGATTACATACACATGGCAAAGCAGAATGAAGACAGACATACAGCTTGGCAGTATTCAATTCGTTCAGTGTTTTGTTTTGTTTTTCAATACCAGTTGTTTGCCACCGCTGAGGGCTTGCGGAATTGAAAATTCATCATTGTGAAATACACATTGTTGCCATTGACATTGTGCTGATGCTGTAGTGTTTAGGGCCTGCAATTCGTCTGAATAGTTGGAGCAAAATATCCCAGTAAGTGTGCACGTGGATTAAGATCTGCGATCTGCTCAGACCTTAATCTGTGTCGGACGATTCCAGTAGGTTGATGACTGCTCTCGGTTTCATAAAATTCAATCCATCCTTTCTCCAATAGTCCTATTCCTCTTTCAACACATGATCCTCACATTTTTTTCCCAGTAACATGTATCAATATTTAATAGCGCGGACTGGGTTAGTATCTTGACGTCAGACAATTGGAATGTAATATTGTCAGCTGCCACCTGTCCTTTAATTTTAGACCACACAAGTTCTATAGGGTTTAAATGAGAATGGTACGGCGGAAGTCTCAAGCACCCATGGCCGTGCTCTTCTATCAACTTGTCGATTTGATATTTCTTGCTTTTTTGCGCCTGTTTTACAAGGGACAAATGTAGCTTGAAATATGTTTCTGGAAATGGTATATTTTCCCTTCGAAGCCATATCTTTATTGCTTCTTGTGTGTGTGTGTGTGTGTGTGTGTGTGTGTGTGTGTGTGTGTGTGTGTGTGCGCGCGTGCGTGCGCATTAGTAAATAACTCATTTTCCACGCCTTGTAGTTTATTCGGTAAGTGGCGCTAGACACATATTTGTATAGACCTGTCGACACTCGATGCGGTGGTGACCAATCAATATCACACCGACCGCCTATAGCATATACTTTCCGTAAAATGTCGGGCTTGGTTGACCTGGAGCTACCGCAACCCTCAGTGACCGAGAGGATCTGTGACCGTCTCTCACTAGAAGGCACTGGGTTCGATCTCAGCCTTTTTTTTTTAAAATATTCTTTTTTTTTTAACAGGACATCGTGGTCAACACCAGCATTTCTGCTTTGGCAGCTTCGGCACACATTGTGCCCTAACCACCTCAGAGGGGCCCATGATGGCCATGTGATTGTATGTGAAGGAGTACCCCTGGCGTATTGTTTCTTCATTTCTTTCATTTGTTTCTTGAAGGACTTATTCATTGGTTTTTCTATCTGTCCATGGTATTCTTTGCATTTTCCTCAGAAACCACATTTCCACAGCCATCAGATGTTTTTCAGCTTGTCTGCTCATTGTCCACCCTCACACCCATACAAAAGTACAGGTTCTATGTAGCACTTCAACACTCTTTTTCTCGTTTCAATTGATATCTTTTAATTGGTCAGTACGTTTTTTTCATTTTGCAAAAAGGCTACATTCGCCATGGCAACTCTTGTTCTTCTTCTTCTTCTTCTTCTTCTTCGTTCATCCGGAGTTTTTTTTTTCCGGATGTTATTGCGTTGTGCCTGTTTACAGCAGAGCTGCGTTCTTGCGCCGTTAGGCCGACACATCCGACTTCTGGGGGCGTTTGTTGACCGGGTTAACCTTCCCGGACTCTTGTTCTAATCTCTTCAAAGCATCTCCCATCAGATGTTATGACTGTTCCAAGATAGTTGTACCGATTCACTTGTTTAAGAATATGCCCATTTACTTGTATATTACATTGTGTTATTTCTTCCTTCCTAGTGACGTCCATAATTTGTGTCTTCTTACAATTCAATTCTAACCCCAGTAGTTGTTCACTGTGTGCAACAACTGTATCTACTAAACACTAAACCGGAAAGTGATTGCCGGACCGATGCAAATGAGGCTCTAAGGGATATTTCTTGTTTGCGGTGAATTAAAATTGAAGTACCCAAGACGGTATATCTGCGTATCTAATGTTATTGATGTATCGTCCCCCAATATTGATTCCTTGCATATCTTCTATATTTCTGAAAATATGTTCACTGTACAGGGGAAAAAAGAAAGAGGAGTGAATAGGTAAAAAACGCGTGAATTCACATTTTTCATTCAAATAAATGAAACGAATGAAAACATTTACGGTGATAACAACCGGAACCGAGACTGATGACGGACAACTAGCAGACGCAAGACGAGGACAGTGTGGAGAGAGATACCGGCAGCAGATAGTCACACATTAAGCCAGGTAGGGATTTCAGCTATGAGGGATCTTTCTACTCCCGAGTGATGTAGAGGCTCGTTATTTGAATAGAAATATAGCTTACGGTTTGAAATTAGGAGTGATCATCGTATTGAATCATTTTGTAAGTGTGTAAGTAAACATTTTTTTTATTAAATTGTAACAAAATTGTTATATATTTATTGTCGTTGTATTGTATTGTACTAGTAACTAAATATTAAGTAATAAATTATTAAATAATCGTAATCGATCGTGACGCACACAATCACACATTGAATCATAATTCATATTATTATTAGATGGTTTGATCATGATTTCTAAATTGTAGCAGCTTCGATCATGATTGTCAAATTGAGTATTTACTATTGAGATCACCACAGATAGATAGGCCTTAAAAACCAAATCTAATGACTAATGAATGGTACCCCAATGATGCCTGTAGTGTAACCCTGTACAGGGGGCTTCCGATCATCAGAAGTAAACCCACTCCCCAAGCATTTCTGACCCTTTAATGTCTTAATACTTTCTGGGGGGCGGTCCCGTCAGGGTCATGACTCCGGGTGTCTGGCCCCTACCGTGGAGACGTTCGTTTGGTCATATTCGTTATCCGTGATGTTAAGCGTGTCCCTTCGCTGTTACCTTGTCCACTCTCAAGCTCTCCCTCTCTCGGTGGGGAGAGCCCGTGCAGTCTGTGCCTGCCCCTTGACACGTGTGGTCGTGGGATGCCTGCTTCATCCCCGGCCACGGCCTCTGTCGCCTTCACTTATCTCTGTTGTCGTGTGCCTTCCTCGTGCCCCGTTCACGGCGCTGCACCCTATTAGGAAGCCGGATTCTTCCTTTCTACTCGGACACACCTCTTGGTCTGTCTGCAACTGACTAGACCATGTAGTATGCATATCTCATGACATTGTGAGGTGGGGGTTATTATGGCAGCCTTGTTAAATGCGCTCAGGCTGGGTGCGACATACGGCCAATTATCACTATATTGTGGAGGTTGGACATCAGCCGACATTTGCGTGATTGACTGCACTGGGACTCGCCACTACATTCGAAGGAAGGGCTAAAGAGCTGACACGAGACGTTGTAAAGTTCGAGGTCTTAGTTGAGAAATTGTTGGTACTGCAGTTACCGCTTTTGACCATACTAGTTTCGAAGCACATTCCAATCTAGGTTGCGGCAGTTCCACAGCCAGCACGAGGCCTTTTCGGCTGCCTCAGACAGTTGTTTCTGGGCCCGGGCCCTTGCTCACTCTTTAATGCTCATTCGTTTCAGCGCATCGAACACAGAGTAGGAGACAAGACCTCGCACGCCTACCTTGATGGCGAACAGCCTGATGGTGTAATCCTCCCGCCTAAGACTCGTGACCATGTCATTGTACTTCTCTGTCTTGTACAGGTGCTGCTCCTCAATATTCGATTCATACGGGACAGTCAGCTCAATCAGCGTTAGCTGCTTGGCTGACAAGGAGCTAAGCACAATGTCAGGTCGCAAGCCAAACCTTCAGATCACCTCAGGGTAATTGCCATGGTCCTTTAGGTCTACGGTCATTTGCCAGTCCCTCGCACCGTCGAAGACGGTAGCAAGCGGCAAGTCGTCAGCTTTACCATTTTTGCGCCCTACTCGGACGAAGGAAATTTCCATCGGCCTCGGTCTGTGCCCCTCTTTGTTTGCCTTCATTCGTGCTACGTCCACTATGGCGGCCAACTCGATCAGGACTTTGTTATGTCACCATGTGAATCGCCCTTGGGTCAGGGCTACCTTACAACCAGACAGCACGTGTTCTGCTGTCTGGACTATCTGGGCTTTCTTACAGAGGAGGAAAAAAATTAAACGGGCAAAAAGATTGTCATGATTCCCATAACTTCGGAGCTCTCCTGTGTGCCCCAGTATCAAACGGGTCATAGACAGATATGAAAACTGACTTCAAAAATATGTTCTGTCATGTTAAATGATAAAAAATTATAAAATTATACAAATAAATTATTAATAATCTTTAAATTTGTATTCTCTTTAACTTTAGTAGTTCAAATTGCATGTTTTGAGCGTAGAGCAGCCTAGTCCAATCGATATTCGTGATAAACCTTGGCTTTCCATTCACAAAGACAAAACAACATATCCACAGAAATAATTTTCTACTACATATAAAAGCTGTATAAGCAATGAAACTCTGCAAATATATGTAAAAGTGGGTGCAGAATTTGAATATCCATCTAAAAATATGTTAAAATTAAATAAACTAGCTCTAAAAAATAAAATGATTTACTATTTGCCAAATAATTAAATTTATTTAAAAGTTACAATAATTTCAACCAATCGCTATGCATAGAATGTTAGATTAACCTATTCTGCCGAACCTAAGATGGCGTTTGTTATTGTCACAAGATAATTGAATTAATGAATGACATCGGAAGCAAGTATGGTCTTTACATAGCCATTTTTGGAGACACAATCAATCCTTCTGTGCAGGGGCATTTTCCGGTTTCGGATCGCATAATCAGATTAAATAATATGCCTAATAGTAGTAATGAAATTAAATAGTCACTATTTTATCAAGGAATATAGATATATCATATAATTAACTTTGTAATAAATTCTGACCATAATTATCCTAGAGTAGAATTAACGTCAGTCAAAAAAATACAATGTATTTATCACAGAGTTTTTGATATATGATGCTAGCCCCAGTTTTTAATAGACCAATCGAACATGATGATGATGTCAGTATCACATTAGCCACCTTTACTTCCTAGAACATTTCCTGGTACCCATTTTAGTCCTGCTTGATTAGGAACCCAGGTCAATTTGTTGAAAATCTCCACCTACAGTGGAATTCAAATACATAACCATCAGTGTTAGCCATTGCGCTACCACAACTCCCCCCACAGTGGATAATGATACATTTGTTTTTTGGTGTTTTTGAATATTAGTTTATGATTAATAAATGTTGTTAATATTATATATAAGTAGGCCATGTATACATGTTGGCAGTATAAAAATAGGAATGTGATTTATCATGAAACTA
The DNA here is from genome assembly GCA_963921405.1 of Cepaea hortensis. Taxonomy (NCBI): domain Eukaryota; kingdom Metazoa; phylum Mollusca; class Gastropoda; order Stylommatophora; family Helicidae; genus Cepaea; species Cepaea hortensis. The sequence goes on from OY992883.1 coordinate 60,938,362, forward strand.
GATGCAGATACTGATATTTCTGGTACTTTCAAGCTTTTTCTTCCATAAGTAGTTTTTTTTTTCTACCTCTCTCTAAGTAATTTGCTTCACTCCTCAAAACTGAGCTGCACAAAATTGTTTTACAGTCTCCCAACTCGTCTTGAATCTTTGATGTTCTCGGATTTGGCTTTCATCGGCTAATAATCCTAATCCATTCGTTGAACATAACTGACTCATCTGAGATTATTGGAGATCATGATAATAATACTTGTTTGGTGTATATAATATAGCATTGTATAGTTAGAGCAATGAGCATGCTGAAGAAGGTCCTGACTGGCCACATACAACGTAAGTGGGTCAACACACTAACAGTAAAGGTGCCCTGTACACGTCTGAAGGTGCATTGGGTGTATGTTGCTAAACTCATCAGCTCTTGTGGATGATGCAGTCACTATCACGCTGGTCACCTTTTTAGGCTTGGCCGACCTGGTAGCCCAGGTCACTTATTAAACATGCAAATCCAACCTGCTGCGGATCAAACCCCTGGCCACCAGTATGATAGGCATGTAATGTATTTAGCCACTACACTACCGCAGCTATCCCTCAACATACTGAGCATGTCACAATTAGTCTAGTAGGTTCCATCTCTTTATCAGGTCACTCAGACATGAACGGAGCTGACTGGTTGGCGAACATAACGATGATTGAGGAGGGAGGAGCAGTGACTGAGCCAGATGTCATCAGAACCATACAAGATGCAAGACAAACAGATGACTTTAAGGAAGGGCCCTTGGGAAACTGCTTTCTTGTACAGAGTGAGGGAGATGGATGTCGGACGTTGTGCTGCCAGACATGAATATTTTATCAACGGTACAAGACATTTGATTAATCAACACAGAACTGGTGCAATCAGTTACTATATGCTGGCGGGCATGATAGGAGATTGGGGCATCTATCGACCTTCCGGAGTGCATACTAGTTAGAGCAGTGGTTGACAGAGAGGCTAGGATTATAGTTTCTCACATTTGAAGACACCTGTAGAACAGCAAAGCATTTTTGTATATTAGACGTAACTACAACACCTTTCTTCTATACTCCACAGCTATTGTTAGCACAAATAGCAATAATATATTAGCACTCACCATCCAGGCAGACACCAGCAATGGTACAAGTTGCCTTAATGAGTTTCATATTTGCTTTTATAATCCATAAATTACAATCATCAACATTTAGAAGATCAAACTGTCACATCCAAACAGCCTAAAATGGCGACTGCTGGTGAGAATTATGGCTTTACCTCAAGTCGGAAGAGAGTACATGAGGCTGCAAGAAGTTCTGCTGATGCTCGAACTGACAATGAGGTTGCCAGTATTATGCAGACAATCAATCCCAGGATTCAGCATCTACCTAAGGTCTGCACATTAGTTTCTGGATTTCTTTGTTCTTCCACACAATAATCTTTCTTGTTTGATGCATATTTTACAGCAGTTATGTTTATTTTGTTTTTAAAATCAAAATATAATATCTATCAATGTTTGTAGGGACAGCGCTTGTCAGTGTGTGAGCTACATGTCTAGAGTGTTTGCTTGTCAACAATTAAGACAATCAATGAAGTGGTATGTCCACAATGAGGGTTAGCTGTACTGGATCTCCATTCTTGTGGCACACAGAACTGACTTTTTACATATCTCTTAGCATTATCTTACAAAATGGTAAGATAATGCAGGCAGAAATGTCTCCCAACTAAGCATTTTTACATAGAGTAATAGTCACATTGGGCTGAAGATTCTAGTAAAGGACAGTTGGTGCAACAGAGGCATTCGTGCAACAGCTAAGTGACAACTCATGCCATAACAATGTGATAATTTACTCAGATGGGTCTATGGTGAGGGGTAAATAAAGTGGGTCAGGCTTCATTGCAAAGGTGAAGGGACACTAAAAGTGGAGAGTCCAGTGTAAGGTGTAATTTCCAGCATAAGATTGGAAGTGAAGAAACTGGTTTGCTTTGTGTAAAGTGGGTTGTATCTCAAAACAAGATGAAGGTCAAGAGCATATCATGGATTTTCTGCCCAGAGCATGTTGGTGTGGGAGGAAATGAATAGGCTTATAAACTGGATGCTCCTGCTTTTCTGGATGGCAAGCTACTTTATAGCAAAGCTGGCATGAGGGCTATCTTCAAGGAAGCTAAAATACACATCTCTATTTACAAAAGAACAATGAATGAATCACCAAAAAAACTATAAGTAGATTATGAGCTTTACTAGAACACGATTACAAGAAACAAAATGGACATTGCGTCCAAAGCCTTCGTCAGCAAAGAACAAAACAACACAAACACAAACTAATCGAGGAACACTACATGAAAATACAGTGGTTATTTATCTGAATCCTGCCTTGGTGAATGTGCCTTGAGCGCTAAATGCTTGATGGGGGTAGAAAGGACCAGATGTTTGGTTTGAAACGGCGGGTCGATGGGTAACAGGGATTGTCCTGACGCGCTCAAAGCGCATTCAACCAAGACAGGAATCAGATAAGTAACCTCTGTATTTTCATGTAGTGTTCCTCGATTAGTTTTGTGTCTGTTTGTGTTGTTTTGTTCTGTGCTGAAGAAGGCTTTGGCCGTAACGTTCATTTTATTTCTTGTAATCGTGTTCTAGTAAAGCTCATAATCTACTTACCGTTTTTTTTTGGTGTGTGATTCATTCATTGCCTTTTTAAGCTTTACTGCAGTTCCCCTTAGTCTTATTTACAAAAGAAGAAGAATGAGATACACCATAAGAGCCCCGACTATAACCAAACGGATATGTTGACGGTTGAATGGGGCCATTCTCCTCAAGAATTGGAATTGGAGGGCTGTCTGGGACCGAGTGGAAAGTGCAGCAAAACAGAGAATCCACTCATGGAGAGATTGATTCAATGGGAAGTGAGCAGAGGGTATGAATGACACTCTGCATGTAGGGGAAAGTGCAGGTGGATGTGTAAACAGGCTGATACCATCAGCAAGGGAACTCTTCATTAGCTATGAAGAAGGGGATGCAGCATATCTGGGAATGTCCCAAATGCATTGCTGTTGATTATTTCTTGAACTCATACTTATCTGACCTTATGTAACATGATTATCGTGCTCGACTGCCTTCAATTTTTCCCTTTAGCATACTTTTTATGTGTCATGTCTTTCATGAATTTTACCAAAATATCGAGCACAAAGCACATACTCCGTTGCTTCTGCGATAAATCTTTTTATTTTCCATAGTTGGTTTGATATGAAGGCACCAATTGTATGCATAAGGCATATCCTGAAGCTACCAACAGTGATGGATAGGCATAGGGTCCTTCAGGACAAATGGTACCTGAGAGTTGCTGCAGATAGGGATCACCCGCTGCATGCAGCCATGAATATGGTCAAGGGTCATAGACTAAGACGAGGCAGGTCCTGGATGACACAGGTGGACATTTCTGTACATCAGGTGTGTGATCTAGAGACCATCAATCATGAAAAAGAGTGGGTTGCAGTTCCGGAAGACATGACGGACTGGCACAGTGTAATATAACACTGAGTCGTGAGTGCATGGAATGGGCAGCGGGCCGCACTGAGTTTTAAGTGCAACAGCTGATCCAGAGTAACACACATTAAGGTGGCATAGTCATCTACACAGATGGGTCGGTGGTGAGAAACAGATGTAGTGGTTGGGGTTTTGTTGCAAAGGCTAATGTACGAGTCTTGGAAAAGGAGAGTCTGGCATATGAGACTACAACCTCCAGCATGAGAATGGAGGTGGAGGCAGTAACAGCGGCATTCCGTTAGCTGGAGGAGACTACTGCAACACACATTGTATTCATTATGGATTCAAAGAGTAAGCTTAGTAAGGTGGAGAAAGGAATGTTTTGTGTGGAATGGCTATTGTCGCTTCAGAGGTCACAGATTGTGAGAATTGTATGGGTATTTTGCCCTGGCCGTGCGGGGGAATGAACAGGCTGATAGGCTAGCAGGGAATGAACCTCTTGGTGGTAGATTGCTTATGGGCAAGGGGGAGTGGTCGTGCGCTTGCAGGACCATGTGGAGAAGGTGGAGGAACAGATTGAGAACCCATATGTGGACAAAATGAGATTGCGGGGGATCGGCAGGGGTTCTGGAAGAATCTCAAAACTGAGAGGGAAGACCAGGAGAACTTTTAATCAGATAGCGGTGGGAACGATTAGTAGTGTGACTCTTCGCTGGCTGTTGAATGAGGCGACGGAGCACGTATGGGAATGTCCTGAGTGCAGTGATGTCGGTTCTTAACTCAACTCAACTACCAAAATATTTGTTTTTGTTTTTTATTTCTTTCACCAGCTCTTGTTTTATTCCCTGCTTTTCTAGAACCTCGCTGTTTGTTTACCTGCAGTGATCATTTTAATGTGTTTGGTAGTGCCATGAGTATATTGGCAATTGTGACCGACTGTGACCAGTTAAATGTGAGGACCACATAGACATTTAAGTCAGAGTACTACATGAGTATATGTGTTTTAAAATTACATTGGTTGAAGTATATACTATATATTTGAGCATTTTGTAAAAGTGACCTTGACCTTTAAACAGTGAGTAAAATATATAGATGTACTACATCTTTTACTGTTAACCTACTCTCATGCTGGTGAGTCAGGACATGGGACAAAGAAGGAGGCACTGCTACAGTATCAGAAGGTTAGCCAATGGCTCTAGCCAAGATTATGCATGTCCTAAGAGCGCTAAGCAAAAACAATTCCTTCAACTGAACGACTTGAACATTTAGAAGCAAATGTTCGGACTGAAGATCAGAGTCACTAGAAAAAATCAACACACCAGTTGCATAATCAACAAACACTGAGCTGGCTCATTTATTCACTGTTTACCTGGTGGATTGATTTCAGGAGGAGACCAGAGCCCCATGGACATATCCTGAGTGCAGTGTTGATAATCCACACTAAACTGGTGGACCTAGCCTGGTGTCAGACACCAGGCTGTAAAGGACTGAGCACATTTTCAGACTATGAACGATGATAAAGCTAGTGATAGAAATTATTTATACCACGTCCAGTTACTGTCATAATGTTAAGTTTGTGGGGGTGTTTTAATGTAAAGGTGGGGACATTTTAAAATTAACCAGTCGACTCAATCTAAACTGAGCACCAGGAAATCTTCTGGGAAGTAAGAATGGCTGGCATGATATTGTGGGCCCCTTACATTACTTTTACAATCTGATCTGCCATAGCATTACAGAGAGGGATGTAAAGACAGAGGGTCAGCCCTTACGGCACATATAGAGTTAAGTAAGAGCTGTTGAAATCCTTCCTACAGACACTGGCAGTTATTAGTAAATAGTGTTGTGGAGTATGTTATTTTGACAAGGTCATGTGTCAACATGTTTTCATTTCTTCAGAGCATTATTCGACCAGCGCCCTTCACCTATGAGCAGGAAGCCTTGGATGCCAAGTCGCAGATTGACTACTCAGTCAGGATATCTTTAGAAGATGCCAAAGCTGGCAGAGGTATGTGTTGTTACATTCACCTTCGTATATTTTTGGTATTTTGGAGAGATAGAGGCGGAAGAGTGGCACTCCAAGCAACATTATGGGGATCTCCCTGGTGAAGTGGTCAAGCCGTTTATCTCTGGCTCCGAAGGTTGTGGGTTCGATTCCAGGCTGCGCCCTTCAGTTCACGAGTGAAATTTTTCAGAGTTTGTTCTTTGTGCGATGCTTTCCACGTGGCGGAAGCTGTTAGCGTTGTTCCTTCAACTGAATGACTTGAACACTTGGAAGCAAATGTTTGGACTGAAGATCAGAGTCACCAGAAAAAAACAGCACAAGATATCCTGACTGAGTAGTCAATCTATGACTTCGCATTCAAGGCTTCCTGCTCAGCGTGGGATAAAAACACGGTGCAATGAAGTTGACCCTGTTGACTTTTAAGCAACTTTTTCTTTTTAAGCAACTCTTATCTTATTGCTTATTTTTCATACACTTTAGGATGCAGCTTTGCTTAATCTATTCAAGCCATTAATGTTTTATTACATCACTTCTCACCAGGGCATTTGCACCTGACTTTAAGAATAAGGCTAACTTTTTTCAGTGTAGATTGTTCAAGTCTTTGCGCTATCTCAGGAATTCATGGAATCAAATGTGCATTGATGTGCATTTCTTGTATGGACCTGAGCTCTCAGGTCAACCAAGCTTAAAATGGGCACCAGGAAATATTCTGGGAAGCGAAGTCACCCAGCACGATATGCTCATCACCCACCCAGTGTTGATTGGTCTATAAATGTTCTGGGAAGCGAAGTCACCCAGCATGATATGCTCATCACCCACCCAGTGTTGATTGGTCTATAAATGTTCTGGGAAGCGAAGTCACCCAGCATGATATGCTCATCACCCACCCAGTGTTGATTGATCTATAAATGTTCTGGGAAGCGAAGTCACCCAGCATAATATGCTCATCACCCACCCAGTGTTGATTGATCTATAAATGTTCTGGGAAGCGAAGTCACCCAGCATAATATGCTCATCACCCACCCAGTGTTGATTGATCTATAAATGTTCTGGGAAGCGAAGTCACCCAGCATAATATGCTCATCATCCACCCAGTGCTGATTGGTCTATACAAATATGGGGCTAGCACCATATACCCAATATTCCTCAAGGCGTGGAAAGGCACTAGCTATAAACAACCTCAAGGTCTTATTTTTCTCAACACCTCCGACAGAATTTGTCTTGTGTGAAACTGATCACCTTCTCTGCACACTGATATCTCCACAAGTCTTCAGTCTCCCAGGGAAGCCATGACAGAAGTTATTGTGCCTGACTCAGGCTCAGAATGTACTTAGTTTGATCTCATCATAGGGCTGAGAATTTTGTCAGTAACCATTGGTGTCTAATGATATCACTTGTTCCCCTGATCTTTTGGTTGGTGAGATATAGCGTTTTTTAGATAAGGGTGAAAAACAAGGCTCCATGTGCAAGTTGTCCCCATGGTAAATCACACAGCAGTTGGAAATGGCAAAGAGTACAGCACTTGGCCACCGCCCTGGCAACATTATTGGGAAAGAAAAAGCTGCCCATGGGTAAAAAGAGTCTTGTCCTTGACTGGAATCTGCCTAGAGGAAGCAGACCTTATGTAGATGCATGCTAAAGCCAGACACTCAGACCTGTAAGGTGCATAATGAGGTGGGATGCACCACCGTCAAAAGACGAACAAAGGAAAAGAGGAAGACAGTTTCCTGCCATAGATCATTTTAAGAGATACATCATAGTATATGAACTCTGCAGCAATCAATGTGTGTCTGTACTAGAGCCACATGTCACAATGTGTTTTATGGGTAAGTGGTATGATTTTGACATTGATTGCCTGAGCAGCAGTCTATATGTCCACTCTTTTCAGGTCCTAACTGCCATGAACTTTTAAATGTGCAACATGCACACAAGTTCTTCTAGAGTTTCACCATTATCCAAGGAGGCTAGGCATAGAATCCACTAACCTTGGAATCAGAGGAATATAACCTTCACGGGTTCCATAAGTTTGTAAAAGACCACAGTGTAATTCATACCCAGTCTGCTTGAGTCAGAGGTGGTTGCTGTGTCTCTAATTTCTTCATGTCTGGAGAAGACTAGGTCACTACAGAAAAAGAAATGGGTTGAACTGAATGTAGTCTGTAAAAATGCAGTGAATACATGTAAAAATGACAAGCCCTCAGACACAATGTAGGAAGAAAAGAATCAAAGACAAGTCTTTTTTTTTTTTTTTTTTTTTTGCATATCCTTTACAGGACATTGCTGTCAACACCAGCATCTTTCAGCTGTATGTTGATTTCTTGGCAAGATTACGCTCAGTAGTTTGCCATTGCTTTCTGAGCGGCCGGGTCACATACCCCGTAAGTTATCGATGCGATTCGAACCACTGCTGATTCTTACCATCATCACGTTAACCCACGAGAGTATACGAGATTACGGAGAAAAGTCATAACCTCTAAGCCACGAAGCCGGCAAAGACAAGTCAGTGAAACTAAATATAAAAGACTGTCAGATATGACAACTATGATATGTTACGGTATGTAGGTCATCAGGTCCTAGCTAAGTGTACAAGATATGTGTTTTACTGGGATGTATATTAACTTAACTTGGCACCATGTGAGGTAAGGTATGAGGTCATTTCAATCAGTGAGGTATATCTGATGTAGACTTGACATGGACTGAAGAAGGTCATGGCTGTCATGTGCATAACATTATTATTTGTTTGATTGTTACATGTAAACTCCTAATGACATGAGCATTGTTAACGAGCATTTCAAAATGGTGGGACTTAACGGAGCATGGTCAAACATTGGTGTGCATACTTTAATTCCTGCCAATTAAGGGCACACACATTCATCAGCAGTTTATTGTAGTCGATGGACCACATGTTATATAAACAGGTTTGGATGTGGTGCAAGCACTTTGGTAACAGAAGCCGCAGTAGCATAGTGGCTAGCATGCTTGACTACCAGTCCAGGTGGGTGTGTGATCAAGTCCCCATTGAGGCAAGGAATTTTTACAAATTGACCTGGGCTTCTAGCCTAAAAAGGGTACCATGAAACTGTCTGAGAAATAAAGGCAATTGATTTGCATAACACCAACCTGTCATCCCTGGTCTACACCCAGTAGCTTTCATCTCTATGGACCTTTGTAGAAGCACCTAGCTATAAAATATATAATATTGACCAAGTCCAGCAAGCTGCAGTGTGCTGACTGTAGGATCCATTGAATACTTGTGGGTTGGGATAAATGTTTCTGTATACTGGTGGAACAAATGCCTTGACAAGCATGGGATTGTGTATAAAAGTAGTGTGGTTCAATGTTAATTACTGGTCATCATTAGACTGATGTATAAATAAAGGGATTTATACTGCACGTCTTGTTACTTGATTTATTGAAACACCCTCATATCACAACCATCAGATATTTCAGCCCTTGGTCTGATCATGCAACTTCTGATCATTCATTCTATAGTTGTCTCTTTTGTGCTGCTCTCTTTAATTCCATGTATGTCTGCAATGATAGATCTGAGCAAGTCTGTTTTATAAGTGTTTTTCTTTGTGTATTCCTCTCTTTTTCCCAACATTTTGCTTTTTAGTACACTCATTGGTCTTAGGACGCAACCATGCCTTGAGATCCTTGTTATTGATTGCTTTAAGAAATCTCCTTATTTCTGTTATTTCTTCAAGAACTTGTTCATTTGTTAATCTTTCAATCCAATTGATTTTTGTTATTTTCCATTAACATCATATCCCAAATACCTCAAAGCTTTTAAGTAATGTTTTATTTGTTGTTGCTTCACAAGATCTCAACTTAGCATTATTCTCTCTATTGTGTATTTCTAAGCCTATTATTTTTTTTACCAAATGGCACTTGATGATTGATGTGGTCAGTATCATGTAGACCACTTTACATCCCATAACATTGTATAGTGCCTTTCTTTTGTTCAACTGAATCAGCCCTGAAGCTGTGTGCTAACAAAAAGCCCTGCTTCAAGGCAAATTTAAACCCAGGGCAACAGCTAGCCACTTTGCAGCCATGGCTCTTATTGAATGCATGTGGTTATATTAAGTGATCATATCTTATCCAGTCTTACTCTAGAAGTGATCAACAAAGACATACTAACTCATGCCGTGACTTAATTACATGTTTTGATGTTGTGTCTACAGCTCCAAGGCCTGTACGTGTATATGCTGATGGCATATACGACATGTTCCACACAGGACATGCTCGACAACTCATGCAAGCTAAGATGGCCTTTCCTAATGCATACTTGATTGTGGGAGGTAAGGTCATATTATTTACTGCTATCTTTTGATCCTTTAAACTTCTGTTTTCAGTTGATTATTCTAAAATTGTTATTGTTTGTATTTTATCTGTAATTTAATCATCTAAAAAGGTTAAATGACCCTTACTACATTTATAACATTATTGACCTCAATTGGATATTGATAAAATATGAGGTGTTAAAGCCAGTTGCAAAAGAAGTTGCCAGTCAAGAGTACAGGCTAGGCTAGGTCAAAATCCCCTACTTTACCAGAGGTTGCCACATGATGTCTGGGAATGGCATCATAAGCCTTTGCTCACTTGCTTCTTCCATGCTGCCATCTACATTTAAGTACTTTCAGCAGTAAGATGCTACCATCTATGGCCTTGCCTCTGTAAGAAGTATACAATGGGGGGATGGTGTTTCAGCTATTATGTTTGTTCACAGAAAATACAGTACACCTCATTTATGACAGATGTGATATTTTTGACACATCGTAGCTGCAGATGTCTTCTTCTTCATCTTTGTACACCGTCAGATGACAGTTTGAATATATCCAAAGAAAACAACAGTCAATCTGAGCTTGTTGACATTTCCATGGAGTTTTGTCTTCAAATTGAGCAGGTGTAGGGCAAACTTTCTCTGTTCTGCGTATGTTGGAAACACCTGCAACTAATGTTTAGCTGTAATTTTTCAGTCCCGCAATATTTCCAGACCCACCGTATTAGTCCTTTTATGGCATAATCAGTTTAGGAACTTAGTGTAAAGGTCTACCTACTGCCATTCATGATAAAGTGACACTAGCAGGATAAACAAATCCTGTCTGAAGTACACGATATATATATATCTGTGTGGGTGAGTGGGTGGGGGGAGGGAGGGACGGTGGGACGGACGGACGGACAGACGGATGATAAACAGCATGTATCATAAAAATATACACTTAATTTTCCTAAACAGTATCAAAGTCATACCCGACTTCCCTGTTTCTATCAGTAGCTAGTTCATTGAGTGACATATGCATTCAAAATACCTTCTTATCAAATGTGATTGCCATCTTGTATATACACACACAAAGTCCTATAGGTGGCCAGTCTTTCCATTCCATAGCAAATGGCAGGGCTGGCATGGAACTCTCACCCAATCAGGCTTATGGTATTGACAGCATAACCCCCTAACAATGGTAAGAATGTACCTGCTACAGAAACCAACCAGCCTCAGGAACCTGTTATGGGTCTGTGAAGTCTTAGGACCATCACATTTTGTTGGCCTGAATGCACGGAGGAATAGGTGGCCAGTCTGTCCTTCTCTTAGCGAGCACAAGCACCAAGCCCTTGTCCAACCATACTCAACATTAGCAATGTAACCTCCTAATGATCACACCAACAGAAGGCAAGGAGGGTATGGCAGTTTTGAAAACCTTAGTAGTTGCTCTCATGTTACAACCATTACTTATTCTGCTGTTGGATCGGTTAGTCCTGCTTGTAATAGAATTCAAGCCAGGTATCCTTACATTGCCATCATCTCAGTGTAGAAGATGAGATCACATTCACTGTGAAGGAATGTGAATAGGCCGTTTGCTTCATGTGAGATCTCCAGTTATAGCTATGATGTGCACTTGATCTTCTTGATTAGTTGAATCCAGACAGACCCAAGTGATAGTGTATATGCACGTAACAGGCAAATCATCATCATTATGTGCCAAATAGATTAGCATGAGTGGTCATTGGTCTTGGATCAGGTCTGTATTCTAGTCATGCTATGCCACGCCTCAAACATGATAACTCAACAGACAACGCCTTATGATTTTAGGAGGATAAACTAAAGAGGAAAATAACACATAAATAAGAAAAGATAGCTGACTTGTTGATAGCAAAGGCATCTGTTATGAAGGAGGTTGCAACGCCTATGGACATGTAGCAGAGTTCAGTAATTGTGAACTAAACAGAACCGTAAGGTGAAATATATAAAAGACCAACTCCTAAATGATGACATGGCAACTGATTTCATAAAGAACTGCTAGTATTTGGCATCAAACATAGCATTGAAAAGAAAGAACACCTGAGAGATAGACACAGATGTGTGGACAACCAGTGTCTGACAGGCACAGTTATCCTCATACCATGATATCCCCACTGACAGTGACCTGACCACATGTGGGATTGCCTGGAGTGCACACAATTTGTTCTGCTAGCATTACTGTATGTGTGAATAGCACCAATAATGATCATTTATTGTAGTCTGCAGTGATGAACTGACATTCAGGAACAAGGGCCGGACAGTGATGAATGAAACAGAGCGATATGAGGCTGTACGACACTGCCGTTATGTTGATGAGGTTCTCACTGATGCTCCATGGACATTAGACATGGCCTTTCTTGAAAAACATAAGGTTTGGATACATAAGTTGTTGCAGAATGTGTGTTACCAAATGTATTCCGAATAAATAAAACAAAACATGACTAAGAAGTTCAAGGAATAGAACAATCACAAATAGCACAAAGGAATATTGATCTATTCAGAGGTTGTCTGATCGATCGATTGTCAGTGTGCATTCTTTTCCATTCGTCAAGCTGCTGATTCACATTTTGTGTTTTTTTATTTGGACTCCAGTAACAGCTCTGCAGCAGCGTACCTCCATGTTCAATACCATTTTGGTTACTACATGTATATTGTTACTGTACAAATACTGTTACTGTTTGTGTATTGTTAATGTTTTTTTTTTTTTACTGTCACTGTATTAATAATATAATATATGTGTGGTAATGTATGTGTAATAATATATGTGTAATGTTATCTACATGCAAAGTGTTACAAACTGATAAAAATAGTACAGGCAAGACAGAAAAAAAAGTAGCAATTCTAAACAAGGGTGACAATGATTGATTGATTTATTGATTGATTTAAGAGTCAACATCACAATACATAGGACAAACCCACATGTAGCACATGTTGTAATGTGTTGGTGCTAATCATTCCATCAGCATGGTGACTGTAAACATTGTATTCTTTTTAACATGTGCATCATGGATATGGGTCCTCCTAGTGTATGTCTTGTTACTTTATGTATAGTATTAACTGTATGCCAGTCTCCCTGACCTAGGGGTTAACGTCTTTCTCCGTAATCCCATATATTCTCGTGAGTAACGTAACCTGTACAAGAATCGGTAGCAGTTCTCGCTGCGTTGGTAACTTACAGGGTATGTGAGCCGGCCGCTCAGAAAGCAATGGCAAACTACTGAGCATAATCTTGCCAAGAAATCAACAATCAGCTGAAAGATGCTGATGTTGACAGCAATGTCCTGTAAAGGATATGCAACAAAAATAAAGAAACAAAACCCAAAAAAAATTTAACTGTATGTGTAGTGTTTGTGTGGTATAGTATTAATGCAAGTACAGTGTTACTTTATGTATGTGTTTGTCCTGAAATAAGTTTACTTTTTTGTCTGAGCCAATTTTGTTATATGTTTGTTATTTGATCCCAGATTGACTTTGTTGCCCATGATGAGCTTCCCTACACAATGGGATCATCTGATGATGTCTACAAGTTTGTAAAGGAGAGAGGAATGTAAGTTGCCTGCTCATTGTCTCATAGTATTGAAACATTGCAAATTTGCTTCTTTGTCTTGGGGGGAAATAATCATTGACCTTATTTCAGAAATTCAAAATATACCTATGCACACATACACACCTGGACAATGACAGAAAAAGAGAAAAGAAAAATCACAATAACAGACATGAGATTCCTGAGAAGAATAATCGGTGTATCAAGAAGAGATAAGATCAGAAATGAAGAAATCAGGATGAAAGTGGGGGTTATAGCTGCTCTAGATTTTATTAGAAGGCAGAAAATTAAATGGTTTGGCCATGTAACTAGGTTACCATCTAACAGTATACCACAACAAGCAATGATGTACAGACCAAATGGAAGCAGAAGAAGAGGCCAACCATGTAAACTATGGACAGAAGGAATAGCAGAGTCCATGGGAATATCGATACATGAAGCCCATAAATGGCACTTTTGAAGACCTGAGAATGTTTGCATTGCAGACTTCAACCACAAGATGTAGTGTTACCCCACGGTGCTGTATTTGTGTGTGTATGTGTCTCATCATCTCATCTCATATTTAAGAGTTGTATTAGAGAAAAGGAAGGACAGATCCTATTTGGGGAGAATTTTATACCAAAAAGATGGATAGAATATAGAAGAGGAGTGTTCAAGAATGCAAGATGTAATAAACCAACATGTATAAAAAATGAAAGCCCTAGCATTCTGAAGTCAGAAGTAGCAAAAAATGATAAACACAAGGAAGAGAACAAAAGTGTCAGTGATAAAACAGCAGTAGAAATAGTCCTGGAGTATTTTTGGAATAGATAATATTGCTGAGGTACACAATATCTATAATACAGGTGTCATGCCTGAGACGTGAAAACATCAACATTACCACTGGTTTATGAAGAAGTAGGTTTTATTTTATTCTGTTTCAGCACACACAATCACAAAATATGTGAATTGTATTTCTCTGATTTGAAGTACAAGAGGTGCGTGATCCCAGTACAGTCCTCAGTTAAGGGGGATGGGGGGGGGGGGGGGATGTTCTCTAACTACATACATAGAAAACCCTTAGGAAAGGAGCACATCACTCCCAATATGTCAGCACTGAGTGTACAAAAAGTTAACTTGACACCTTTGTGACCGTATCTGCAGTTGATAGATTCTTTTCATAAATGCATTTTGACTCTCAGGACAATCCAGCCACATAGTTTTTACAGGGGGGGGGGGGGGGGGGGATGGTGTGTGTCCTTAAGAAGAGGAAATGAAAGGTTGCAGAACTTAGTACAGTGGTTCCCAGCCATTTTTTAGTCAGGACCCCTTTCTATAGTAGTCAGGTAACTGCAATCCGCTTTTATAGTAGCCAAGTAACCCAGAACCCTTTTTTGTAGTAGTCAAGTAACCCATGACCTCTTTTATGGTTGCCAGGTAACGCATGGCCTCTTATGGTAGCCCAGGTAACACATGACCTCTTTTATGATAGCTAGATAACCCACAGCCTTCTTTTATAGTAGCCAAGTAACCCACAAACCTCTTTTATTCTTATGGTCCATGCCATGTTACATTGGTGCTCATGTCTGTCCACAGCCTTCTGTCTCTTGTTCTGTGAATCATTTCTGATACCGACATTCCTTCATGCCATGATGTCAAAGTACCCAGCATCTTCTCTCTTGGTCTACCCCTGCCTGTCTTCACCTCCAGCCTTCCCATTGTGATGACACACTTCTCATGACATGCCCAAAGAATGTGGACTGTCTTATTCTGATGCAAGTAACCAGTTCTCTTTGTGAGTTAACTCCCTTCAAAATGTTTTCATTGCTCTTTCTATCCATCCATGGTGTTCTCATCATTCTTCTATAAAACCATATCTCTGCAGTTTCCACTTGTCTGTTATTTGTCATGATATGCTTCCGTACATCAGGATTGGTTTAGTATAGCTCTTAAAAATTCTGGTCCTCACCTGTATTGACAGAGATAACTTACAGAGAATATTTTTTATCTGGTGAAATGCTGCCCTTGCTTGGACAGCCCTACATTTGCCTTCCTTAATACATCTTCCATCTGCTGTTATTAAAGTGCCAAAATACTGAAAAACAACTCAGAAAGCATGCTGAGTAGGGTGAGGACAGACAAGCTTCATGCAGAGTCGCTAGCTTCGCTTCGGAAGTCACGGGTGACAAGTATCGTCTGGATCTTTTCTCTGGGGCATGCTGGTGTGCTGGGGAATGAACAGGCGGACAGATTGGTTGGCTCTGCAAAACTTGGTGGAGTATTGATGCATGATAAGGCAAATGTGGTTGCAGCCTTGTGGGAGCACGTGTACACCTCGGAGGAGCAAATGGATCACCGTGGTCTGGCAAGAATGCGACAGCGAGGGGTGACGAGGGGATCTGGCCGACGAACGACACTCAGAGGAAAGGCGAGACGGACATATAATCAGATTGCTACTGGTACTATTAGTGTTGGAACTCTTCACTGGCTGCTGAGGATGGGGACGGAGCGCTTATGGGAATGCCCCGAATGCTGTGATGTCGGTTCCTAAATCAATCAATCAATACTGAACAACACTGACTTGTTTCAGATTTGTTCCACTCACTTTGATGTTGCATATCCTCTTTTATAGTAGCCAAGTAACCCACAGACCTCTTATAGTAGGTAAAATACCCACAACCCACTTTTATAGTAGCCAAGTAACCCACAACTCTATTTTGTAGTAAAACAAAACCCTTGATTCTTGTCTTAATAGCAAAGTAATAGGAATATCAACAAGTGGAGTTGATCCAGAAAACCAAAGACTGAGATCTGTGGAAAGTCATGAACACCAACACCAGCTGGCATGACACTTGATGATGATGAATGATTAATTTTGATATTGAATTACTCATAATATTGAATTTCTGTTCAGTTTACTATTTGTGTGCCGGTCTCTCTGGCTGTGGGGTTACAACACTTTCTCTCTGTAATCCCGTTTATCACGCAGAGTCTCGCAGCGGAGCGAGAACTGAGGTGGTTCGACCCCCGCTCGTGACTTGCGGATACTGAGCCGGCCGCTCAGAAAGCAATGGCAAACTACTGAGCGTAATCTTGCCAAGAGATCAACAGACAGCTGAAAGATGCTGCTGTTGACAGCTAAGTCCTGTAAAAGGATACGCAAAACATTTTTTACTATTTGTAACATAGTTTTATTCTAATCATAGTGCTGCTACATCAGGTGTGGATAAGATCCAATGTTGGAGAAATTTGAAAACAAATGTTGGACATACAGTTTATAATAGGAAAGAACACTGCAGAATTTTAATATTGTTTTCAGTGATAGACCTTAAGTCTCTTCCGTTCATTTACCAGAAATATAGGCTACAACCATTAGTAGAAATTGCAGTTTAGTAACACTGAAAGTATTGTTTGGTGTTCGTGTCTGTCCACAGCCTTCTGTCTCTTGTGCTGTGAATAATTTCTGATACCGACATTAGTTTAGTTTAGTTAGTTTAGTCGATGGATCAACATCACGGCACACGGGTGTGACCCATAAATGCTCCGTTCTACTCCTAACTCAAGCCCAAGTCCGGAGAATCTCAGCTCAGTGCATGAACTCTGTAGCACCGACGAGGATCCTGAAATATTTTGGGTAGATTTTTAACTCGAAATTTTGCCCGGGCAGCGCCTTTAGGCTACTATTTTTCGATTTCCAACTGCCAAGGGATATTTTTTTCGTGTGCAACAATACACATGGGCGTCAGATCTCACTACCCAGAGACCAGGGACATTTTTTTACTAGAAGTCCACGTGACAAAATCCTGGCCCTCACAGGGGCTTGAACCCAGGACCTCCAGCACTCGAGGCGGACACCATACCTCGAGACCACTCAGCCCCCGACATATACCGACATATGTCGATACTGACATTCCTTCATGCTATAATGTCAAACTGTCCATCATCTTCTCTCTTGGTCTACCCCTGCCTCTCTTCACCTCCAGTCTTCCCATTGTGATGACACACTTCTCATGACATGCCCAAAGAATGTGGACTGTCTTATTCTGATGCAAGTAACCAGTTCTCTTTGTGAGTTAACTCCCTTCAAGATGTTTTCATAGGTCTTTCTATCCATCCATGGTATTCTCTTCATTCTAATGATCAGGATCTGCAACAATTAGTATTCTGTTCAAAAAAAGAAACGCATAGCTATCCGAGGGTGTGTTTTTATGAGTTTGTAAGTAAAATTTAGTGCTAGGGTACATAAAAACCAGCCTCAAATGTTCTTTACAGTGTCACATGCATGTGTTGACCTGAACTGCGTTCGTTTTTTTAATCGTTACAACGCAGTGGTCAATAGTGTTTATGACCAAGTTTTTACCACAACTCATGATGCGCGCACGTGAAAGCAACAACATTTGGGATGAACACTATTCACTGACTATGCAACTGAAACCCTATAAATGGATAATGCTACACAAAACAAGTCAGTTCATTTTCAAGCAAACATCTATGGCGTCTCTATCGATAAATTTAAGGAACATTGCTATTGGCCGACTGCATGCAGGAGAAAGTCAAAGTTAGATTGCCAGGCATCTAGACATGCATCAGAGTACCATCAGTCAACTTTGGCACTGGTTCCAAGCCTCTGGCTCAGTTGAAGACAGACATCGCAGTGGGCGATCCACAGTGATAACAGCAGCGGATGATCGCTTTATTCAGCTTCGTCACCTCAGAGACAAGGTTTACATCTTCTTCTTCACTGCCCAGCCATTTCCTGTAGCACGTCATGTGTCTGATCAAACTGTCAGGAATAGACTGCATGATGCTGGACTTCGGGCACAACGACCTCATTGTGGACCAGTCCTTACATGCCACCATCACCAAAATCGACTTCTTTGGGCTAACCAGCATAGTCCCTGGGCAGCAGACAACCAATGGAGATGTGTCTGGTTTAGTGACGAATCTTTCTTTTTGTTTGCAGCGTCATAAGAAGGAGAAGGGTCTACCGTAGGTGAAATTAACGTTTCGCCCACGATTGCGGTGATGAAGCTCCGCCGACTGTGGTGGAAGTGCAATGGTGTGGGGAATTATCAGTTACAAAGGAAGGAGTCAATTGTGCAAATTGAAGGAGGCTTTAATGCACCACGATACGTCAATGAAATTCTTCGACCCCCATGTCCTTCCACTTTTGGCTGCCCAAAGGTCTGTGTTTCAACAGGACAATGCCAGACCCCATTGTGCACGGTTGACCATGCAATTCCTGACTGCCAACAACATTCTCACCCTTCCCTGGCCATCCCTGTCTCCAGACATGAGTCTGATTGAGTGCCTGTGGGATGAGCTGCATAGACGTGTTTGTTGCCGAGATGTTCCAGCCAATTGTCGTGATCTGTTCCAGGCACCCCAGAAAGAGTGGGCAGCCATCCCACAGGCCCACATCAGACATCTGATCGCATCCATGGCCAGGAGATGCCAGTCGCTGATCGATGCAAGAGGAGGCCATACACCATACTCACGGGAAAGCTCTTACGCCAACAAACTCTCGTGACCCAGCTGCAAAACAACTGCCAACTGATTGGCTGAACCCTAAGGCATTCTTTTGTGCAATTTGAACAATTAACTCATTCAATTAAAAAGTTATTGAATATAAAAATTATGATTACCGTATTTTACGGAGTATAAGACGCACCTTTTTCTTCAAAAAATTGCCTCCAAACTTCAGGTGCGTCTTATACTCGAAATTAATATAAAAATGGTAAAAATGTTATTTTTTAAAAAATATTGCTTAAAAATTAAGGTGCGTCTTATAGTCCGTAGCGTCTTATAGTCCGTAAAATACGATATGTGTGGTGTGAAAGGAAAAGAAATGCAATTCAAGATGTCTAGGGTCCGGGTTCTTGATAAAACAAGACAAAGTTCCCTTGTGCCAGGAAGCTAGCAAATGACTCAATCCCCCAAGAGTGAACAGAGAATTATTATGGAATAGTTCCCAACTCTAAATAGTACGAATAAACACACTGAGCTTCCATTTACAAGGCAGGAGGAGTCCTAAGTAGTCACCGGGAAAACCAGAGGAATAAGCTCCACTCCATAATTAAAGTTTTACCTGCATTATCACTCAGGCACTGGGGACTCCCATTAAATAAGTTAACACAATGTCTGTTAGAACAAATAGCCACATCTGACAACTGCTAACTTCATCAACGATTAATTAAATACAAGCACAATTTTTATTTTCCAAATGTATTGAATGAACCTCTGGTGGAGTATGAATGTCATGGATCTTTACAAAATGAAATCACGAATAACAATATTCAACATTATTCCACCAGTGTACTCTTTTCTCGAAATAGTTCGTAATATAATTAAAAATTCTTCATTTTTCATTTCTCTGCCTCCAGCGAGAAATCTCCAGAACAGTTCTCAATAGGTGGCACTGTTCTTTAATTTAATTTCACAGGGTATGTGGGTGCATGCGTCATAGTGTATAGCACTTAGCTTTTTTTCAGGCGGCACTCTAGGACATGGCTGAATATGGCGGTAGAAGGAAAATAGCAAGACTCCCTCTTCAGCTGTGCGAAGGCGGTCTCACACTTATCACTCCAAAATGACGAAAATAACCTCATTCATATAAGCAGTTTGAGGCATAACCTTCATCCATCCTCAGCCCTCAAGTCAGGCTGTTGCGTAAGATATCGCAAGAAGCCAGCCTTCCTTCAGCTCTCTATTGATTGAACAAAGACAAATAGCTATATCCCTGCAAAGTCTATCAAATTATTGTGGTGTTATGTTATGTGTGAATTATTATACAGTAACGGTACATCCTCTGAAATAAACAGTAGGAGATTATATGGATCTTCCAGGGCCTCCCTATCGACATGGGGAAAAAATAATGTTACATTAAGCCCAGTCACATCATGTGATGGTAAACATCTGTGTTGTGAAAATCAATCACAGTAACAATCAACTATGGAAATAAACGTTAGTTTATAACAAACATATTGTGACAAATAACCTTTTGAGAAAAATGATCAATTACAATAATCATTTGTTATGGTAAATGTTCATTGAAATAATCGTCCGTTGAGATGTACATCATGTTGGTATGACATCAAGACAAAAACAATCAATAAAGATGACTCAAGGACATCCAGTTGAGCAAATGACGTAAACTATTAACTGTGTTGTCATCAAGTGGAGACGAATCGTCACAGGGGAATATTGACGTTAAACAAGATACATGTCACCGCATGAATACGATTGTCAAGCTCACTCAAAATGTTAATAATAGGAAAAGTATTGTCTTGTGCAACGCAGACATCTTATTAAGTCCTATCATTTTCTGTCACATCCATAACTCCTCACAAGTCACCAACAACCCAACATGCACAATGTGAAACATACAATAGAAATAACACACCAATCTTGTCATAAATCATGATCATAAGAATCATCCAGGGAGGCTTTCAGATAGATATCTCATCATGTCAACAAAAGTTCGAACACACTGAATGTGAGATTGCCCCTTCAGCCTATTTCCATTATATAGGAGTTGATACAGATTCGAACATCTGTCCCTTTCACAGACATATAGTTGCAACATAAGCCCAGTAAACCTGCCTTCTGGCGTTCACTCAAAATTTGGCATAGCACTGAACGTAAATCACAGACTAGTAATAGCACAAATTTCATGCTCGCCTTTAATGCAACATCCTGCATAACACTCACTATCTAACTAGTGTTTTCTTTTAACATGAGTAATCATCTTCAGCAACGAATATATCACTCCCTTGAATATTCTAAAAGCACAGTTAAGAAAAGATGTGTGAAAGTTGAACATTCCTTCAAACCTTTAATAAGTGCACATCATGTCCAGACAGCTAGCTATAAGAATAATATCTACAGTACGGAGAAGACTCCTTATGATGTGCAAGAATCAAGACATGGTTTTCACAGCCAATGATGAGCACACATAGCAAATTACTGGAGCTCAACATGTAAAAGATAATGATTTGCATTTAGAGCAAAATAAACTCCTGTAGCTTTCAGAATCCTCCATCCTAAGAGAGGATAGTCCAAGCATGGCAAGTTACTGGTTAACTTAGCATGGTAATTTATTTAAAATTGGTTTACAGTGAGCAAAAAAAATCAGTAATCCTCAATGAAATAACATATTTCACCGGCACAAATTTCACAATATTACACAACACCTTTTTCACATCTTCAGTATCATAAAAATGTTTAAAGTGATACACTTACCGGGAAATCCAAGAGAGCTTATTGTAGGTAAAAGAAGAATCAAAATATTAGGATTGACAAAATAGAGAAAAAAATGAAATGCTAGATAGATAACACTGAAATAAATAAGGGTTGAAATTTGTAATTTCCTTTGAAATTAATTGCAACTACATATTACCATGGTGGCTCCACCCCTTCAAAACATTTTGGTATCCCTTTTGTGGCTCTGTGAAGGAGTTAGACCGCAGCTTGTAATCCCGCATACCACGTTCGAAACATAGCTGAGGACGGTAGGGCAACAGATTGCCTTGCTTTGGGTTTTCGATAAAATGGTATTGGTGCCTGTCGTTCAGAAATCAATGGTAAACTACTGAACATAAACTTTCCAAGATATCACAAAATGCTGGGGTTGACTGCAACATCCTGTAAAGGATATGCAGCTAACTTTTGTAGTCATGACACAGAGATTGGGAACCACTAACCTAGTATATTTGCAGCGCTGTGACAGCGGGTCAACAGTAACTATCATTGGGTATTCTTTGCATAGTACCTGATGTCATCTAATCTTTTGTCTAAGGTTCCTGGCCACAGAGAGAACAGAAGGTGTCTCTACCACAGATGTGATAACCAGAATTATCAAAGATTATGATCTGTATATCAGAAGAAATCTGGCCAGAGGATACTCACACAAGGAGTTAAATGTTAGCTACATGAAGGTTGGTTCAAACAGTGTCCATTAGTTTAGAAATTAGAAAACACTCTTGGGTTCTGTCTTTTCATGAACAGGGATTATCTTCCCATTGATTACTGCTCTAGGCTGTAGCGTATTGATTAGCACCATTGACCTGCCATCACAGCAGACCACGCTCAACCCCCGTGTGTGCTCCAGCCAGCACAGTTGACCTGCCATCACAGTTGACCACGCTCAATCCCTGTGTGTGCTCCGGCCAGCACAGCTGACCACGCTCAACCCCCGTGTGTGCTCCGGCCAGCAGTTGACCTGCCATCACAGTTGACCACGCTCAATCCCCGTGTGTGCTCCGGCCAGCACAGCTGACCACGCTCAACCCCCGTGTGTGCTCCGGCCAGCACAGTTGACCTGCCATCACAGTTGACCACGCTCAATCCCCGTGTGTGCTCCGGCCAGCACAGTTGACCTGCCATCACAGTTGACCACGCTCAATCCCCGTGTGTGCTCCGGCCAGCACAGTTGACCTGCCATCACAGTTGACCACGCTCAACCCCCGTGTGTGCTCCGGCCAGCACAGTTGACCTGCCATCACAGTTGACCACGCTCAATCCCTGTGTGTGCTCCGGCCAGCACAGCTCTAGGGGAGGTCCAGTCTTATACAATGGGTGCCAGAGATTGCTTTAGGAAAGCAAAATCACTCAGCGTGACACTCCTCGTGTGCTGATTGATCATGAAAAACATATCCCCAAAGTTCACCACTGGTATGTACATGGGATTTTCTTATGTTATATGCATCTGGGGTCAAACTAGCTTTGTAAAATTGGTACCAGAGATTTTGCTGAGAAGGGTATTTAGGAACCAGAGTTGGTCACCTCACTTAATAGTGACATGGTTTAGTATATGTGAAGTTCTATCACTTCACACCTGGATGACAAAATCTGTTCTGGGATTTTCTTTACTTCTCTACAGTTGATGTTGTACTAGCATTGTTTGAACAATCACCCTTCCATCATTCCCATTCTGTAGCTTTTGTTTGACTTTTAAGGGAGAGGTATTATAATTGTTGATTAACGAGGGCTATGCATTCAGATAGAATTTTTTTTTTTTTTTGCATATCCTATTTACAGAACATTGCAGTCAACACCAGCATTTTTCAGCTGCTTTTGATGTCTTTGGCAAGTTTTTACGTTCAGTAGTTTGCCATTGCTTTCTGAATGACCGGCTCACATACCTTTCCGTAAGAAACCAATCCAGTGATCCACTGCCGAATCTCGCGCTGCTGTGTTTCATACACGGGTATACAGGATTACTAACAGCGTCCTTAACTCCTTTGCCAGGGAGACCGGCAGGTGACATTTGCATTGATTTATTGCGAGCAAAGACTACTCTTGGATGTGAAAAAAAAATGGTCTGCTTCATCCTGAAAATATGGCTTAAACAAACACAATCTAGAGCTTGTTCTCCAGTGTGGCTGTCTACAGCCAGTGAAGGAAGTGGCCCAATGAGTCGGCACCACTGTCAGAGCTGTTTGGAACAACAGAAACTCTAGACGCGGGTCAAGTTCATCATGAGAATTCATTGATCTGTAAACATAACAGACCTCCTTGTGTGGATGTTTTAGTGACAGGCAGATCTAGAGTTAACATATGATATTATTACACTTGAGTGAACTATTACAGAGTAGAACCCAGACAATTACATATGTTGGCGTGAGGCTTGATCATAGCCTGTCCTTCAGAGATTGTGTCAATTATGTCATAACAAAAGCTCGAAAAGGTTTGTCAGCAATGAGAGTCATGGCGACTGCCAATATCGAGCAAAGACTGCTAATACTTCTGTTCCAAGGACTGGTGCTTTCACGCATCAAGTATGCCCTGGCCATCCTCACTGTCAGCCCTACACAGATTGGAAGACTTGAAAAGGTACAAAACGAAGCCATGCGCATCATTTTGGGCTGCACGAGAGACACCAGCTGTGTAGCAATGAGATACCTCCTTGACTTCCCAACAATGGAACACATGATCAAGATTTGAAGAGTTCGTGCATACTTAAAAATAAGTGCAGATGAGCAGAGAAAAGGGTGACAGGCTAAAGAGGGTCGGGCGGAAGATGTCGTTAGACAGGTCTGGAGTCTTACCAGTATCAACCCCGGCAAGGAATGGGTGCCGCGGTGCCTCCAGCTTTTAAGTGCACTTTCTCCTGCATTATCACACTCGACAGACGGTGCAGAGAGCAGAACCCTGCCACTGTCAATGCAGAGGTCAACGCGCTCATCTATGAACACTCAGATAGCCCCGAAGTGCTCATCTATACATATGGATCTGTTATAAAGCAGCAGAGAAGTGCGTGGGCATTTACAACCCGTTCAGCGGGCAGAACCATTCAAGAATCCAGTGGTGCCCACTCTATGACCACGAACAGCATGACGATGGAGGTGATGGCAGTTACACAGGCTTTCATATGGCTGGAGCCACAGCATTATACCAATGTGTGTGTACTAAGTGATTCAATGAGCATGATTCAGAAGGTCGAAGCTGGATCTGTACGTAAACACTGGACTGAGTCACTGCGGAAGTCTGTTGTCCGTAAAGTCACCTTCATCTTCATCCCGGGACATGCGGGAGTCAAGGGAAATGAACGAGCTGATAAACTGGCTGTCTCTGCACCCCCTGTAGATGGCCAGCCCATGGATCGTGCCGATGTTATTAACGTCTTTAAAGATATGGCGAGAATAGAGGACTTTGACGTCACTGAATCCACATCGCTGTCCAGGATGAAAGACTTGGGAGTAAGAATAGGCACGGCCAGACGCGAGAGGTACGTCGGAAAAACGAGGTGCCTCGTCAACCAACACAGAACTGGCACTATTAGCCACCAGATGCTGATGCATATGCTGGGGGGAGGATCTGAGCACCTATGGACCTGTCCGGAGTGCAACGAAGATACCCCAACTGATAACTGATAACTGAACTGAACTATTACAATATTAGACATTCAATAGTCTACTAAATCTCTGTGTTGGACGTCGTGAAATATATAGATTCCTTGTCTCCTACAAATATCTCTAGTCTACAACACTTCACTATACACTCTATATAATGTCCGCACAAAAGTGTACACAAGCCTGCCATCAAATACATTGGGAGAAGTCTCATTAGGCCTGACCAGACATATCTCTCATTTAAGTGTGTGTGTCACCAAGTGAAAACGACTAAGATGGCGACGCGATGTCTCGTTGTTCTTGGGGGAGACGCTGTTCAGTGTTTTTCTGTGGATTCCCTATGGAAATTCCCGTGAAATTCGTGTGGATAGTGTTTTTCCTTTGGATTATGTGATGTTATTTCGTGTTCGTTAATTGGAAGTGTTCAAAAGAAGCCACGGAAGGCAGGTGGTGGATGAAATTATGAGGGCAGCCGACATATTTGTTGGTTATGGTCTCGAGTTTCGTGACGGCAAGCTTTCTCTCTTTCGAGAGACAATGATTGCGGTCACCCGGCCAGTATGGTCACTGCCATAGAGGAAAGCAACGGCAAACTACCTCTTTGAAATTGCCTAGTTTATTATGATTCGCTTAAAGACTGATCATCGCAAGACAAGGACAGAGACATTAAAATTAGGAACATGGAACGTTAGGACGTTAAACAATGACGGAAAATTAGAGAACATAACACAAGAAATTCAAAGAGAAAAAATTAATATATTAGGTATGTGCGAAACGAGATGGACAGGAGCAGGCATCAAGATACATAAAGATTTTAAGATTATTTATTCTGGAGGTGAGGATCAACATAGGGGAGTGGCAATAATTTTGGACCGGAAAACATCAACGTCTGTTCAGGGATATTGGGCCGTGTCGGACAGAGTTCTACTAGTTAAATTGAGTGGCAGACCTTTTAACATAAATGTTATTCAAGTATATGCCCCAACAGGAGAGTCCAGTGAAGATAGTGTAGAGGAATTTTATAATGACATAGAGTCTGCCTTAAAGAAATGTAAAAATTCAGAAATAAACATCATAATAGGGGACTTCAATGCAAAAGTAGGAAATCAAGGGGATAGATACACAGTAGGAAACTATGGTTTAGGAGAGAGAAATGAAAGAGGTTACAGACTAGTAGAGTGGGCAAAAGAACAGGAAATGATTGTAGGAAACACCTGGTTCAAGCAACACCCTAGAAGATTATGGACCTGGAGGAGTCCTGATAGCAGGATTAGAAACCAGATTGACTACATTCTCATTAGCAGAAGATTTAGAAACGCGCTAACAGTAGCAAAAACAGTTCCCAGTGCTGATTGTTATAGTGACCACAGACTACTCACAGGAACATTGAGGATAAAGTTGAAGAAAGTCAAGTATACAACAGGGAACACTAAATATGATTTGTGTACATTGAGTAATGACAAGGAAATACAAAACAAATTCAACATAGAAGTACAGAACAGATTTGAAATATTGTCTGATCTAGAGATCCTATTCCAGGATGTGGATGATCAATGGGAAATGTTAAAGAATTCAATCAATGTGGCTGCAGAAAAAACTATTCCAAAATTAAAGAAGGTGGGTCGTAAGAAATGGATGACAGAGGAAATTTTACACTTAATGGAAACAAGAAGACTCAACAAAAATAATCCTGCCAAATATGAAGAAATTCACAGACAAGTCAGAATATTATGTAGGAAGGCAAAAGAATCATGGCTTGAGGAAAAGTGCTTAGAAATTGAAAAACAACACAACAGTCAAAATACCAAATTAGTGCACAAAAGAGTTCAGGAACTTACTAATAAAAGAACAAGTACATCAACAGGCTGTCTAAAAACTAAAGATGGCAAAGTCATAATAGAAAAAGATCAGATTCTACATGTATGGACAGATTATGTGAAAGACCTGTATAATGATAACAGAGAGGAACAGTATGCTATTAGATTTAATAATGAAGGACCAGCAATTTTAAAGATGGAGGTTCAAAATGTTCTTAAGCATATGAAAGCTGGCAAGGCCCCCGGTGCAGATAACATCACAACAGAAATGATTAGAGCTCTAGAAGAATTTGGACTAGAGCAAGTCACTAGACTGCTGAACACAGTATATGATACTGGAGATATACCTTCTGAATTATGTAATTCTGTATTTATTGCAATCCCAAAGAAATCAGGAGCCTTAGAATGTGATCAACATAGAACAATTAGTATAATGAGTCACATCACAAAGATTTTGTTACGAATTATCATGCAAAGAGTGAGGAAGAAAATACAACCTGCAATAGGGGAAGAACAATGTGGTTTTGTAGAAGGAAAGGGTACAGTAAATGCTGTGTATATGCTGCGAACAGTTATTGAACGTGCTTTAGAAGTAAACAAGGATATACATCTTTGCTTTATTGACTACACAAAGGCTTTTGATAGAGTTAGACATGTCAACATTGTGGATATGCTTGCAGATCTACAAATTGATGGGAAAGACATTAGACTTATAAAAAACATATATTGGAAACAACAAGCTGCCATAAGGATTGATAATGAAGTAGGACAATACCAACCTATTAAGAGAGGTGTTAGGCAGGGATGTGTAATGTCTCCAGATCTTTTTTCCCTATACAGTGAAAATATTTTCAGAAATGTAGAAGACCTAAATGGAATCAGCATTGGAGGACGAAACATAAATAACATTAGATATGCAGATGATACAGTATTGATTGCAGACAATGCACAGGATCTGCAACAATTAGTAGACGCTGTGGTTGTACACAGTGAGCAGCTGGGGTTGGAATTAAATTGTAGGAAGACACAGGTTATGGTCGTCACTAGGAAGAACGAAGTACCACAATGTAATATACAAGTAAATGGGAATATTCTTCAACAAGTGAATCGGTTCAATTATCTCGGAACAGTCATAACATCTGATGGCAGATGCCTTGAAGAGATTAGAACAAGAATCGCCATTGCGAAAGTAGCCTTTAGCAAGATGAAAAACATTCTGACCAATAAAATGATGTCAATTGAAACGAGAAAAAGAGTGTTGAGGGGATACATGGAGCCTGTTCTTTTGTATGGATGTGAAACTTGGACAATGTGCAGTCAAGCAGAAAAACATCTGATGGCTGCAGAAATGTGGTTTCTGAGGAAAATGCAAAGAATACCATGGACAGACAGAAAAACCAATGAACAAGTACTACAAGAGACAAATGAAAATCGTAGATTGATTAGAGAAATTAGACGTAGACAGTCAAAATTTTTTGGACATGTTATGAGAAGAAATGGACTGGAGAACTTAGTGACAGCTGGCAAAATCGAAGGGAACAGACCAAGAGGAAGACCGAGAGGAAAATACCTGGATGGATTGGCCACATGGCATGGACAAGACAGGAACACTGAGCGGATCCACGACTCTGGTGATCGAGTGAAATGGCGAATCATGACCGCCCACGCTTTCCGGCATGGCACATGATTGATTGATTGTCTCCAAGTTACTTGCTCATGATGACTCTCTGTCTGTCCGTCCGTCTGTCTGTCTGTCTCTCTCTCTCTCTCTCTCTCTCTCTCTCTCTCTCTCTCTCTCTCTCTCTCTCTCTCTCTCTCTCTCTCTCTCTCTCTCTCTCTCTCTGTATGTATGTATGTGTGTGTGTAATTGTGTCTCCTGGTACTATATGTATTATTTAACTGTTGCAGGCCAAGAGACTCAAGTTTAAAGACAATTATGAGAGGTTTGAAAACAAGATCAAGGACAAGGGTAAGGATCTCATGGACAAATGGAAGGGCCAGATAGGAAAGGGCAACGAAATGCTCCACAAGTGGGAAGAGAAGTCCAAGGAATTCATTGGAAACTTTGTGGAAATGTTTGGCAAAGAAGGAAAACTGGTGAGACTTTGCTAACAAGTTGTATGTGTGCTGTTTGTCGTTAGTGCTTGCTGGGTATTATGTTACTATTGTGATAACTACAATTATTGTTAGTATCTTCTTCTTCTGCGATCATCCGGATTTTTTTTTCGGATGTGACTGCATTGTGCCTGTTTACAGCAGAGCTGCGTTCTTGCGCCGTTAGGCCGACACATCCGACTTCTGCGGGCATTTGTTGACCGGGTTAACCTTCCCGGGGGTTTCTAAGGACGTTTGAATCTCACTGTTGTGGTGTTATCCCCCATCCCAGCTGGCCTATATAGAACAGCCAAAGACATCCCGGTCAGCTCTCAAGGGAAAGCAGGGGCAGACCATGGGCATTCCCCGCCATCCAAGGAGACTTCCATACTTGCAGAGCCATCACACAGCGCTCTGGTACTGGGCTCACCCAAGGAATCGTCACGTCCTGCACATGGCTGCTTAGCCTCACTTCCGTATATTGGGCCTTCCGTTCACCATAGGCTGTTCCTCCGGAAACCAGAAGAATGCAGTCTGCAGATGACATCCACACAGTGAGCTTTCGATTCAGACTTTCCACATAATGGATTTGCTATCCAAGCAATATTCCATTTCGTGCCACTAGGACACTTTTTCCACCTTTTATGAAGCCCACACAGTGAGCTTTCGATTCGGACTTTTCACGTAATGGATTTGCTATCCAAGCAATATTCCATTTTGTGTCACTAGGACACTTTTTCCACCATTTACGAAGCCCACACAGTGAGCTTTTGATTCGGACTTTCCACGTAATGGATGTGCTATCCAAGCAATATTCCATTTCATGCCTCTGGGACACTTTTGTAACCGACATACCTGTGGTATGAAGTGTGGCTGTCTAAATACATCTTCATGCACCTTTAGATGTCAACCTGAATGTAGTTAAAGTAAGCTGCAGTCAGCTTGAGCTTGTTGATATCTCCATAGAGCTTGTCCTCAAATGTAGCAGGCGTGGGCCAAAATATCTTTCTCTGTTCTGCATATATTGGGCACTCCTGCAGCAAATGTTTAGCTGTCATTTTACCAGTTCCACAATTACATTCATCGGTATCTCCTATCTTTAGTTTATTGAACAAGTGGTGTTTCAGCCTGTTATGTCCTGTGCGGAGTCTGAGGATTGCTACTTGTTCTCTTCGGTCGAGTTTGTAATATGCATCATCCTTCTGGTGGCCTGGATGCTCTGATTCCCATTTGGTTCTATAAGTGCTTTTTATAAACCTTTTTGCCTCATTATAGGTTATGTCTATGTCAGGCTGTGGTAATCGTCCACCCTCTTTTGCTAGTCTGTCTGCCTCTTCATTTCCAGGTATACTGCAATGTGATGGGATCCACTGTATTACAACTTTTTTGGATTTCTGGCATAGACCATGGAGTGCTGCTCTTAGGTCAACTAGTTCTGTGCTGTTTTTGCTCTTCAGTATTGAGACAGCTGACTTTGCATCTGTGAAAATAGCTATTTGCTTCTCTTTATTTTCCTCCATCAAGAGCATTTCTGCTGCAGTTTTCAAAGCCTCTACCTCCGCTTTGAAGTTACTTGAAAATTTTCCAGTTGCCACTGATTGTGTTTTTTTCACTCCATTTTTTAAATTAAGGAGAATTCCTCCTCCTCCATTTTTAATTGAATCTTTGGCTGATCCATCTGTATATGCATGGGTCCAATTGCTGCTTGGGTAATGTTCTTTTATGTAGTTGAGGGTTATTTTTCTTCTTTCGGTTTCATTCTGAGTGTTCTTTTTCTCAATACCAGGAATGTTTTCTATCATCTCAGGCAGTTGCTACTGTCTCCAAGCTGGGAAGTTGTCTGCATTGTAAATGGGCTTGACTGTTGATATGTTAAGTATGGGATCTGCCCTAATCTTTCGTTTTGCAGTTTCTACAAAGTTGCTACGCTTCAGTCTTCCTTTTCCAAAACCATTAAACCTGTTATACATAGGGTGGTCTGTCAATCTTCTAAATTTTTCTGCTTGTTTCTGGGCTCTGCTATCTCTTCTGTCCTGCATTGGTTGTAAACAAGTGATCTTTTCTAGTTCATTAATAGGCGTTGTCTTCAGGCTTCCAGTTATGATTCGCATTCCTTGGTTTTGGACTCTACTTATTTTGTTAAAGTTTGACTTAGCTGCTGTTGCCCAAGCTGCAATGCCATATTCCAGTACTGGCCTCACCCGTCCAGTATATAACTTCTTGAGAACTTTCTCATCTGCTCCCCACGTTGTACCAGCAAGCTTTTTCATGATTGCCATTCTCTGCCTTGCTCTTGTTCGATTTTTCTCAACCTGTGTCTTCCATGTCAGGCGACGATCAAAGGTGACTCCTAGATAGTTTGGATTTTCTTCATGGCGCAATATTTTTCCATTCAATACCAACTTAGGTTGCTGAGTTTTATTTGAGAGGGAGAACACTGTGCATGTTGTTTTCTCCTCACTTATCTTCACTAGCCATGATTTTGACCAGTCCTCTAGCGCTAATAAGGCTTGCTGTATTCTGCTGTTAGCTGTACTAATATATTCTTCAGATGTCCATATGGCTAGGTCATCTGCAAAGGAGGATGTGTGTACTCTGGCTGGAAAATTTTCTGTGATGTCATTTATATATGCTAGGAATAATGTTGGTGAAAGAACTTCTCCTTGAGGGACACCTTGCTCCAACAGCATCATTTTGCTTGTTTGTCCTTGTACTTTTGTCCTGGCAGTTCTGTTCTCAAGGTAGTGGCTGATCCATTTATACATTTTTCCACAAACATGCATTTTTTGCAGTTTTACTTTCAGTCCTTCCTTCCATACTTTATCAAATGCTTTTTCTAAATCTATCCAGACTGCTAGTGTGTGCTTTTTCTCTTGGAAGGCATCCTCTATTTCCTGAGCTATATAGGTTATTTGATCTTCAGTGGATCTTTACTTTCTGAATCCTGCTTGGTGTGGTGTTAAGAGTTTGTTTTCTTCCAGATGCCATGTTAGCCTGCCATTGATAATGCGTTCCATTAATTTTCCTACACAGCTAAGTAGACTGATAGGTCGATAGCCATTTGGTTCTTCCAGGTCTTTTCCTTTCTTTGGGACTGGTATTAGTATAGCTTCCTTCCATGCCTGTGGGACTATTCCTCTCTTCCAGCTGTTATTTAGGACTGCTAGTAGTTTCTTCTTTGCCTTGGTGCCTAGTCCTATTAGCATTTCATTTGTGATTCCATCCTTTCCCAGTGATTTCTTCTTTTTTAGGGTATTCATTGCCCGTTCCATTTCTTCCATTGTTAGATTTGCCATCATATATTCTGCTGCTGTCTCTGTATTTCTATGATGTATCTGTTTGTCTTTGATTGCTTTCTTCTGTTCGGTTGTAATATCAATGTGGTTTGCATTTGCATAGTGTTCCATTAGTGCATTTGCAGCCTTTTTTCCTGTAAGCAAGGCATTTCCTTGTTTAATTGTTATTTGTTTGTTTCTAGGTCCTTCATTGTTCATGGCTTTCACTAGTTTCCATAGTTTGTTTCCATCCCTGTCAAAATTCAGGTTTTCTGTTTTTTCCTTCCAACAATCTCTTGTTGTTTGATTTACTGTTCTTTTATATTTTGCTGAGATGGCTTTGAGAGAGATGTTCGCTTCAATTGTTTGTTCTCTCTCTGCTGTCTTCCTGGCATCTTCAACTTTGTCCTCCAAACTTTGTAGTTCTTCAGTCCAGTATGGTTTGTAATTTTTCCTCGCTCCTCTTGGAATGGACTCAGTGGCTGCCTGTATTATCGCTCTGTTTAGACTTTCCACCATTTGCTTTATGTTGCCATATCGTGTATTTATGTTTTCACAATATTTGTCTGTTAGTATGGCAAATCTGTCCCAGTCTGCTCGTTTGTAATTCCAGCGGGGCAAGGGCTTTTGCTCCTGTGGAACATACTCCATATTCATTACAAGCTTGATTGGTCTGTGGTCACTACCTGCTAATTGGTCCAGCACATGACGATCGATTTTGTGGAGGATGTCTCCTGTGCAGAGAGCTAAGTCTGGAGTAGAAGTGGTAAGCCATCTTCTGGAGTAGAAGCTCGGTGTGTCATCCGCTTTGTTGAGTAGATGGAGATTTGAGTCTATTTCCCAGTCCTCCAATTCATCTCCTCTTTTGTCAGTATCTGGGTATCCCCATCTTTCTGAACGGCTATTAAAGTCTCCGACAATAATGCAGTTTGTGTCAGTTATTTTCATGTTTGAGAGTGTAAGGTCCTTATCTGCTGGGCTATACAGATTGTAGATTCTTATTTTCACATCCTTTATCATTATATCAACACCTATAATTTCCGTTTGGTTGTCAGAGATCACAGATACTTCGCTGCAAGGTATTGTATTTTGTGTAAGTATTAGAACTCCTCCTTTGTGTCCTTCGCGGTCGAAACGTGTGGCCTGATATCCTCTGACTGAGAATTTGTGATTGGCGTTGAGGTGTGTCTCTTGAATGCATGCCACATCTATTCTATCTTTATGGAGACGCTGTGTTAGGGAGTCTTTCTTCTTGTAAACTCCTTCGGCATTCCACTGTAGTATGTTGAGTGTCCGTGGTATTTGGTCAATAGCTCTTAACCTACTCCTCTGTGCCTTGACTCCACAGCACAGGGGAAGGTGACCACCAGTAGTCATGGGTGGACCCCCTCGAGGCAGGGGGCCCGGCACTATCACCGCCTGATGGGACTTCACGGGATTAGCACCATAACGATTAATTTTGATTTATTTATTGTTAGTATTATGACTGCTACTCTTCCTTTTTTTTTTCTGCGCCTCTTCATTGCATTCTTTCTCCATATTAACCCTACCAGACCTGAGGCCCTGAACTTAACTGTCCCCTATACCTGGGCTCCTGAGCATTAAAGAGAAAAAACCAACATGATGTAGAAAAATGTTAGTTACATGCAAAAAAGTGGTTAGAATAAGATGGAACTTGGAGACATTGTAGAAAATAGGTCTACCTTTCATCTAGCGCCAATATTCCACCTTTGTGTGCCAATCCACCCAACAGGATGAGCCTTGTTTCACACAGAGGTACTTGCAAAGTGAGCACCAGATGATGCTCTTCACCTTCTTGCATGGATTGTCTTTGTGAGACACTCCAGGATTTTGCTTGTTGTACCTGGAATGCTTTTCCTCTCACTGTCTGTGTCACTTGAACTGGAAACGTATTCTTGATGAAATTCTGACTCCTCAGAGTCTGAATCAACCAAAGTATGGATCAGCTGTTGGACTGTTAAAAGCCTAGACCTACTTCACTTTATTGTTGAAGTGCTTGGTTCATCAGCCGCTCGTTTCGTTGTGAATTTTCAGAATTCTTTTCACGTTAAAGCACACAAAGTCAATTCAAACACATGGGAGCAGACATTTGCAATGGCTAACCATGAGGTTTGACCATGATTGGTTGGTTATTTTTAGTTTGTGACGCATTTTGTTCACGTGCTAGGCAAAGTACCAAAAATTAGGTATAGCGGCAGATTAGGAAATTACCGAAAAATTGGTACAGCGGTCTGGTAGAGTTAAGAAGTATAGGGGGCTTCTACTTATAGAAGTATAAGTCTGAACCAAAGCCAGAGGTTAAAAAAACACCCTGAATTCACATTCTGGGAAAAAGAAGAGTAAGGACGCCATCACCAATGCTGCTGACAGCCAAAATACAATTACCATACACATAACAAACGGCCAACAATTGAGATAACCACATCTCAGCCTTGCCAATGAACAAAATCATAATCCTTCTGGAGAGTGTCCTCATCAAGAAGCATGTGGCCATCCTGCAGAAAACT
Organism: Cepaea hortensis; assembly: GCA_963921405.1. Taxonomy (NCBI): domain Eukaryota; kingdom Metazoa; phylum Mollusca; class Gastropoda; order Stylommatophora; family Helicidae; genus Cepaea; species Cepaea hortensis. The sequence continues at coordinate 60,973,238 of OY992883.1, forward strand.
GTAGGCAATGCTGTGGATGGACAAAACAGACAAGATAGCCAGCATATTGGCAGACATCACCAAGGAAACAGGGAGCTTCAGCTGCCACATAAAATCAGCATATAAGTCAGTGAATATTCTAAGCTGGGAGATCATGGGCGCTAAAAAGGATTAACATTCAAGAAAGATCACAACTTCCAAAAGCTGAATGCAAGCAAGAAATGCAAAAACTGTTTTGGTTTTGGACATACCTTGTACATCTGGGCTGTCCTTACCAAAAACAATGCAGAGACAATGAAAATTATTGTTACAACAAATCTACTCTACAAGGAGGAATCAAGGCAGCCGGAAGTATATGGGAAAGGCACAACTTTGAGGGCAGATAACAATACTAAGGGAACAGATGAGCATAATTGTCCTGGCAGGTAAGACAACCAATGAAGCCCAAATAACAGACAACACTCACAACAAACCTGCCAAGAGCGTGCTAAAGAAATAAGTTGAACAATAAAGCAAGTGGCTGCAATACTGTTGTTTACATGAAGATGATTGTACTGGCTCGTTGAACAAAAGACTACAGTAGACAATTCAGAATGTTCTCAGCTGAGACAAAATGGCTTCAACACCCAAGCGTCACAGTGCACACAAAATGTTTAATGATGCAGTGACACAGATCCCATGCACCACTAATGCCTCATTTCAAAATATAATTCTGCATTGTTACGTGTTCCTATGCATGGCCACCTGCCCAGAGTCCCTCATTATTGTATGGCTCCTGTCATCAAAGTGTTACTAGCCATCTTACCACTATCACATCTAGATTGTCATAGAACCAGTGACAATATTGCACACTCACCGTTTGGCCGCTGGTCCGAACACATCAGCTACACACACAAGGCTAACTTCCCTTGATTAAGTTGTCCATATTTACTCGTCACCTTTCATGGCTGTAAAGTCTGACTGAAATTCTGTTGGACTGTCGAAAATTCATTATCTGATTCAGATCGCTCCTTTAGTAATCATAGTTAGTGTTACATAACGCCTTCTTTCAGAAATATCATCAAAATAACACAGTGTCACTTGTAAATGAGATGTTACAATGTTACTACAATCGCGGTCTCCAGCTGAATGGAGTTGAAATCCAGTTTTCGGCGCTCTTTCACGTCATATTTACGTGGTTCATGAACAGCTCATGGTGGCTGATGGTTGCTCGCTTTAGCATCTTTGTTCACTGTTCCGTGAATTGTTTTCAATCCCTGCTTTTTCTCACTAGAGGTTTAACTCTCTCTGGCCCTGTGAATCTAACAAGACCTTTACTTTCTTCATTAATCCTCTTTTGGTTAATGGCAGTGGGACATGGCTCGGATGTCACAAATGTCCAATCTGGAGAAACTGCTAAAACAATAAAATATGAACGGCAACAACTTAAGAATGAGATGGTTAAGATCAACAGATCTCAAGTAGACACCAGCAGTCAAACAGAAAATTAGTAGCAACAAAGAAAGAGTCGGTTACAAAGATTCACATAGTATATTTGCAAACTGCAGCACAGAGAACTTAATATTACCAACACTAAAAAAGCAGGTTTCTTCTTCTTCTTCTTTTCGTTCATCCGGAGTGTTTTTTCAGATGTGATTGTGGTGTGTATGTTATGCGCCCTTGGGCCGAAATCCCTAGGCCAACACATCCGACAATTGCGTGCTTTTTTGACCAGGTAGCATTCCTGGGAGACTCTCACTTTTGTGGTGCCATCTACAACCATGCTGGCCAAGTTGGAACGGTCGAAGACTACGGTCATCCCTCAAAGGAAGGCAGGGACAGTCCATAGCATTTTCCGCCATCCAAGGTTGCTTCCATAGTTGCAGGGCCGAAACATAACGCCCTGGATCTGGGCTCACCGAGGGAAATCGTCACGTCCTGCTCATGGCTGCTTTAAATCCTCACTTCAATATATTGGTCATTTCGTCTGCCCCGGGCCATTCCTGCACAAACCAGACAGCGAGTTTTCGGACATGTGCTTGTCGTTGCGCCCGTCAGAGCTGTTCCAGGCACGACAGACATTCGGAAAACTACCTAGTCAGAGCTGTTCCTAGCACGAGAGACATTCGGACGAGACATTTCACTCGGACGTAATTGCGTAGTGTCAATTTTTAGTTTGCCACCCGTAGAACGACACTTCCGACTTCCGGCGGGCATTTTTTAATGAGGTTAGCCTTCCTCGGGTTTCGAGACTGTTGTTTCGGCTTCCACACAGCAAGCTTTAGCTTCGGGCTGCCACGTAATGGATTCGCAAGACAGGCGTTCCATTTCGTGTCAACGAGACAATTTTCCACCTTTGACCACACTCACTCCATGAGTGTGGTTACAGACTATCGGACGTCTGCGAGACGTGCGACCGAGGTGTTTTTCCACCTTTCGTACTCGCTCACGAGGTAGGCTACATGTGCTGCCGGCTCAGCACCTTACCTTCGTGCATCTGTGGGCGAGTAACGGTCAGGCCCTTTCATCCGGGGATACCTCATATCCCCCAGCTAAGAGCCATCGAACGAATCTGCGCCGAGAATGTAGCGTTCTCAGCACATCATCACAATTTTGATGTAGGTTTGTGTCGGCCAGGCTCTCACTTCCGAGAGTTATGGCTTAGAGACGTTCAGTCATACACCTCGGATGGGAGCCTTAGAGGTTATGTCCGGACAGAGATTTTAGGGATCGTTTGCCTGATTTTGACTGCTATCCTCAGTCTTACCTGCAGAGCAGCAGGTTGTGTCTCTCTTAGTCTGGTCCCTATCCCGCGTGCCGTCCGATATGTAGTTTTCACCCATCGGCAAGCACATGGGGTCGATGGGACACGCAAACTCCCCCACCACGGCAAGGTGGAGACACATCGGGGGAGAAAAAGCAGGTTTAACGAGGTGAATATTTTTTTCTTTTGAAAAAGACTAATCTCTTTCTTCTTTCTTCAGGTTATTACTCTGAGTAAATGTATTTCCTTGTATATTATGTGTTGTTGTTGATTTGGCTGTTACATAATTTATATCAAAATTTGTTTGTTAGGTCGTTTCGTATGTTGTTTAACTACCTGTAAGCCTTCTTGTTTCCTGTTGTATTGTAGTGTGTTGGTATCCATTGCATAGCTGTGGTCTCTACAGTGATATTATGTGGGTATATGACCTGCAGTAGCCTCATGGCTAGTTATAGTGTGTTTTTTTGTTGTTGCCTCAATATAAAATTCAATATCTCAGTAACCAACTGAGGGAAAATGATGAGATTTAGCATATAACCTTATCATTATGTCCACCCAACAAAACCATTTTGTTCTGGAGATTGTACTGCAGATTTCAATGTTTGTTTATATGCGGTATATAATTTACCGCTCCCACATTCATGCCATCATTTTAAGAGTATTAAAGCTTCAGCAAGACACCCCCCCCCCCCTTTCCCCCACGCTTTTCGAAATTATTTGGCGGGTTTCGTTTTGGCACAAACAGTGCGAAGTTAAATTGGTTTGTTCAGAGGTGTCTTAAATGGGGGTTCTTTCATGAAACGTGATTATATAAATAAACTAGCTGACTCGGCCTGGCTTCGCCCAGCTCCTGGCAGGGATTTATCTTACCATCTATCTATATCTATCTATCTATCTATCTATCTATCTATCTATCTATCTCTCTCTCTCTCTCTCTCTATCTATCTATCTATCTATCTATCTATCTATCTATATCTGTCTGTCTGTCTATCTGTCTGTCTGTCTGTCTATATATCTATCTCTATCTATCTATCTCTATCTCTCTATCTCTATCTCTCTATCTCTCTCTCTATCCCACCCACCCACCGACCCACCTACCTTTCTGCCTACCTACCTACCTTTCTGTCTGTCTGTCCGCGCTATTAAATATTGATAAAAGTTACTGGAAAAATGTGAGGACCATGTGTTGAAAGAGGAAGAGGATTATTGGAGAAAGGATGGATTGAATTTTATGCAATCGAAAGCAATCATCAACCTACTGGAATCGTCCGACACAGATTAAGGTCTGAGCAGATCGCAGACCTTAATCTACGTACACACTTACTGGGATATTTTGCTCCAACTATTCAGACGAATTGCAGGCCCTAAACATTACAGCATCAGCTGAAGAAACAAGAAGGAAATGAAAGATAAGGTAAGAAATATATTCCTTCTACTTTCCTGTTAATTTACATATTATTTACCCCGTGCCTCTGTAAATTCTCTGTCTTTACTAATATTACACATTGCACCCCTCTCAGGATTCTCCGTGGTGAAGTGGTCAAGCCGTCTGACTCGGGCTCCGAAGGTTGTATGTTCGATTCCGGGTCGTGTCCTTCATTTCACGAGTTCATTTTTTCGGAGTCTTCCGAGGGTCGTCGCTGGAGCTACGGAGTTCGTGCTTTGTGCGACGCTTTCCGCGCTGCGGAAAGAAACTGAGCCATATGGGATAAAAACCCGGTGCAATACAGCCGACCCTGTAAGCTACTTCTTGCATTGCACCCACTCCCATACGAATCCGGATACACCTTTGTATGTCATCTGAATTGGCAGGTCTCCAATTACTGTAAACATAACTTTGTTAGCGAGAAATCACTAGTTGTTCAGCAAAACATCAAAGGAATGTCGCCGCTTTTGATGATTTAAGTTGTTTTTGGACCTATCAAAGACATATTCCTTGGGTGGGGGTAAATATAAGACGGCTGGAAAAATTTCATAACGATGCAACAGACAGTTTTCAAAATAATTGATCGTGAATGAAGGCATTCAAATCGGAACATACTATAGTGTGTTTGCTTACCTAGACTGTGATCCAAGTTCAATTCCCAACTGTGGTCAGATTTGTCCCAACCAGCACACCGTTGAGTTGATCCAGTCCAATAAAATGGGTGCCGATTACTTTCAGAATTTGGGAAGGAAGCATGGTGAGGACAGAAACTGATTACTCTACCACAGTATACCATAACCTAGCCCAGACCTAACAATTCACATCCCTGTGGCAGTATCTGCCATGGAATTACCCCTACCTTACGTGAATACAGGTAAAGGGTAATAAGATAGCAGATAATGCTGATTATGTTATTTGACCTTTGACCCTTTCAGCTCTGTATGCAGTACAAAGAATGCCATTACTTATTTCAGGGGCAATGGTTGCAAGAGAACACTATGAGGCTGGGCCGGGCCATATCTCCTTCCTCCTCACCTCTGCCAGACACCCCACCTTCACCTTTGACCTCTGACTCTGGAGCCAGTCCACCTACCAAGCGGGGCCGCTATACCCCACCTGCAGTTGAGATGGATGAACAAGACTCAAATTCTGATGATGATAATGATGATGATGATGATGATGATGATGAGTTTGAGTAAATGAGATATTTAACTAGTTTGCTGTATCATTTACTGTACTTCACAGCATCTGGTGCCATAACACAGTTTGTCAGTTCTATCTGTGTAATGTTTAAGATTTGGTTACATGTATGTGTGGGTGCAAGAGTGCGGACTGTTGTATGTATTTATATACACACAGAGTTTATGAGTTAACAAATATTTATACATGATAAATAATGTCTCTGGGATGAGATAGATATGCATGTCTGATTTGAAACGTGATCTGACAGAGATAGGTATGCATGTCTGATTTGAAACGTGATCTGACAGAGATAGGTATGCATGTCTGATTTGAAACATGTGATCTGACAGAGATAGATATGCATGTCTGATTTGAAACGTGTGATCTGACAGATGTAGTGTCACAGTAAATTTGTTGAGTAGACTGAAATCTCAGCAATATATCATGCATGTGGTTTGATTGATCTATATTGTATATGAAGTGTGTGGGTTGACAGAGATATCAACAATATATAAAGTGTTTGGATTGATGGCCGGCTCCCTGGTCTAGGGGTTACATGACTTTCTCCGTAATCCCGTATACTCTCGTGAGTAATGTGACATGCGCGAGAATTGGTAGCGGTTCTCTCCATGTCGGTAACTTACGGGGTATGTGAGCCGGTCGCTCAGAAAGCAATGGTAAACTACTGAGCGTAATCTAGCCAAGAAATTAACAATCAGCTGAAAGATGCTGATGTTATCAGCGATGTCCTGTAAAGGACATGCGAACCAAAAAAATGGACCGATGAAGGTGCCTACATGATATGAAATATTTGTGGACAGACAGATATTGCTGAATATATAAAAAGTGTGTGTGTTGATAAACATATTTTGTATTGTATAAACAGTCTTTGTGTCCATCCTTCAACTCTGACTGATCATAGGTGACAGTTCAATAGAGATCTGATTGTGGCTGACATAGCCACCGCCAGCACAGTTCTGTCCATTTACAGAGTAAATCTGCACGTACTCCTTGAAACTTTCAGGGTGTCTGTATCTTTTGTTAAGCCAGATTCCAGTTGAACTCAGATTTGTGTGTGTGTGACCGTTCATTGGCAGTCTGACCAGCCTATCTCAGCTGTAATTTGTACACCATTTTATGGATGTTCTTCATGTCAGATCGCTAGAAAATGCCAAAATCTGTCATAGTAATTGCCATTCTATCTTCTGCAGAATATCTGCACCTGTCAGCAATTTCCTTATGCATCCTATTTGCAAGCTGTTAAGTAATTTTGTGTGTCGGCTGTTCACTGTCCAGTTTTCAAAAGCATATGGAGGATTGGTAAAACAACCTACCAAATCCACACATCAATTATCCACACATCAATAACCCACACACCATAGTTGTCAAACCCACACACCATAGTTGTCAAACCCATACACCATAGTTGTCAAACCCACGCACCACTGGCTATATATGGAGATAGAGATCAGGCAAACTGCTTTTGGAGATGGGGCGAAATGAAAAGCAGACTATTTCTATAGCCTAGAGACAGAAGGTTGAGAAAGAAAGAGAGATCTTGTCCGTAAATGTGTTCTCTGTACATATATAAATTAGAATGATATTATTGATGTTGCGATGAAGAGAGATAATTGCAATAATTATGTCATTCTGTATTGATATACATTATATTGTTCTGAAAAAGAGAAATATCATGGCAATGAAAACAAAAGAGCGAGAGCACAAAAGCACTTTATAATCTTGTGTTGATATAAGTTATATTGTTATTGTTGTAGCAAGGAATGAGGCTCACAGATTAAGAGAGATCAAGGCAGTAAATGTATCACTGTGTTGTAAATGATCACTATGTGATAAATGATGTTATAAATGAATAAAACAGGATGGGATGTTACAAATGAGAGAGAGAGGGAGGACAACTGTAATTGTGTCACTGTGTATTGATGGTATAATAGTGTTGCTGTCGTGTTTACTGTAATGACTACATGCAAAGTAAACAAATGTGGTCATATTCCATGGTGCTTAATTTGTGAAGACATGTTTATTATTGATTATACATTGGTATTGTTGCTGCTATTGCTTATTATATATTTTTGATGTCTTCTATATTTGTTGCAGTTGTCGAATGGGGTTGTCTAATTGGAAGATCAGATCTGGTTGCTAGAAACTACAGGAGATAAGAGATTACTTGATTTCGGTATAAGGAAAACTATGTAAACAACAGATGCTAGGTAGAAAATTCATACAAGAAGATGAAATTTGTATGACAGACCAAACAAGTCAAGGATGATATCATAGGTTATACCAGGGACTGGCTGTAAGTCTGTATCCTGACAATGATGGAGTAACTGGAGAAACTATACATACATTCAAAGCTCCTCATATCTGCACTGAATGTGTAAGCATTGTTTTTTTTCAGTGGGTTCTTCCACTATGGTGCATGCTGTAACATTGCTGGGGCTGCTGCTCCAGCGACTCTTCAGAACAATGGAAACACAGAATTAGACAGGTGAAGTGTGGTCGCTGAAATGTGGTTAATCTGTCAAGATCTGGGAGACCATCCTCAGAGTACACCAACGAAAATGCAGCAACAGTGAAGACAATAACTGACAGGGATCGAAAAATGACAATCGTAACCATAAATAGTGCAGTAAATCTGAGTGATAGAACAGTTAATAAATTGTACACAACAGACTGAATATGACACAAGTGGAACACATTGGGTTCCACACCTGTTGACATGTGAACAGATGCAAGTGAGGGTAACTTGCTGTTGACAAGCTACTAAAAAAGTACCAGTTACGACCTTGGTAACAGTAGATGAATGGTTAGTTCAACATTATGACCCCTCTCCCAGTCCAGAATGTCCAGCATGCAATGGAAAACCCCAGACCGCCCAACACCTGTCAAGCAGAGAGCACAGAAATATGCAGGGGAAATGACGCTGACAGATTTTTGGGACACCAAAGATGTCCTATTGAAAGATGATCTGCCCATGGCAACATGATTAATGGGCAGCACTAGGCAGATCTTCTTGCCAAACAAAAAAGGCTGTGACCAGAAAACAAGGAGGGGGGGGGGGGCCATGGAGTCAAAATCTGCCTTTCACTTTAAGGCAATGTGCCTTCTCACACATTACGGCTTGTGCATCTAGTTGCAAAGGATTTGAATATCAACATTCTTCCCATCCGGTCCTGGGGTAGTGGATAGGGCGTTCTAGTCTTCTCAGACAAAAGCCAAATATTCAGAGGACCCTTGTATATACACCTGTTACAGAATCAGAAAGATCAGACTTAATAAGCCCTTTCCTGGTTACATTTCAAAATAAAGTAACTACCCACAATTATATATTTATAGAATGTGTGAAAACACACTTTGCATCCTCGTCAGAGCAAAGCGTTGCATTCACTGTGCTGCGATTATCCACGTGTGATATATGGCAGGAGACTAAAGCACATATGGAGATTTCAGTGTGCAATGAAAGTGATCCTGGACAAAAAACACGTGAAAGCTTTCATGACGTCATGACATTGTCACCATTTAACGAAATGGAATAGTGGTCATTGAGCATGCTACATTATTGCTGATCTCACTGCCTTGATTTAATAAGTGTGAACTGTTCCTCACGGTAAGCTGGATATTGCAAGCCACCACTCTGTCACAGAAGCAGGGCGGATGGTGAGATAGAATCAGTGTTAGAAATAAACCTGCGTGCGTAAAGGTGTGGGCGATAGGGACATCGTAAAGGTGTGGGCGATATGGACATCGTAATGTTTAGCACAAGTAATGTTCCCAGAGGCCACTGTCAGCCCAGCCTAAACTGTGTATCAGGAAGTGTCCCGTGAAGTATGGACGGTTGGTGTAGTAATTGTATTGACATAATTCCACCCCCATGCTGATTGGTCTATACAAATAATGAGACTAGCACCATGTACCCACTACGCCTCAAGGCGTGTCATAAAGTCCTGTACTGTTGTGTGTACACCAGGAGCACTGGGATACAATTTACACAAGAATACCGCTGGCAGAAGCAGAGGGACAGATAATTAGATTGATTTTGAATGGCTATAATAAACAAGAAGCAGCAGCATCACTGAACTATAGCTAGTTAATCGTGGAGAAAGACAGACGTTTGCTCTCCATTTGACTTTATTATCTCTGTTCTGAAAGGATGATGAACAATGCTCTGGGGGGGGGGGGGGATGTCGCACACCTCCAGTTCTTCTGCCTGAAATAAGTCTATAACTGCAATGTTTCTTGTATGAATCTAACAGTGCACCTCCAATGAAGATTAATTGTCGCAATATGGCATCGTCAATAAACATATTAAGATTACGTGGAAGAAAATGTGTAGCAACACATTACCTTTCAGAAGCAGATTTGAGGAGGAGCCTTGCTAAGGTCAGCGGAATCGGGTTTAGCTGCTGTTGGGCGGAGATGGGATAACATCCGGTGCAATGAAGTCGATTCTCTCGCCATTAACCATGTTTAGTGAAATACAGTACTGTGGTAGCAGGAGGAATGCAACTGATGCAGGAATGGGTAACTAGCATTGTTTGAAGGATTCATCTTATCGAGACACATGTGAAAGTTCTCAGTCTCTGGAAGATCAAGTACAGAGTGAAGAAAGCACGCACGGTTGATGTAGGTTGGAAGGATACGCACTAACGAATCGTTATTTTTTATTTTTTTATTTTCTTCTTTCGTTCGCTAGAAATTTATCTATAATTGCAATGTTGTCTCTTGTATTCTTCTTCTTTCGTTCGCTTGAAATATGTCTATATCTGCAATGTCGTCTCTTGCATGAATTGAACTGTCTTTTTCAGTTCTCACAGTGGTCCATAGAGTTTATCTTCCACTGTCGTCTCTCTAGTCCAGAAGGTTTGCCTAGATATGTTATATTTTGGGCAGTCTTGGAGTATGTGCTCTGCTGTCTGCGACGCCAATCCACATGTGCACATGGCTATTTCGCCAATCTTGAATTTTGTATACATGTCGTGTAATCTATTGTGTCCTGTTCTGAGGCGCAGAATAATGATTTGTTTTCGCCTGTCCAAAACGTGGTAGTCCTCTTGAGCAGGTTTTGGTGGCTTTCTAACTGATATGATCATTCTTTTCTTTTGGTGGCATGTAACGGTTACTTCAGGTTGTTCGTCTTTTGCTCCTTCGTTAACTAAAGATCAGCTCTGTCGTTTCCGGGTACTCCAGAGTGAGATGGTATCCACTGTATGGCGACCTTACGGTGACGGCAAAGTTCAGAAAGTATTGTTCTTAATACTGGCAATGTTAGTTAGTTAGTTAGTCGACAGATCATCCTCATTGCACATCAAACCATTCAGTCCATAATTGCTCGGATCCCCTCCTCAGCAAATCCCGCAGCGTGTAGCGGCTAACGACACCAGTTCGGTGTTGGTTTATCAATCTTCTTTGGCTTCCTGCGTAGTGTTCTTGTTTGGCCACCCCTCTTTTAATTTGCTGTTCTCGCAGTCTGGCCATGGCTGTAGATTCACAGTTATCACTTGGCTCTCGCAAAAGTCTTACTTCTCGTAAAGCATTCAGAATGTCAGCCTGGTCCATGGCGCGTCCGCCCTCCACAGTAGCTTTACTTGCGAGCTTGTCAGCCCGCTCATTTCCTTGTACTCCCGCATGCCCTGGCACGAAGGTGAAACTAATTTTTGCCAGCCGAGACCGCTCCAGAGACAGCAACCACTCTCTTCGGACCCACCCCATCTCTATCCTCTTGAGCATGCTCATTGAGTCGCTAAGGAAACATGTCCTAGTGAACGTCTGTGCCTCGAGCCATGTTATTGCTTTACTTACTGCCATGACTTCCATAGTCAGGCTACTTGTGGTCTCAACAAAAGCACCAGAGTCCTCCTTCACAATTCTCCCTCCGGCCTGAGCCGTAAAGGCCCATGAGCTTCTCACATGTCGGACGACCGACCCATCTGTGTAAATGACAGCATCACCGTCTAGCGAATTCTCGAAAATCAACGCTTGTACTTCCGCCTCCACAGCAGCCAGATTGTCTTGTCTGCATTTTGTCTAGTTGGATGCAAACTGAAAAGGATGTACAGAAATCTGTTGGCACTTGTAACACTCCTCGCCAGGTTCTAAGTCCTCAAGTGAACACACCTGTTGAAGAATGTCTTCGGCTTGACCCATCCACGACCGTCCTCTTTTTAATCTGCTGCCCTTCACCTTCATAATTTCACTATGCAGTGGATGTTGTGTGTTTGCGTTCACTCTGAGATAGGCGCGTGCTCTGCAGACTTATATTCTGTCTTCAATGGTTGGAAAATCAAGAAGGTAGCGCATCGCCCTGGATGCTGTATCTCTTGTACATCCAAGAATAATGTGCATAGCTTCATTCTGTATCCTTTCCATCTTTTCTGTCTGCTTACGGCTGAGAGTCAGGATTGCCATTACATACTGAGAAACAGACATGACCAGCCCCTCGTATAGAAGACATAGATGGCGCTGCTCACAGTTTGCTGCCGCCATCACCCGCATCGCAGCCAAACCCCTCTTAGCCTTTGTTATCACCTGGTCTATGTGCTTATTATAAGCAAGGATTCGATCAAAACGTATCTCCAGGTAATTCATTGCCTGCGTTCTTTTCACCGTCTCTGAACACAGATTAACAGTTGGTGTTGGGGTGTTGACAATATGATTATTGAGAACCATGTCACTGTTGCCTTTGTTGGCTTGACCATTGCCCCAGCTTCAACACCCCAAGTACTTATGCGATTGAGTTCGGTTTGTAGTTCCACAGCAACCTGATTCCTATCCTTCCCCTGACGATACACCAAAACATCGTCGGCATATAACAGTGTCCTCCCCGGTCCATTGATCTGCTCGCAGGTGAGTCTCACAGAGTAGGCGTTGAACAGTACCGGAGATAATGGTGATCCCCGTGGTAGGCCAGGATATATTGTTGTTGGTTCCGAAATCCAACTGCCACATCTAAAAATTACTTTCCGTTTGAAGAGGGCTGCAGCGATCCAACTAACAGCATTTTGCGATGACCCATCTGTTTAGACTCGGATCCAGAGGTCCTGTAGGTATTCGTCAACAAGAAAACCGAGGGTGGTTGTTCTGCGTCGTACACTGTTCTGTTATTCCTTGTAGAATATTCCTTTCACTTTTGTTTGGATTGTATTGATAGTTTATGTTCCTCTTTCCACGGAATTCGTACTGGAATAGTTTTCAGTGGGTACCAACTGTGGGGAGATCAGTGGTTTTCTGCAGATTCGTTTGGCCTGGTAGATAAAACTTCTTCTTTTCAACCATTCTATATCTTGGTTTTCAAATCTGTTCTTCATAGGGTGGCCTGGCATGCTGAGGAACTGTTATGCTTGTATTAGCATTTTCGTATCTCTGCGACCTCTCGGTGCTAGTGTCCTCCCCATCTTTTTCATCTCCACTATAGGAGTTGACCTTATACTATATATATATATATATATATATATATATATATATATATATATATATATATATATATATATATATATATATACTGGGTTTATTGCCTTCATCGACCTCACAAAGGCACTTGATTTGGTCAGTCGTGAGGGTCTGTTCAAAGCACTAAAGAAGATTGGCTGCCCACCAACTCTTCTGTCCATTGTGGAATTGTTTCACACAGACACGAAGGGTATAATCAAGTTTGGTGGTGCAACTTCAGAAAAGTTTGAAATCAAGAGTGGAGTTAAGCAAGGTTGTGAACTAGCTCCCACCCTCTTTGGGATATACTTTTCACTTCTACTGAAATATGCCTTTCGTGATCAAGGGTGCCGGTATATACATTCACTCACTCTCAGATGGCGGCCTATACAATGCTCAGAGATTGAAGGCCAAGACCAAAATTAGGAGGTTACTAATCAGAGAGTTGCTTTTTGCGGATGATGCTGCAATTACGACCCACTCTGAGGAAGAATTACATCATCTACTATCTGCATTCTCCAGTGCTTGTTCTGAATTTGGTTTAACAATTAACAAAAAAGAAGACAGATTATGTCACAAGGTGCACATGGGGTACTGTCAGGATCTTACACCTGGCTCGCTACCTACCACATGTGGGACAGTACAAGTACAACGTGATTTGACTCAAGACTCAACGACACAACGTTCAACGGATTTAATTACAGATCATATACAGTACGATGATCACAACAATATATACTGGATACTTCAATACACTTACATTCACCATACAGCACACAGTCTGACTCTCAAGATGTCCAGGCACTCGACATTCGGCCACAGAAACCTTTCTCGCAACATGCGTCCTGTTCAGTCCACGTCCCAGAGCTGTCTGCCTATGGTTTGGAACTCGCCTCCTCACCTGAGGTGGCTTCACGAGACATGCGTGCGTCCTTGGTGTGACCGCTGGCCGTCTCGCCAGCCGGCAACTTCGCAGGCAGGTGACTACCATTCGCCTGGCGGCGTAACGAAGTTCCTCCATCCCTGCTAGGGACTAAGTCACCTGGCGGCGTAACGATGTCACTGCATCACTGCCGTACTGTGGACTCTGACAGGTACCATCAATCTTTATTGACGACGCCGAACTGGAGATAGTAGACCATTTTACATTATCTAGGATTAGAGGTAAATAGCAAATTATCCATAGATCAGGAAATCAACATCAGGATTGGTAAGGCAGCAACAATAATGAACATGTTAACAAAAAGAGTCTGGAAGAACAGGAAGCTTACTGCCAAAACAAAAGTCCTCGTCTACCCAAACCTGTGTCCTTAGTACTCTTATTTATGGCAGTGAAACCTGGACAACTTACTCACTCCAAGAGAAACGTTTAAACAGCTTTCATATGCGGTGTCTGCGAAGAATACTTGGTATTAAGTGGCAAGACAAAATCACAAATACTGAAGTATTGGAAAGATCAGGTTGTGTGACAGTTTATTCCATGCTCAGTCTTCGTAGACTTAGATAGATAGGACATGTTAGGAGGATGGATGATGGTAGAATACCAAAGGACATCTTTTTTTGGCGAATTGCAGATGGGAAGGAGATCTCAGGGTCGGCCTCTACTACGATACAAAGATTTGTGTAAGCGGGACACGATTGATAATGCACATCCGGAGCAAGTAGCCGCTGAACGTGTTGCATGGAGGGCAACTATCAAAAATGGAATAAAGACAAAGGAGAAAATGATTGCAGATAAAGCACACACAGAGCGTGAGAGACGTAAGATGGTGCATGATGGTGGAAATGACCATGTTTTCACATGCATCCACTGTGAACAAACATTTGCAGCACGAATTGGCCTTATCAGACACACTCGCCACCGCCATGGGTCATAGTTATTAAGCCTTTTTGAAGCACAGTGTATCAAACTATCTGTCAAGACGGAAAGGTGCCAAAATTGGAGTTGATCTCATCCCTCCCGTGGTGACTCCAAGTGCTTGATTTTTGCACCTTGTCCAGTTCTTTTAGTATATTTTTTGATGTTGAACACCATGCAGTTGACCCGTATTCCATGTGTGATCGTTATCTCTGTTCATAAACTTTGCTAAGTATTTTCCCACTGGCTCCCCATGTTCTTCCACTTAGTTTTCTCAGGAATGCAATGGTTTTATGGCTTTTGCTACTGCTTTGTTGATGTGCTTTCTCCATGTCAGCCTGCCATCAAATGGTACCCGATACTCCATGGTATGTTGGTTCTTTGTCTTCTCTTAGGGATATTCCATTTATCTGAATGATGCCCGCCTTTTATTTTGGGGAGTGGTCAGTGTGTTACGCTGACACACCATTTAATTGCCCATGCAACTAATGCATCTACAGCTCTTTGTAGCGATCTGGTGACCAGGTCATCAGCGTACATTGCCACGTTAAATCCATGTGGTTGTTTAGCAACAAGATCATTGATAAAGATTAGGAAAAGTGTAGGGTACAGAACTCCCTAGGGACGTAGTAGTACTTTCTTGTTCTTGGGCCGTCTATCTGTACACGGGCTCTTCTATTGTGTAAGTAAGCTTTCACCCATTTGTATATTCTTCCACTGACATTACAGTTTCTCAGTTTCTTCATCAGTCCTTTTTTCCAGATCTGTCCATGCCGCAAGCACAAGTTTCTTCCTCTTGGAATGCACCTTCAATTTCTTGAGCGATATAGGTAGATATGTATCATTGTTCGTCAATTAAATGTTAAGCCTGGTAGTCCTGCTTGAGTTTTATATAAAACTAGCTGACCCGGCCCGGCTTCGCCCAGTCCCTGGAGGGGATCTATCTATCTATCAGTCTGTCTGTCTGTCTGCTTGTATGTCTGTCTGGCTGACCCGGCCCGGCTTCACCCAGTCCCTGGAGGGGGTCTATCTATCTATCTATCAGTCTGTCTGTCTGTCTGTCTGTCTGCTTGTTTGTCTGTCTGGCTGACCCGCCCCGGCTTCACCCAGTCCCTGGTGGGGAGCATCTAATTTAATTCATATAAGTACTCATATAAGCTCCCGTTCCCGACTGTCTGTCTGTCTGACCCGGCCCAGCTTCACCCAGTCCCTGGCGGGGAGCATCTCATTTATTTCATATACGTAGTCATATAAGCTCCCTGCATCTCGTCAGGTACATACTGCAGAAATCACACAACTTACGTGAAATTAACTAGATAAATCCTTCAAGTTGAAATATACACAATTTCGCACAGTAATGTCACTTATCTACCACGGTAATTTTAAGCTGACTAACATGTCTTTCTGTTTACACAATTCTGGCTTGCGTTGATAGATCATAATTGCTTCTGCAAATTTTAACAAGCGAGTATTTTGTGTTCTAAACAACACGCGAAATGCAGTGTCTCTGGACACAACGTGACCAGTGGTCACGTTGTGTCCAGAGACACTGCATTTCGCGTGTTGTTTAGAAAACAAAATACTCGCTTGTTAAAATTTGCAGAAGCAATTATGATCTATCAACGCAAGCCAGAATTGTGTAAACAGAAAGACATGTTAGTCAGCTTAAAATTACCGTGGTAGATAAGTGACATTACTGTGCGAAATTGTGTATATTTCAACTTGAAGGATTTATCTAGTTAATTTCACGTAAGTTGTGTGATTTCTGCAGTATGTACCTGACGAGATGCAGCGAAATATGCCAGGCAATAAATCGTGCAATCTATTGTTTGTGTCTTCGTTATTCAAATATAAGCTCCCGTTCCCGACTATCTGTCTGTCTGTCTGTCTGTCTGTCTGTCTGTCTGTCTGTCTGACCCGGCCCGGCTTCACCCAGTCCCTGGTGGGGAGCATCTCATTTAATTCATATACGTAGTCATATAAGCTCCCGTTCCTGACTATCTGTCTGTCTGTCTATCTGTCTGTCTGTCTGTGCCGGCCCGGCTTCACCCAGTCCCTGGTGGGGAGCATCTAATTTAATTCATATAAGTAGTCATATAAGCTCCCGTTCCCGACTATCTGTCTGTCTGTCTATCTATCTGACCCGGCGTGGCTTCGCCCAGCTCCTGGCGGAGAGCGTCTCATTAAATTCACAGAGTAACTTAAAAGAATGTCCTTCCACACACCATTCATTATTTTTAATGAAAACTGTTTTTAATCACCTACATGACTGTAGATAACTTCTTTAAGCATAAAATGATGAGTTACAATGTTATGCATTATGCATTATTTTTATGAAAACTTTGAAAATGCCTTAAAGATTATATCATTATTTATTATAACATATGCCTAAAAATAACTATAGACAAAGAGTTTATAAATCTTTGAAAGCGATGCAACAATATGACTATAAAGTATATAGAAATGTTATTAAAAGTTATGCCCCTTGAAATAACTTTTCTAGAGTTAAGTCCCCTTGCTATATAGAAATATATAATGAAAAATGAAACATTACATTTTAGTAAGTAAATAGCAAAAAAAAAAAAAAAAAAAAAAAAAAAAACTAAAAAACTATGACAGAAAGTTGCACAGGAATGAAAGGAAAACGTGTAGAAAATTTCATCTCAATCGGATGGACCGTTTGCGAACGCATAAAGAACGGACGGAAATACATACATTGTGTTTTATATATATAGACTATTTGCTCGTGTTAAACCGGTGGCCAATTAGGGTCGCAGACATATCTCTGGCTCCTGTCTTATGAGGCTGGGTTGACCAAAAGCCACATCCTGCAACAATCTCACTGAGCTGCACTAAAACAGTTGGTTACATATCCTTTATAGGACGTCGTAGTCAACCCCAGCGTGTTTTGGCTGTTTGTGAATTCTTCGCAAGTTAACGTTCAGTAGTTTGCAATTGCTTTCTGAAGCCGTGGCCCTCATACCATTGTATATAAACCAACGCAAGGCGATTTGCTTCCAAATCGCCAGTAGATGTGTTGCGATCATTAGTTCTGTTGCTATAGGGTATAATGGTGGTACAGGAGAATACGCTGACATGGCTCTTGTGTTGACGTTACCGAATCGTCTCAATGAACTTTAATGAGGTTGACGGGATGCACCGATGCTAACGATGGTGACAGCGTCTGCAGGAGGTCAGCGCCGACGTCGGGAGGTTGTATAACAGAGTATCTTAGAAGAAGGAAATTTAAGGTGGTGTGCAATGGGAAGATTAGTAGGGGCACAGTGGAGCACATCGCTAAGGGGTAGCTAGGGCTGGTCGTCCTATGACGAGCATCGTAGGAACAAGGGCAGTTGGGAATGACCCATCGTCTGAGAAAGACGCACGATTCGCTGGGTAACGTCTGGACTGATATTTATAGTTTGTTTCAACGTATGCATGTACCTGCATCGATGTAACTCCAATTAAAGTGATCTAAAGAAGATACGGCCTTAGAGTGACGTTTGTTACTTGTTTTTCTGGAATTGCTTTGCCTTAACCTGCCACTGTTACATAGGCGAAATGGTGCCTTAGACATCGGATTTCAAGTCATGGGTTGTCGAAGAATACGCGAAGTACTAACCACATCAGGAATTTCCCGAAGTATGTTTTGAAGAAAGCGCAGCTACGTTTAAAAAACCATTGGTGAACGAGGTTGTCAAAGATGGCTTCTATTGCTACAGCCGCCTCGTCTGTGAGAGTTACAGCAGCCAAAAGCCCGGCTAGGGGTGGTTGTCTGTGATTCTAGCACCAGCTGAATCCTTGTCGCACAGCTTACTCGTTATCAAGTTTTGCTGACTGAATCCTTGTCGCACAGCTTACTCATTATCAAATTTTGCTGGCTGAATCATTGTCACACAGCCTTATCAAGTTTTGCTGGCTGAAATCATTGACGCACAATTGCGAACTTCTGAAAAACAGACGCCATACGTCTTGTTCTCGATTACCCGCCAAGGGGTGAAGCCTTTTCAACACGTTCTCGATTACCCGCCAAGGTGTGAGGCCTTTTCAACACGTTCTCGATTACCCGCCCAGGGGTGAAGCCTTTTCAACACGTTCTCGATTACCCGCCAAGGGGTGAAGCCTTTTCAACACGTTCTCGATTACCCGCCCAGGGGTGAAACCTACTCGAAGATGTTCACCGGTGTCGTTGAAAAGCTTACGGGAGCTGCGTGTTGGATGAACTCTTGAGTTATCGTTGTTGGAACTTTGCAGACTTCCTCCTCCTGCTGGTGGATACATGTTGCTCTCAACCTGATGATCTGACCGTTACTGGAGTGACTGTGTTGTCGGGACTGATGACTGGTCGTGCCTTGCTTTGATAACCAGAAGAAAGAACGTATATACCGGTGAAGTAACTATATGTAGCTTAGTTAGATTTAGTTAGATTAGATAGTGTTGATTCTGATTTAAATTTGTTATATTAATTATTATTTCAGTAAGACACGTAGCAAAGAACATGAAAGGTTTAAGCCAAGAATTGAGAAGGGTGACCATCTGGCTAAAAGAATTGAAGGTAGCAGTCGGTGAGGTTAAAAATTTTGTAGAAGGCTTACGAAGAAGAACGACTGGGCAAGAGACTTATAGATTTAATGTGGAGTGCAATAGAGTAGGAAGGAATAACAGGAGACAGCCAGTACTTAATGAAGACAGAAGACGATATGATTCCACGTATGCAGCTGGTTACGATGAACCAAGACCCGATGTCTATAAGGTAAAATGCGGTGAAAGGAGAGGTAATTGTGAAATGTCGGACTTGTATAGGTGTTATAGATACAGAAATGGGCCCGAGAGAAACCTTTCTAGGAAACAATGGAGTTAGCCATCCTATAGTATGACTGCTAGAAAAAGACGTGACGAATGGTTTGAGCAAAGACAGAGACAGTATCTGAAGTCAGGGTCGAAGGACAGGGTAGAACACACAAATAAAAATTCAACGGCTCCTAAAGTGCTTGCCAATATTAGGACTGGACAGAAAAAAAAATTGTTGTTGATAAAGAAAATAGACCGAGAGACACAGACACAGACAGGTGATTTTTGTTTCCCGCGTTTCCATCCTGTTTCAGGATATTGCGGTCAACACCAGCATCTTTCAGCTGTATGTTGATTCCTAGGCTAGATTACGCTCATCAGCACGCCACGACTTTCTGAGCGGCCGGCTCAGTATCCCGCAAGTCACGAGCGAGGGTCGAACCCACTCAGTTCTCGCTCCGCTACGAGACTCTGCGTGATAAACGGGATTACAGAGAGAAAGTGTTGTAACCCCGCAGCCAGAGAGACCGGCGCAGACAGGTGATACGATAGAAAATAGTACGCAGACTCAAGTAGATACAGTAGAGATAAATACCCAAGTGCAAACAACTAAGAAAATAGCAAGGGGAACGCAAACTATTAAGACGGTAGAAGTTGCAGAACCACCTCAGGTGAAATTAGAAAAAGGAGACACAGTTAAAATTAAGAAAGTTAGACAGACAAAGACCAAGAGGAAAGTTAGAAAAAGTGTTAAAGCTAGATCTGCAAACAGTATGTTAGTAAATATAGTAGATTATACGACAAATATCTCAGACTCCTCAGAGTTGGACATAAATTATATACCCGACCGAAGTACGAAGGCTGGTAACAGAAATGAAAATACCAGAGGTGCTAGTTCTGATTACAAAGACGTTGCTTCCTCCTCTACAGCATATAGTAGACAGCAGGCTAGTAGAACAACTATAGACACTGATTATTCAGAGGAAAAGTTAGGCAGATATAAACAATATGGTACAATGACAGATACGACAAACGAACAACCATTTAAGAGGAAGAAACGTAATAAGGAGGTGGCAGGAATTTCTATTAAACCGACGTATACAGAAGATGACGTGAGGAAGCTCAGAGAATATATGATGTTGCGACCATAATATTTTACAAGAAGCTCTAAGTATTAATAGGAAGAAGCAGGTCATTAGTATGAGAGATAATTTGCTATTATAGCAGATTAGAAAAAAAAATTGAGTGAGAATTGATTGTAAGTGACGGAACGCATTGAGAGAATCTAAGTTGTGATTGGTGTATGAGGAGCTTAAGAGGAGGTAGATGAGAAGCGAGGGAGTAGTTGAGTATCGGAGTGATCTGGCTGGTTAGGTTGTAGATACGTAGGTGTCCTTGCGGGCGTAAAAGTTTAGACAAAGCTGTGTTCGCCGTGCTGATAAGAGAATGAAGAGTGGAGTTTTGAAACGTCGTCTGGTTGGAATGCATGGATAGAACGATGTCAGATTATTGGTAATAGCACAGGGATGTACAGGGCGGTTGGTATATCTCAGACTTGAAGCAGTGTGAAAGGATATATTTCAGAGTTGAAGGGAAATTGTGTAAGTTGAGTGTGTTTGATTGTATTTCCGAGGAAACAAAAGCTTGAATGTCAGACTGGTGTGCTATAGAGAATTGGATAGGACAGAGAATGTCATGTGTGCATGTCTTGTGTTTGGTTTGTGGTGATTGGAGAGTAGATGAATTGGAGTTTGAGACGTCCCTTGTCCGGAGTGGCCAGATGGAGTGGGATGCTCACGTTGAGTGATGTGTGCTGCAGCAGTTGACGTAATGTAAGGCTGACATGGTAGGCTGGTTATGAATTGAATGTTGATTGCTAGAGCTAATGTGTTGTTTGAGTCGGATTGGCTCTGAGCTTTTGAAAGGAAGGAATGATTGAGAAAAGTTGAAATAAGACAGTAGTTGGATTTTGAAAGTCCTGTGGCAGATATTGAATTAACGTTTTGGTTGTCGTTTCATGAAGCAGATCCGGTATCGTTTGGTAGAGTTATGTTGAAGTGAGATTGCCTGATACAGAGGAATGAGAGAATATAGCGAAGACGTGCGAAGTATGTCTCATCGGAGTGAGATTTATTGTGAGGGGTTGTTGTTAAATGTGATGATGATGGTTACTGTTGGCCAGATGCGTTTCTGGTTGCTGTTTGGTTCGAATGTAGTCCGAGGGATGCGAGAGGCGTGACCGCCAGCGCAGTATGCTTGAATGAAGTTAAGAGGGAGTTGAGTGTAACCTTGAGTTGTTGTGTCGGACGAGAGATGAGAAGTTGATAGAGATTAGTGATGTGGAAGAACAGAACATTTGTTACGTCGGGTAGACGAGAGACTCGATTTACGAGAATGTCGTTTTGAGGTAGAAATTGTGATAGTGGTTAGTATACGTCCAGAGAAAACAGATAGGCTGGATTACGCTTATCTATAATGGGTTGGAAGTGATTGTTAACTTCCAAAGAGTCCGATAAAAGTGTCATTTTTGGTTAGTAACTTTTGTTGGGGCTATATATATTATTCTGCGTTATATTGGGAAACTCTGTCAGTAGAAGAGACAGAAATGGTTGATTTGTGTTGGTTATTTTTATTGCTTTGTATATAATTAGTCCGTAATTTTGTCTTGGTTATAAATTAGCCATTATTTTATTATGTATATTATTTTGAAAAATGTCAGGGGATAAATGATGTTTGAAAACCACGGGGGGATGATGTATTGTTTTGATTTGTGCTGTGTCTCCATTTGCTCATGATTTATAGTTTCATTTAATTTGCCTTGTTTAGTGTTGGCATATTAGTTCGATATGTTATTTTGACTTACAATTATCAGGTTGTATTATTTTGCTCTGAATTTTAGTAGTATTCAGTTACGTTGAATTAAGGGTATAGTCAGATACAATAAGACTTAGGGTTGGGTACGCCTCACCTCTACGTAAAGAAATTACGTTCATAAAGAGAGACATATTTGCCTTGTTGCCAAGTGCCATGAGGTTATACGTGTAGAATTTAATAAAAAGATTGGGGGTTGATCACTCGCTGTGGAACAACTAAAAGTTTAGTTGATAGATGCTTGTAAATGTTATAAGTAATTAGTCAGAAAAATAGGAGCACACATGGACTGAGTGCCATGTTCAGAATGTGGGGCTTGGTTTAACCTGGGGGGGGGGGGGGGGTCATAAATGGGGCTGTAGATATTAGCGCAGATAGTTTGTTGTGGATGTGGTTGACAAACAACTAGAAGATGAGCTTGCAATTTTAGGAGAAATAGATGTGGTTAATAGTATTTTATTGTGCTGCGTTAGTCAGCAATAACAGAAGCAATCATGGACTGAGCGCCATGTTCGTGATGTGGGGGTTAGCTTAACATGGGGGGTGACCATAGATGAGGCTGTAGATATCAGCACAAATTATAATAGCTGAGAATTAAATTATGAACAATGAATGATAAAGGGAAATAAGTAGGTTCATAATAGACGAACATTGTTTTCAATGCTGTGAATACAGCATAACCCGTAGAACATGGATTGAAAGCCATGAATAGAAAGTCAACAGAGTAGAAGTAATTAAGGAAGAATATGAGCTGGACAGTATGAAAGGCACAAAGTCATATGTTACTAGCTGTGGATATCAGCACAACTTAGAATGGTCGAAGGTTAAGTGAAATGAATGCCAGGGGGTAGTAGTCATGTTCATGATGAACAATACTATTATAATTGAGTGCTGTGGTTGCAGCATAACTCAAGATAGTTATAGCTTGAATGTCAGGGAGTAGAAGTTTTGTTCATAATATATGAACAGTAATATTATTTTTGGAACGCTGTGGTTACAGCGAACATGGATTGAATGCCATGAAGTTTGCGTGGAAAAAGAAGGTCCGTGATATGTGGACAAATAAAGAGTAAAATTGATTGCAGAGGATACTGATATAGTATAGGATAGACAGAGTGGACGTTCACAGGCATGAGGTCAGCGGTAGTATTTATTGTTGCTGTAGATACGGCATAAATTGAGAAGTTGGAGGTTTTAGGAGATAATGCTGAGGGTTTTAGCTTATGCCTTGAGTGTCATAAACTAAGCGAGCTTCAGAGATATGAGGAAGGTGATATGAAGTGTATCCCTGGGTTGCTGGAGCGATGTATGTAAGGGTCAGAGATTAGGTTATGTAGGTGATGTTTATAATGTTGGAGGAGTCTTTGAGTAGTAAGGCCCACAATGGACCTTTTGATTGCGTCCTCGGGATGTGTTTTGTGGTTGACATTACATCCCGAGGTTGCGGTGGCTGAGGTAACGTTCAAAGCCATAATATCAGTGGTGTCTGTAATAAATGTACATTTAGGGGTGGATGATATTTTTGTGTTTGGTGCGGTGGATGTCAGCACAAACTGTAGTAGTAAGTAATATAGGTGAGATTCGGGGATATGAGATAAAACTGGTAGAAGTGTTGCCATAATAAGTGGTATATTTAAATTGTGAGAGATATGTATTTGTTTTTGTTAAGACTTTACTGCATAAAGTCTCAGGGCGACATGGTGGGGTAAATGTGAGTATGGTTTTGTGAGGAAGAGTTCTTGTTCTTTGATATCCGGTGGCCACCGATTCTTTGTCTTCCTATCGCGTGAATGGCTTCAAGATGCTTGAATTTGGGGTAAGGGTTAATGGCGTAGTCATGTTGATGATAATGATAGAGAGTATGAAGTGTTTTCAGAAGAGTATGGCATTTTGAATTTTTATAATTGAGGTCAGATATACATGTACATGATAAAATTTGAATTTAATAATTTAATGAAGGTTTAAGCGGATTGCTTGTGACCCTGTGGAAGAGAAGAAGTTTTAGGGCTTAAGTAGTGATAGGGGGTAATGTCAGATAGTTGTAGGACAATCCAAGAGAAGTTAAGTAATAAGAGAGTAATGATTAATGATGAAAGTAATAAGGGTCAGAAAGACTCCGATAATAAGAAACGGTAGAGGATTATAAAAAGTCTCAGGTTATCTGGCACTTAAATTTTTTTTGCTGTGGAGTTTAGAGTATATTATATAAGCTCTGGGTTTAAGACTTTTCGGAGAAAAGTCTTCGTGGGGTGATTGATTGATTGATTTAGGAACCGACATCAGAGCATTCGGGACATTCCCATAAGCGCTCCGTCCCCATCCTCAGCAACCAGCGAAGAGTTCCAACACTAATAGTTCCAGTAGCAATCTGATTATATGTCCGTCTCGCCTTTCCTCTGAGCGTGGGGTGAATAAGGTATCTTAGAAGAAGGAAATTTAAGGTGATGTGCAATGGGAAGATTAGTAGGGGCACAGTGGAGCACATCGCTAAGGGGTAACTAGGGTTGGTCGTCCTATGACGAGCATCGTAGGAACAAGGGTAGTTGGGAATGACCCATCGTCTGAGAAAGACGCACGATTCGCTGGGTAACGTCTGGACTGATATTTATAGTTTGTTTCAACGTATGCTTGTACCTGCATCGATGTAACTCCAATTAAAGTGATCTAAAGAAGATACGGCCTTAGAGTGACGTTTGTTACTTGTTCCTCTGGAATTGCTTCGCCTTAACCTGCCACTGTTACAGTTGTTCACACTGTTTGCTCGCTTCAACACCACCGGCGTTCTGGACAGGCGGGGAAAGTGGGTGGGGTAAATATAAGTGTTTGCACGATCAGCAATTTATTTAGATGTAGTAGTAGTAGTAGTAGTAGTAGTAGTAGTAGTGGTAGTGGTAGTAGTAGCTGTGGTAGTGGTGGTGAGGAGTCAGACATAGACTGGCCATGGTAATGCAGAGGTTGAACGGTGTTATGCACCCATGGCACAACACCAGTAAACAATTTACAGTAAACTTGTTGAGAACGTGCATCGTTCCAGTGGCAATACACAGATGGTGAGCCACAGATCCTTTCATAATCACTAAAGAAGAAAACTGGAGAACTGATCTTGTGTTTCATACAAGTGTTTATAATATCGTGAACCACAGACGACCCAGAATACTGCCATTCTACAACATAGAGGTAGGGGGAATCTACTTCATTGCACCATGTTTGATTCCACATGGTTCGATCTTCTGAATTGCCGATTATGTCACACAGAGCACGACACCCGTAGTTCCAGCCCCGAACCAGAGGGGATCCGACAAAAGCTGCATTCGTGAACTGATGACGGAGTTTGAAAACGAACTAAAGATCTTCATAGCGCCAGGCAGGCGATTTTGCAACTTCACCACGGAGGATGCCGATTCTACGAGGGTTGAACATGGAAGAAGACTGGCACATTAACAGCGTCCTTCCTGTCTCGGAGACTGAACTAGTCTGGCCTATTAAACCTCAGCGCGGCTGGGAAAGAAAGGTGACGGGAGAGGAGGCAGGGGTCAACCAGCCCGTAGACTGTTGCAGGGCTCTCCTTCTCCTCTCCCAGTTCAGGAAGCGGTGGAGTGTTCCAGATGGATACTGGTACTTCACATTTCTGGAGAGTCATAGTAGGACATAAGCAGAACATGATTCAACACAGCACATTAGGATTAGTGGAAGTTAGGCCCGGGTAAGAAACCGTTCCCCCACAGGCTGCGGGTATTTCATTGTCACCAGACTGCAATCCATTGCCCAGGGAGAACATATCACATTAAGATATTACGTATCATGCAGAGATGGGATGAAGAGTTATGATTGACAATATCTACCCCATACCATGCACACGAAGGACTTCACTGGTTTGATTTTATTGTTCATTTGCGTTAAATACATTTAAAAAATCGTTATATGAGTACCAGGAAATGTCCTGGGAAGTAAAGGCTAATGGGGTGATATTGATCTCATTATCGAATGCCGACTGGTCTATAATAATATAAGATTAGCACCAGTTGCCCGATGCGCTTGAGTCCAATACTGTTGTTTTATTTTTTTTCTTCCGTTGTTACATTCACGTGTAGTTAGTTATATTTGTAAGTTGTTGGCGAAGAGTTTTTAGCTGCAGTGTTGAACCGGTCCTTTATGAACACATTCACGTAAAGCTGATCTCTTAGACTTTGTAACTATTTTTCACTGTTGACACTGCACCCCTCACCTCAGTTCACGCTATTTACTGTATTTATTGTTGACCAGATGTCAGAAGCCTCGATCTGGCGTGACACTATTCAGAGCCCCAACCCGATTGGTGGAGCCCGATGCAGTATGGGTTGTATCTCCATTGTGAAATCTGTTTATATTCAAACACTCAGCGGCCACATACCTTATTGCGTAAATCTTTGGCAAGAACAGAAATAGCACAGCTACTGTGTGGTTAACAAGTAGCGCCACTGACAACAGTAATCCACGGATGTACTCTCTGCTGGCCGTGAAGTAGGTGGGAATAAAGGCTAACCATATAACCAAAGTTGTATACACACACATCGAGATAAACCGCGACTCGTTGAAATTATCTGGCAACCTTCTTGTCTTGAAGGCAAACATGGCACAGGCACCGACCAAAACTAAGTTGTAGACCAGGAATGACACGAGGCCCGGGAGAGTCATGTCACACGAAAGCTCCACCATCTTCTCAGTGGGGACAGCTTGTGTCATTTTAGAGCTTGGCTTGAATAGTATGTATATCACGAGACACAGGACAGCCTGGCAATACAATAGCGAATAAGAGAATGTCGTTTGAAGGGATAAAACTTTGCTGCTTGAAACAAACAACAACAAAATATTTATTGTATCATTATTAGAGTAATAGCACATAATGCACATGAAGACCGGCTTCTGGCTTAGGGGATAGTGAAATGCAGTTTTAACACTCCATGGCACACCGAGTCCACAATTCTACATCAGCCTCGGGACATTTGGAAGCAGACTGTTTTAAGTTGATTCTACTTCTTATAGTCCATATTTTGCGGCGTTGGTGATCATGTCTGTCCACAGCTTTTGTCTCACGTGCTACTAATCATTTCTAAAACCAACGTTCCACCACGCCACACTGTCGAACTGCCCAGCATTTTTTCTCTTGACCATCCCCGCCGCGCTTCCCCTCCAGCCTTTCCGTTGTGCTGGCATACTCCAGCTGTCCTCTTCTGGTGACATGCCCAAATAATGTGGACTGTGCTCATTTGATGCCAGTAACTAGTTCTCTTTGACAGTTACCTTCTTTCAATATATATTCATTGCTCTTTACATCCATCCATGGTGTTGTCACCATCATCATCATCATCATCATCATCATCATCATCATCATCATCATCATCATCATCATCATCATCATCATCATCATCATCATCATGTGTCATACAGATAAGCGTGGGCGGTCATCTTTCACCATCCCAAACGACCACCAGAGTCGTGGAACAGCTCTTTGTTCTTGTCTCGACCACACCACTTGGCCAAACCATTCAGGTATTTACTTCTCTACCTTCCCCCATTTCTTTTTCCCTCAATCCTGACAGTCATCACCAAGTTCTCCAATGTATTTCTCCTCATAACGTGTTAAAAATTTGTGACTGTCTACGCCCGATTTCTCTAATCAATTTACGGTTTTCATTTATTTCTTTTCTTGTAGGACTTGTTCATTGGTTTTTCTGTCTGTCCATGGTATTCTTTGTCTTTTCCTCAGAAACCACATTTCCACAGCTATCAGATGTCTTTCAGCTTGACTGCTCGTTGTCCACGTTTCACATCCATACAAAAGTACATGGTTCTATGTAGCACTTTTTCATTCTTCTATAAAACTGCATCCTCGCAGCTTCCACATAATTCCTCACTTGATTGCTAATTGTCATTGGTTTGCTTCCGTACATTAGGATAGGCTCAATATAACTTTTCAGAACTCTTTTTATTACCTCGATTGACACACATGTATTACAGAGAATATTCTTAATGTTTTGAAATAATTAACTTAGTGACAACTGGCAAAACTGAGACGAAAATAACAAGGGGAAGGCAGAGAAGTAAATATCTAGATGACTTGACCATATGGCATAGTCGGGACAAGAGCACAGACCTGGCATTCGACTCCGGTAATCGTGTAAAGATGGCGACACATGACCGCCCACGCTTATCGGCATGATGAAGATTGAATTGATCTTCGACGTGGGTGAGGAACACCTCCCCCCCCCCCCTTTCCACCACCTCACACCACCACTAATAGGCCCACTTGACGGGTGCAATGTTTCCGCTATTAACCTTGTGGTGCTGGAAAGGTAGGCTATCTAAGTGGTCCCCCCCCCCCCACCCCCAATTCTTTTATTTTGAAAAGGGGTTTGCATATTCCAAGCTTTAAGTTTCGTTTCCCCATCGTCAAGGACATCCATCTAGGATTCGTTGCAAATAGTATCACCTGCTGCCAGCAGTGCTCAATACTCACACAGCTCGTGTATTATCTGGTTATTATAATGAAGATGAATGGCAACCGCCAGGTCCCTCAATATTGTTGTATAATACAGACAAGCATAACACGTGTAATTAAATTACCTGCGAGAAAATAATCAAGAATGAGAGGAGAACTTGTGACTTGGGACTGATGAAACTTGGTCTCTGGTTGTTTTTGGATCCGCTTTGGAAAATTCTGTATATTCGGATAGTCTTTACCAACAAAGGTGAGTAGAGCCAGGCAAAGCTCAGACAGAACATGAAATATAAGACACCGCACATGGTCGGGGAGGGCGTTGTCTGAAAGCAAATCACGGTGATATAGCCAACAAAGACTCCGCCCAACTGTAGGTAGCTCAGCTCACGACTAGCGGCTTTGATGACTCGACTGTCATGGTAGTAGATGTAGGAGCATATGACAAAACAGCTGCCACTGATGGCCGTGATTGACAAGATGATGAGTATGACTGGCAGCGTGTCCGACGGCAGAGGGTGAGTGAGTGGGATCGGCTTGCATGTTGTATAATCCGTGTCTGGATCTGGCCAGGTAAATAGCTCACACACCTGACACTCACCTATTTTGTGAACGAGCTTTTCATTTTCCCGACATCTTCGGCAATCCCAGCAGCACGTCAGTTCTCTCTTAATGCGGTACTCATCGCTGCGGCATGGTCTGCTGCACACCGACTCTGGAACGCCAACATGAATTGACCTTCCCGAGACCGGGACAGCTGGTTCTGCCGTTGCCAAGTGGCTCCAAGACACGCTGATGTTGGTATACTCCAGGAAGTCATTTGATGAATTATAGTGGGCCACAGTTTTTTGTACTAAATCTGGACTGCATGTGTTGCTGCTGTTACCACGGTCAGAGTTATCCACACAGCTATATGTCATTTGATTTATAATATACATGCCCCTGAAACCGCCGCGTTTATTGAATTTAATAAGTCCTGTGTAGCCTTGAAATGAAACATTTGCAAGATACTGCAGCAATATATCCCGTTTCAAACAAGTGCGTGCAGAGGCACCTGTTACTTCGGGGCACAGTTCAGAGATTAAGTTGTGAGCACCGTGAGCAAATGTTAACACCGCATCCATGACTAATGATGGCCCGAGCATCTTCCCGAATTTAGCCTTTGTGGTTATGTCGTCTAAAGGATTGCAAGTGTTATTAGCAAATGAGCAGCTGGCCGTACTTTCCCAGGCCCGTTGAAACCACGGATTCGCGGATGAAGAGACATTCTGTCGTCTGATATAATCATAGAATTCTGGAACAGTCACCGTGTTATACATGAACAGAAACGCCCCGATGATGTTGTCGCTGTGTTCCCGCATCCGTTCAACGCTGGCTGTCGTTACGGAGTCGCAGCACACCCAGATAAACTTGCCAGTGGCATTCATTCTTTCTATTGACCCAAACAGATTTCTCACTGGCTTTTCATCTGCAAACAGAACGACAACTCTGGCACGCGGATACAATAACAGATCTGAGGCAACTGGATCCGTGTCATCCTCGTTAGAGACTCTGTTTGATGCAGCTATGCAAATATTGTATTTAGGAGCATATGTTTTGAGTGTGTCAAAAGCCCTCTCCCCGTAGGTTCCCGCTGAGTAAACAATAGAAATATAAGTCCATCCGAAAGAAGATATAAACTTGAGCATGGCGATAGCTTGATATTTATCAGGGGTTACCACTCTTAGGTAATATGGATGAAGTTCCGTGTCACTCAGCTCATCTGAGGTGGTTGTGGAGCCAACAATTGGCATTTTGGCTGTGGACAGTAACAACGAAACTGGAGCAGCCGATATACTTAACAACGGAGCTAAAATTCCCATAACATCATAGTGGGGAGTTGGGTCGGGATTAAACCTATTCGACAAAGGGTACGACAGATTCGACTTTGATGTCCCGTTGCACGTTTCGGGAGAACGCGATGGAAAAGCACGAGGTAAAAACGTTAAAGCTTGAGACAATGCGTATTTTCGATCGCTGCAGTCATCTAACAGGTAAAATCCCAACTTTACATTTGGTAGAATCTTATCATCTGTGTTGACCTTGTCCACGGCAAACGCAACTGCTTCCGGGTATTCAATATTCCAGGAATTTGGATAGGGCGTCTTGGAACAACCAAATTCATTGGTCACTGAGGTCATCATCATTATTGAACCAATATTAATATCGCCGGGCCGGGCGTAGACATCACGATTGATGCCAGGCATGACAATAGACTCTCCTGAAGTGAGATGTATCGATTGTGTTGAGAGCAAGTTGGCGAGGCAGAAAAATAGCATCATACTGTACTTGCTGTGCGTGATTTCCAGCACACAGATTTTAACCTGTAAAGTTACAAAATGTGTCTATTTATTATGTAATAAATACCAAAGTTTCATCATCAATTGCTTTGCCTACTGGCGTGAGCGATCATTTTTGTCAACAGTTCGCAATACCCAACATGTATCAATTCCCTTCCGTGCATGGTACAAGACTGTCAAGAATTTTTTCTTCCTGTCTTATTCTATTTCTCTTTCCATAAATCTTTCCACTTGTCACTGCATGTTTCAGTTTTTGTTTTCTTATAACGTGGCCAAAAATGATCACTGCCTCTTTCTGATGTTTGTGATAAGTTGTCGTTGCGACTTAGCCCCCCCCCCCCTTCCTCACCCCTCACCAATGTCCTGATTACTAATTTTGGCTGTCCAGGGAATTTTCAGCATTCTTCTATGAAACCGCATACAAAGCCTCTAGAGATGTGTTCGCTAATTTTATCGTCATCATGTGCATGCCGATAAGCGTGGACTGTCATGTTTTGTCAACTTACACGATGACCAGAGTCATGGTTCACCTCTGTAGTTTTGTTTTGACCACGCCACATGGCGAAGTCATCTAGATATTTACGTCTCTGCCTTCCTTTTGTTCTTTTCCCCTCAATCTTGCCAGTTGTCACCAAGTTCTTCAGTTTATTTCGAATCATAACGTGTCTAAATAAAAATTTGACTCTCATCTCATCTCATCATGTTCCTCTTGTACCTTGCGGTGTCGATGTGAAGTAAACATCGTGTGAGTGCCCGATTATGGCCTTCATGTATCGATATTCTCTTGGACTCTGCTATTCCCTCCGTCCAACGTTTACGTGGTCGGCCGCTTCCTCTGTTTCCATCTGGTCTGTACATCATTGCTTGTTGTGGTATACTGTTGAATGGTAACCAAATTGCATGTCCAAACCATTTAACTTGCTGCTTTCTAATAAAATCTAGTGCTGCTATAACCCCCACATTAGTCCTGATTTCTTCATTTCTGATCTTATCTCTTCTTGATACTGTGGCATACAAAAACGTCTCTACTAACATCTGTCTATTGAGGCCCTTAAAATTACAAATCCCTAATAACTACTGTTTAAGTATCTTGCTTAGTGTAGGAGTAGAAAATAAAACAGTGATAGACTGACCGTGGCACAGCTTAATTTATTTGGCTTTATTTTGGCTCACGTACCTGGCCAAGACCGGCGAGTTTGAAAACAAAGACTAAAGCGGCCATTTCTAGTGAAGATAACACACAAGAAAGTCGACCTTTCCCTTCGGGGAGAGGGAAATTTTGCTTTAAAAATACATCAGTCTCTGCAAGCCATTGGTATGTTATATCTACATTATTAAGATGTATTCATGTATTTTTATAAAGTACATATACCAGTATGTTTAATTAAGAATTAGTTAGAATGATAATTCAACCATTCTTGTAAACTGGGGTCTGATTGATTTTTAGTACTGAAGCACATGTGGGTGCCACGCTGTAAATTTTCCTATGTTTTACAATTTCAAATCCCTATGTTAAAATCTTTTATAGGCATTATGAACTTAGATCTAACTAATAGTGCTTATAACCTATAAATATTATGTGTACTGTAGAGTATCAACTTTCATGTCAGAAACTCTTCTCAATTTAGGAACAGACTCCTGATCCATACTTCAAAGAAGAAAACTCGCTTCTGTCAATTTCATATTCCTATGAATAATAACTTCTATGCATGGTGAACTATAGCTCACTATCTATGCTTAGAAATCTGCAAATAATCTATGTACTGTAGAGATTGAACTCTAAAGAACATTTTCAAAGAAACATTTTCTCAATGTAGGAGCAGAATCCTGATTCATACTTCACAAGTAGAGAACTGGTGTCTGCCACTTTCAAATATCCTATGTAGTGTAAATTCACTGTTAAGGATATTTCTGAACTTGTTTTATCCATGCGGGGACATACAAATGATTACGCATATTCCTGACTCTTAGTCAGGGGATAAAATGCTTTTCCACATCATAATCTGTAACTTGGAACTATAATGCTAAAGTTTAGTACAATCCTTTTGTTAACAGATTAATAACCACTCCATATGAGTGATGAACATATAATCATTTCATAAAATATTGCTAGGGAAATGCCATGTTTGAGAATATAAATTCAAGAACAATTAAAGTAAACGCGTGATATAAATGAATGTTCCGATAGGATTCAATCTGCCTCACCTCCCTGTAGTGGGAACAGAAGCGAAGATTGATGTGAATAAATTGCTTGCAATATTCAGAAGACTGGACCATGCGGCATAAGTTATTCTAATAAATACACTCCGAATAATAGCAGTCATTGGCAAAATATATCACAGCGGTTACTATCCTCACGTGCTGTACGCAGTGGGGGGGGGGGGGACAATGTATGTTTTAGTTTATGGATTAACCCCCTGAAGAAAATTCAAAACCATTGGCTCCGGCATTAAATTTTATGATTACTATTATTATGTATGATTATCATGTACTTAATATCAGAGAAATGTACATGTATGTTTTCTCTTATGAGAATTTTTCTCTGTTCTGATTGTTACTCCTTACTGTGGGAATATGCATTTTAATGTTACTCTTTGGGACATGAGGATGTTGATGGAAGAATCCTTGTGTATGTCAGTACTTAAGAAGCCAATATTGAATGAGGGACAGTGGAACGCGGACACCCACTCCTTTCCCCTTCTCCTCTTGTTGTTTGTATTTTTGTTTGTAATTGTGTTGTGAAAGTTAACACATCACAGTAGGTTAATGCTCGTGTTGTATTCTTGTCATCCCTTTCTATAGCGAGTGGTGGATTTGATGGGACTGCATTGCATCACTATCAACTGGAAACTGGGAAAAAAGCCAGGCGAGAGTGAACATGGCAACTGTCCTACACAAAGTCTGGACCAATACCTCAATGTTTACTGCTGCACTCATCAGCTGCAAACGCCAGAAAAAGAGACACATGCGAAGACCACTGACTGCGTGATTGAGGAAGTCCTATTTCAGTAGGAATATCCAGGATGGACTTCAGTATCTAATAATCTACAAAGATGAAGATCAACAGAGTAACTGACATCAGTGTATCGTCTGCTTTACTTCTGAGAAGTATCACCTATGGCCTCATCATTCAACCAAATCAGTGAAACTATGAGATAATCCTACTACAAGTTACTAAAACTAGCAACAGTGAAAACCTTTCAACTGTTGGGTGGATTACCAATTTAATATCCAACAATGGATAAGTCTTCGAAAGAACGTCTCACAGCTACAACAGTCAAACATAAAGATTCAGCTACCCAACACCAAGTTCTAGCTATGAACACCAACTCAAACAAATGGGAAGAGACACTGAAACAACAATAAGCCAATACAACCAACTTCAGAACCTCTGAACCATAACCACACCAGATTACCTCAAGGTTCCAAAACCTGAACACCATCAAAAAGACCATATGAAAGCAGCTAGCGGAGTAAATGCCTTTACGCCTGCAACCACGGGAATCACCTGATGGATTGCACCCCTGGATATGTGATGGAGTCAATATTCTTCAGTTTCATGCCTGCAGCAGAATCCTGGAATTAATTCCAGATGAACCAAATGAATAACAAGCAGCATTGTATGTCTACACTGAAAGGAAAATACTGAATCAGAACTCTGTGCTGGTCCCATGTCAGCATAAATGCCATCAACTGTGGAATAGGATATAGACTGGTGACTAGGTGGGTGAAAAATCCTTGTGAAAAAGATTGAGATTCGGATATTATAAGCCGAGAATCTGACAGGTCGGCATCCTTTTCCTCGGATATGGTGATATAGGGAAGACCCTTGGTCCAAGACTCAAGATGCATCTCTTGAAGGTATGACCAACCCAGGCCTCAATGTTCCACTGGCACCGAGCCATTTGAACCAGAAGATTCGTGAATTCAGCCCCAATGGAAAGGATATGTGGTGAATTTATTTCCCAATAGGGATTATAAGTATTCCGCAACAAACTTCAGTGGACATTAAACATGACTGTGAGTATTTTATTTCTGCCCGGATAATTATGGACATTAACTGCTTCGCACTGGAGAAGAATACTTACCCGCACTGCCTAAAGAAATACTATAATTAATTAGTTTAATTATTAGTATAAACTGCTTTTTATGTGTGTGTTTTTTTTTCTATGCCATGGGTTTATAAGGTAACTATTGTTTGAGTTGGTAATGAGGTATAACCAATGATGGTTATGGTAAATATTGTATTTTGACACCAACTCATTATTTTTAACCATGAGACTTGTAAAGGGGTCAAAAACAACTGTTTTATATGTTAGGTTTCTGCACTTAGACCATTGTGGTACTTTAATCTGGGTAAAATAAGTCAAGTTAGCAGAACCAATTTGTGGTTGTTTGTAATAACATTGTTGTTTTCTTGGGACAAAAAGGGTGTAAATGTATTGAGATAATGCACATCATTCCCATGCCTGTCTGAAAATGCATAGTGTTCATTACACATATATATGTAACTGCAGATTTTGATTTAATACTTGAACTGTTTGTCCAAAAATTTGTTGATGTGTACATCAAGTAAATGTGGTGTTCATCAGTGGTTGTTTATATGTTGTGAACAATCAATATCCTTCTAGCACTATAGTAAACTTAAAGGGTGATGAAGTGGGAAGGGAAACCTACAACAGATGCCATGGTTTCAAGGATTGAATTGTATTCTCCTGGGGTTTGTGGTAAATATCCCTAATCACCCTGCATTCTAACAAGTGACCAGAGAATCAATAAAATCCCCTAGATAGCTTAACATAATATTCTCATAAATTAAAATCCACATCCCACAGATACAATGAGTATTCTTCTCATGAATCTCATTTCTGTTGTTGTGATTTTTCTTTTCTCTTTTTCTGTCATTGTCCAGGTTTGGCATTGGTAGCATAGAGTTGGTAGGAAGATTGTGTTGTAAAGTGCTTTCTTAGTAGTTATTGATACATGTTTGTTCTTTAGTATTGGTGACATTTGTCCAATGAGTTGGTTTGCCTTATTGCATCAATTTTCGATCTCGTCTTCTGATCTGCCATTTGATGATATTATACTTCCTAGGTACGTGAAACCCTTTACTTGTTTCAAGGGATGTTCTTTTAGGTGAATTGTTGTTGTTTTTTCTTCTTTAGTTATAGTCATTACCTCTGTTTTGCTTGTGCTAATTTTCATGTTATGTTCCCTACACATTTCGTTTAGACTATTCATGTGGTCTTGTAATTCAGCTTCTGATTCTGCTATTAGTGCTTGGTCTTCCGCAAATAGGAGTTCTCTAATGGTTAGATATGCAGATGGTTCTTCTTCTGTGTTCTCGTCATGCGGTATTCTTGCGGTCTCCGCTTGGCTGGTTTCTTTACATATGTTGTCTATATATGTTATGAACAAGAGAGGGGACAGGACACAACCTTGTCGTACTCCAGATCTTATGGTGAAGAGTTTTGAGTGTCCCCCAGTTGCTCTCACTATGCATTCACTGTTGTTGTATAAGCTTCTACATAGGTTTGTTAGATGTGTACTCACTCCATATTGTTTAAGGATTTCCCACAGCTTGTTTCTATCTACTCTATCAAATGCCTTTTCTTGGTCGACAAAGGCTAAGCAGAGTGTTTCATTGAATTCGATTGATTTTTCTATAAGTTGTCTAGGAGCAAAAATGGCATATGTGCATCCTTTGTTTTTCCTAAATCCAAGTTGTGTTTCGCTCTCTGCGTCTACAAATTTGACTCCTACGTTTAATTTCTTTAATCAATTACGGTGTTTATGTGTTTCTTGTATGTCTTGCTCGTAGGGTTTTCTGTCTGTTCATGGTATTCTTTACATATTCCTCAGAGATCACATTTCCACGGCCATTAAACGATTTTCAGCTTGGCAGCTCATTGTCCACGTTTCACATCCATTCAAAAGTACACATGATCCACGTTTCACATCCATTCTCAAGTTCGGGAGATACGTCACTTCCCTTGGAGCAAGATGGCGGGACATTTTTTCGTCCCTTAGAATGAAACGTATTTCTGCCTAAATGTTTGTGGTTTAGGTGTGTTTAGTTAGTTAGTTAGTTAGTCACGGTTCCAACTTCACAGCAACGGGTCGTCCCCATTATGCTCCGTTCCTGTGTTAGGTGTGTTTTCGAGGAAGAATGGAGTTCGGACCGAGCAACGGAGTTCGTGCACGTGCGGTCGGACTTCCTTTGGCAAATAATCAGCGCCCGGTGGCGATATTTAAGGACACAGCGTGGTAAAAGAGCAGGCGCACGCAGAACGCGGTTAAAATGTGACAGATTGGGCATCAGACACGTTCGAGTACTGTACTGGAACTGTGCATCATTTAGTCAACGCCGACCCATTCTTGAAAAACTACTGTACGGAAACGATATTGTGGTCTTACAAGAAACACAGCTCGGCGACGGAACAGTCAATGTCGCTAGGTTTCAGAGCTTCTATAACAGGCGGCATCTCGGACAGGCCATTCTAGTCCGTGACAACATACTGGTGTCTGAGATCGATATGTCCGCCTGGAACAGTGATGCCCTGCAAGTGCAGGCGTTAAGAATAATGACGCCAGTGCAGCTTGTAATCGTGAACGTTTATGCGCGTAATGAGTAGGTCGACGTGCTACAATGGCAGAGTTTGTTCGATATGGATGAAAGGCATTTCATCTACTGTGGGGACTTCTATGCCAGAGGCAGTCAATGGGGGAATAGCATCACCAATAGACAGTGAGAAGATCTGGAGGACGCCCTGGCATCTCCTTTCCTAGTCTGTCTGAATGAAGGGAAGGTAACTAGAATGGCCACTCGACCAGGTGATTCTGACAACGCCATTGACTTGGCCCTAGTGTCGCCCACCAAGGTGCCGGTGGGGCACATTAGGATAACATGACAATGACCACTACCCTTGCGTGATCCAGATCGAGAAAGACGGGGCCAGAAGTCAAGGAAACAAAACAAATGCCTTCCTGTATGACAACACTGACCAAGACACCATAAGCAAGATCAGAATCAGAAAACTAACTTCTTCCCGCAGGAGACAAAAAGATGGTTGCAACCACCATGATGGAATGGAGAGGTCGAGAAGGCATGGCTGGGAAAGTGACAGGTTATCAAAGACTCGCAAAAAGCCAGAAAGGCAAACATACCACAGGGTGAGTTGGCGAACCTGAAGACTGAGGTCCATAGGACAATGACTTTATTAAAATCCTGCGCCAAACAGGCCAAGACCGAGAAATGGGACGAGTTCTGCATGAAGGTGTGCTCCGAGTGATCTCTTACGACATTCTGGCGCCTCCATAAGAGCATGAACGGTGCTGCACAACGTAGGGGTATTCCAGACTTTCAAGGTATAGACCTCACATGGAAAAAGTCGGATGCGGATAAAGGTAAGGCCCTTCTTGCCCGCTACATAGAGCAGACTGGCCAGAAAGACGAGCCCGCCAGACAGAAGATTACAACGACAATCTCTCAGCTGTGCGAGGGGGTCGGGACAGGCGACGAATGCATAACCACAGCTGAGATAATAAGTGCAATGCCCAAGAAATCACCTAACACCGCCCAGGCCCAGACGGCATCCGATATGGTGACCTACTGGTGATGTCAGATGATGACATGGAAGAACTGGCCAGAGAATTTAACACTAGTATCCAAAAGGGTCAGATCAAAGAGGAATGAAATTGCCGCCGCTGCTAGAACCGAACAAAGACCATTCCAAGATAAGCGGCTACAGAATCATAAAGATGCAGAACACTGGTGGCAAGCTACTGGAGAAAACTGTAGCACACAGACTTGCTCGTGACTTGGAACAACTCGGCTGCTTCCCGCTCTCACTTGGGGGATACAGGCGTAACAAAGAGTCATGGTTGAATGCGGAAGTCTTTGCTCAAGTTGTTTACGAAGGATTTCAGGTCAGAGAAGATACATGTGCGGGCCCCCATAGACTTAGAGGACGCATACAATAAAGTATCCTTCGAGCACTTGATGCAAACCCTCCTCAGATTAAAAGTGTACCCTCACCTTATACGATGAATACCTGCAGTCCTGCTCCAAAGGAAGGTGGTGCTAAGGTGTAGGAGTTGGTCTTCTGAGCCGATAACGATATGTCCAGGATTGCCGCAGGGTTCACCACTGTCACCAGTACTATTCAACGTGTATACGGTGCCGATCACGGAACAACAGTTGGACGAGAGGGGTAAGACTCTGCCATTTGCTGACGACATTCTTGTGTATCGACAGGGTCGAGATAGACAGGCGGTTGCCAATGATATGCAGGGCGAACTAGATCGAATTTCCTCATGGTGTGCTGATGCCGATGCCCTTGTCAACCTTGCGAAGGCATCGGTTACATGGTTCTCCCTAAACAACCATATTGTGAACACAGACCTGCCAGCAGTGAGAATCTTCTTCTTCTTCTTCAGCGTTCTGAGCCATTGGGGTTCTTTGCTGCAGATACAATCCGTCTCCATTCGTCTCTCTGGTTGACCTTCTCTTGCCAGTCGTTGATTCCAAGTGCTTGTATGTATATATATATATATATATATATATATATATATATATATATATATATATATATATATATATATATATATATATATATATATAATAATCTCTCCACCGTCTTCTTGTTCTACCTCGGGGTCTACGGTCATTTATTTCCTGAGTGTAAGCGAGTTTTGTTTCCCTATTATCTTCCATTCTTTCTATATGTCCCAGCCATTGTAGTCTATTAGCCTTCATGATACCAGTGATTAGCGGGGACTTAAACAGATCATAAATATCTTTGTTACTTCTTCTTTTCCACTCTCCACTTTGTGTATCCCTAATGGGTCCAAAGATGCGTCTTAAAACTTTGTTCTCAAAGGTTTGTAATAAGGCTTCGTCTCCTTTCGTTGCACTCCAGGTTTCAGAGCCATACAGCACAATTGGTCTGATCAGTGTTTTGTATATTGTGATGTTGGTGTTACGAGATAACGCATTTGATTTTAGTAGATGTTGTAGTGCATAGTATATCTTATTTCCAGAATTGATTCTAGTTTGTATTTCTTCCCTTATGATGTTGGGGCAGTTGAAGATTAATCCCAGGTATTTGTATCTTTCCGTTCTTTTAATGGTCATATTATCTATTTGTATGTGGCCAGAATTTTTAGCCATTCCTGCTCTTGAAATCACCATATATTCTGTTTTATCTTGGTTGATAACCAGCCCCATCTGTTGGGCTTTTTCCTTAAAGTGAGTCAATATTTCCAATGTCTTTTGTTCATTTTCCCCTATAATATCTATACCATCTGCATAACCAAGCAGCTTGGATGTTCCTCCAACTTCACAGTCCTCCTTTACTTTCCTTACAACTTTCTCTAGAGCCAGATTGAAGAGTAGCGGCGATAGTGCATCACCCTGTTTCAAGCCAGATG
The DNA here is from genome assembly GCA_963921405.1 of Cepaea hortensis. Classification (NCBI taxonomy): domain Eukaryota; kingdom Metazoa; phylum Mollusca; class Gastropoda; order Stylommatophora; family Helicidae; genus Cepaea; species Cepaea hortensis. The sequence goes on from OY992883.1 coordinate 61,013,777, forward strand.
TTATTTGGAAAGGGTCTGATTTCCTGCCTTTATATGTTACTATATTATAAGTATCTTCCATGCATAGTCTGGTCATGTTGATTAACTTCCTTGGTATTCCAAATTCCTGCATAGCATTCCATAGACTATTCCTATGGACACTATCATAAGCCTTTTTAAAATCCACAAAAATGTTATGGGGATCTCTTTTATATTCCCAATTTTTCTCGGCTATTTGTCGTAAGATAAATATCTGATCTATTGTTGATCTGTCTTGTCTAAAACCCGCCTGGTAGTCACCTAACATGTCTTCTGAATATGGTTGTAGTCTATTTGTAATACTGCGGATAGTATCTTATAGCTTGTGGACAGTAGTGATATTCCTCTATAATTTTCACATTGAAACTTGTCTCCTTTCTTAAAGATAGGTATCAATAATGACTCTTTCCAGTCATGGGGTAATTCTTCTGTCCTCCAGATTTGTATTATTAGTTCGTATAGCTTTAGATGTAATGCATGGCCACCTGCCTTTATAAATTCAGCAGCAATTCCATCAGCCCCAGTTGCCTTATTGTTTTTAAGTCGTGTTATTACATATACCGGTCTCTGTGGCTGAAGGGCTTGCGAACGCGGTTTGTGAGCCCGTATACCCGGGTTCGAAACACGGCGGTGCTGGTTTTTTCGAAAAAGGAATAGAGACCGGTCGTTCAGAAAGCAATGGCAAACTACTGAACGTAACACTTGCCTAGTACATCAACAGCAGCTGAAAATGCTGGTGTTGACTGCAACGTCCCGTAAGGGATACGCAACAAAATTTTTTTTTTTAAATTACATATAGGATTTCTTCAAATGTAGGTTCTTCAATTTGTGGTTCACATGTTAGAACATCTTCCTGTGGGAAAGTGTTTCTTGGAGCTTCACGATTTAGTAATTCAACAAAATATTCTTTCCATGTGTTGCACATTTCCTCATTGGTATTTATCAAATTCCCATTTTTGTCTTTTAAACCATATGTGTTTTGTTGGTGCCCTCGTTTCATTGACTTCAGTTCTTTAAAAAACTTTCTGGATTCATTTTTCTGGTGATTAGTTTCCATATCTTTGATTATATTACTCATACATTCTCGCTTCTACTGTCGGACTATTTTTGTAGCCCCTTTACATTCATTTCTATAATGCTCTTCCTTTTGGATGTTGTTGATGTCATTTACCCATAAATGTCTGGCATTCTTTTTCCTAATGACTGCTTCTTCACATTTTTATTTGAAGCACCTGTTCTTTCTATGCGTGGTTAACACACCGAGACATTCTTCTGCGGTAGATTGAATTGTATTCTTGATGTTCAACCAATGTCAAACTAGTGAGAATGGATGGGAGTATTTTGAGTAGAACCCAGTAGATGACATATCTTGGCGTGGGGCTTGATTGTAGCCTGTCATTCAGAGATCATGTCGATTATGTCATAACGAAAGGTCGAAAAGGTTTGTCAGCAATGAGAGTCATGGTAACTGCCAATATCGAGCAAAGACTGCTAATACTTCTGTTCCAAGAACTGGTGCTTTCACCCATCGAGTATGCCCTGGCCATTCTTACTGTCAGCCTTACACAGATTGGAAGACTTGAAAAGGTACAAAACGAAGCCATGCGCATCATTTTGGACTGCACGAGAGACACCAGCTGTGTAGCGATGAGATACCTCCTTGACTTCCCGACAATGAACCACAAGATCAAGATCTGGAGAGCTCGTGCATATTTAAAAATAAGTGCAGGTGAGCGGCACCCTCTGCATAAAGCTATATTCAGAGAAAAGGATGACAGGCTAAAGAGGGGCACATCATGGACGGATCGGGCGGAAGATGTCTTCAGACAGATCTGTAGTCTTACCAGTATCAACCCCGGCAAGGAATGGGTGCCGGTGCCTCCAGCTTTTAAGTGCACTTTCTCCTGCATTATCACACTCGGCAGACGGTGCAGAGAGCAGAACCCTGCCGCTGTAAATGCAGAGGTCAACGCGCTCATCTATGAACACGCAGATAGCCCCGAAGTGCTCATCTATACAGATGAATCTGTTGTAAAGCAGCAGAGAAGTGCGTGGGCATTTACAGCCCGTGCAGCGGGCCGAACCGTTCAAGAATCCAGTGGTGGCCACTCTATGACCACGAGCAGCATGACGATGGAGGTGATGGCAGTTACACAGGCTTTCATATGGCTGGAATCACAGCATTATACCAACGTGTGTGTACTAAGTGATTCAATGAGCATGATTCAGAAGGTCGAAGCTGGATCTGTACGTAGACAGTGGACTGAATCGCTGCGGAAGTCTGTTGTCCGTAAAGTCACCTTCATCTTCGTCCCGGGACATGCGGGAGTCGAGGGAAATGATCGAGCTGACAAACTGGCTGGCCCTGCACCCCCTGTAGATGGCCAGCCCATGGATCGTGCCGATGTTATTAACGTCCTTAAAGATATGGCGAGAACAGAGGACTTTGACGTCAGTGATTCCACATCGCTGTCCAGGATGAAAGACCTGGGAGTAAGAATCGGCACAGCCAGACGCGAGAGGTACATCGGGAAAACAAAGCGCCTCGTCAACCAACACAGAACTGGCACTATTAGCCACCGGACGCTGATGAATATGCTGGGGGGAGGATCTGAGCACCTATGGACATGTCCGGAGTGCAACGAAGATACCCCAACTGATAACTGATAACTGTGAGACATGTCAATTCTGTTGACACACAAAGGCGTATCCGGATTCGTATGATCAGTTATCAGTTATCAGTTGGGGTATCTTCGCTGCACTCCGGACATGTCCCGGATTCGTATGAGAGTGGGTGCAATGAAAGAATTATCTTAAAATCGACAGGTCGGCTGCATTGCACCGGGTGTTTATCCCATATGGCTCAGTTTCTTTCCGCAGCGCGGAAAGCGTCGCACAAAGCACGAACTCCGTAGCTCCAGCGACGACCCTCGGGAGTCTCCGAAAAAATGCACTCGTGAAATGAAGGACGCGGCCCGGAATTGAACATACAACCTTCGGAGCCCGAGTCAGACGGCTTGACCACTTCACCACGGAGAATCCCGAGAGGGGTGCAATGTGTAATATTAGTAAAGACAGAGAATTTACAGAGGCACGGGGTAAATAATTTGTAAATTAACAGGAAAGTAGAAGGAATATATTTCTTACCTTATTTTTCATTTCCTTCTTGTTTCTTCAGCTGATGCTGATGCTGTAATGTTTAGGGCCTGCAATTCGTCTGAATAGTTGGAGCAAAATATCCCAGTAAGTGTGTACGTAGATTAAGGTCTGCGATCTGCTCATACCTTAATCTGTGTCGGAAGATTCCAGTAGGTTGATGATTGCTCTCGGTTGCATAAAAGTCAATCCATCCTTTCTCCAATAGTCCTCTTCCTCTTTCAACACATGGTCCTGACGTTTTTTCCAGTAACTTTTATCAATATTTAATAGCACGGACAGACAGACAGACAGACAGACAGACAGACAGACAGACAGACAGACAGAAAGGTAGGTAGGTAGGTAGGTAGGTAGGTAGGCAGAAAGGTAGGTGGGTGGGTGTGTGGGTGGATGGCTGGCTGGCTGGCTGGCTGACTGGGTGGGTGGGTGGGTGAGTCGGTGGGTCGGTCGGTGGGTCGGTCGGTCGGTGGGCCGGCCGGCCTGCAGGCAGGCAGGCAGGTAGGTAGATTAGATAGATAGCCAGATAGATAGATAGATAGAAAGATAGATATATATATATATATATATATATATATATATATATATATATATATATATATATATATATATATCATTCATTGGCACCTTGCCGTCTTGACAGACGATAGTTTGTGCTTTAAAAAGGCATAATAACTTTTAACTATGGCGGTAGCGAGTGTGACTGATAAGGCCAATTTGCGCTGTAAATGTCCGTTCACAGTGGGTGCATGTGAACACGTGGTCATTTCCACCATCATGCACCATCTTACGTCTCAAACGCTTGGTGTGTGACTTTTCTGCAATAATTTTCTCCTTTGACTTTATTCCATTTCTGATATTTGCCCTCCATGCAACACGTTCAGCGGCGACTTGCTCCCAATGTGCATTATCAATGCCTGTATCAATCATGTCCCGCTTACACACATCTTTGTATCGTAGTAGAGGCCGACCCTGAGATCTCTTACCCATCTGTAATTCACCAAAAAAGATATCCTTTGGTATTCTACCATCATCCATCCGCCTAAGATGTCCTATCCATCTAAGTCTACGAAGACTGAGCATGGAATAAACTGTCACACAACCTGATCTTTCCAATACTTCAGTATTTGTGATTTTGTTTTGCCACTTAATACCAAGAATTCTTCGCAGACACCGCATATGAAAGCTGTTTAAATTGTTCTCTTGGTGTGAGTAAGTTGTCCAGGTTTCACTGCCATAGAGAAGAGTACTAAGGACACAGGCTTGATAGACAAGGACTTTTGTTTTGGCAGTAAGCTTCCTGTTCTCCCAGACTCTTTTTCTTAACCTGTTCATTGTTGTTGCTGCCTTACCAATCCGGATGTTGATTTCCTGATCTAGGGATAATTTGCTATTTACCACCGATCCTAGATATGTAAAATGGTCTACTATCTCTAGTTCGGCGTCGTCAATAAAGATTGATGGTACCCCATGTGCACCTTGTGACATAATCTGTGTCTTCTTTTTGCTAATTGTTAAACCAAATTCAGAACAAGCATTGGAGAATGCAGATAGTAGACATTGCAATTCTTCCTCAGAGTGGGTCGTAACTGCAGCATCATCTGCAAAAAGCAACTCTCTGATCAGTACCCTCCTAATTTTGGTCTTAGCCTTCAATCTCTGAGCATTGTAGAGGCCGCCATCTGAGCGTGAGTGAATGTATATACCACCATTCTGATCACGAAATGCATATTTCAGTAGAAGTGAAAAGTATATTCCAAAGAGGGTGGGAGCTAGTACACAACCTTGCTTAACTCCACTCTTGATTTCAAATTCTTCAGAAGTTGCACCATCAAACTTGATTATACCCTTCATGCCTGTGTGGAACGATTCCACAATGGACAGAAGAGTTGGTGGGCAGCCAATCTTCTTTAGTGCCTTGAACAGACCCTCACGATTGACCAAATCAAATGCCTTTGTGAGGTCGATGAAGGCAATAAACAGTGGTTGATTCTGTTCACGGCATTTTTCTTGCATTTGTCGCAATGAGAATATCATATCAGTGGTAGACCGGTTCTGTCGAAAGCCACACTGTGATTCGGGGTAGACTTGATCTCCTAGGACTTGAAGTCTGCGCAGAACAATTCTGGCAAATACTTTTCCAACAATACACAGAAGTGAGATACCCCTATAGTTGTTGCAGTCGCTCCGATCGCCCTTGTTCTTGTACAGTGTTATGATGCTTGAATCTTTGAAATCCTGTGGGACTTGTCCTTCACGCCAGCATAGCTCTATTAGCTGGTGGATCTGTATAGTGAGTGTGTCTTGCCCACTCCTGATAACCTCTATTGGAATCCCATCCTTACCTGGAGCCTTGCCAGATGCAAGTTCATTTATAGCACACTTAACTTCTGTTATGGTGGGAAGTGTGTCCAGGTGGTCAAGAGTTGGTAGAGCCTCTATGGCGTTGAGGGCATTATCCGCTAGTTTGGTCTCACTCGAGTAAAGCTCCAAATAGTGCTCTACCCATCTGTCCATCTGCTGTTTCTTATCAGTGATGACTTCTCCAGTCAAGGTTTCCAATTGTGCACTTCTTTTGATCACTGGACCACAGGCTTTCTTTATTCCTTCATACATGCTTCTTATGTCTCCCTTATCACTTGCGATTTGAATGGACTCACATAACTTGATCCAATAATCATTTGCACACTGCCTGGCAGCCTTTTGCACATCCTTCCTAGCTTGCCTTAGCTCACTCAGAGTGTTACGCGTTGGTCTTTCCTTGTTTCTTAAGAGAGCTTTCTTCTTCTTATTAATCAAGGGCTGCAGAGTCTCGCTGTTGGCCGCAAACCAGTCCTGCCTCTTATGATCCACAGTGCCGTAAACCTTTACGGCAGTTTTACAAAGAGTTTCCTTAAGTTTATTCCATTTATCATTTACTGTACAATTTTCTGGTGTATCAGTGAAAGCGTCTTCAAGTTGCTGTTGAAACTGAAAGCACTTTTCAGGATCATGAGTGTTAATAATATTAATCCTGGGGCTAGATTTGTGTTTAGCTGTGTAGATTCTCTTTGGTCTCAGTCTAACCCTTGCAACAACCAAAGAATGATCCGTATCACAGTCAGCACTGTGGTAACTACGAGTCAATGATATATGGTTCAGATGTTGTCTCCGTGTGATGATGAAGTCCAGCTGGTGCCAATGGCCGGATCTTGGATGTTTCCATGTGACCTTATGCATCTCTTTTGTTTTAAAAAAAGAGTTTGTAATACATAGGTCATTACTGGTGCAATGCTCCAGCAGCCTTTGCCCATTTTCATTCATGCGACCGATGTTGTATTTTCCAAGGCACACTGGCCATGAACTCGAGTCCTTGCCCACACGAGCATTGAAATCACCGAGCATATAAATGTAGTCGGATTTTGGAACTGCCTTGATCACAGAGTCTAACTCCTCATAGAACAAATCCTTCACATCATCAGAGGAATCGAGTGTCGGTGCATATGCAGTAATAATGGTGGCAAACCCACAAGAGGTTGCCAAGCGCAGGGATAATAGTCTTTCATTTCCTCCTGCTGGAATTTCAATCATTCCCAGTAGCGAATTCTTCACTGCAAAGCCCACACCGTGTTGCCTTTTTTCTGCTTGCCCTTTACCCTTCCAGAAAAAGGTGTAGTTGTTTTCCCTGAGTGACCCTTCCTCAGCGAGGCGAGTCTCCTGCAGGCCAGCAATATCAATGTTAAGACGATTGAGTTCGGCATCAATCACAGCCGTTTTTCTCACATCATCAATATTGGTCAAGTCAGTGGAAAATCCTGGACACATGGTTCTCACGTTCCAGGTTGCAAGCCGTAGCTTGAGGTTTCTATTTATATTTTTGTTTGTACCTGGTGCATTGGTTTTACAGCCTGCGATTCAGATTTTGTCCTAGCCCCAAGCACCCATTGAAGCAGGCAGGCTGTGGCGGATCAGCACCCAATTGGCTGGGGGCTGCCCAGCTTGAGGCGGGCGGTAGCTGATCAGTGACACCTATAGGTGTCTCCCACCGTCAGAGGCAACGCGTGGCGCCCCATGTCTACGCCAACTGACAAGGACTTATAACCCGTAACAGTTGCCTCTCGCTTTGATTCCGAGGCCAGTTAAGACCAGGGATGGAGTTATTGCCTCTCCATAGCACAAAGCCTGGGCTAAAATATAGAGATCATGTGTTGCCCATGCAGCATGATCCCTCTCTCGGCCTGCCTAGTTCACTCCAGAGGAAAGGTAACACCCCTACATCTGGAACAAGACAAGCTGCAGAAGCTGCCGGATCAGCAAAGCAATGCTCTAACTGTCCGCCTGTCGGAGCTTCGATCCTAGACCAGTCGCCAACCAAGGCTTAGGGCCTGGTCTGCCCTGCCATGACAATTTTGTCTTTAGCTTGCATTTCCTCGCACCAGGGTAAGGCTTGTACCCTCCCAATTGCGCTCTTCCGCCCGAAGCCGTTGGCACAATGTGGGGTGTCGGGTTTGGTAAGCGCCGCCCAACGTTCGGCGCTAACAGAAACCAGGTAGTACCGTCTACTGTTATACGGTAGCTCAGTCATATCTGACTAAGACCTGACCACAATATATATATATATATATATATAGATAAATAGATAGATAGATAGATAGCCAGCTAGCCAGATAGATAGATAGATAGATAGAAAGATAGATAGATAGATAGATAGATAGATAGATAGATAGATAGATAGATAGATAGATAGATAGATAGATAGATAGATAGATAGATAGATACATACATACATACATACATACATACATACATACATACATACATACATACATACATACATACATACATACAGATAGATAGATAGATAGATAGATAGATAGATAGATAGATAGATAGATAGATAGATAGATAGATAGATAGATAGAGATAGATAGATAGATAGATAGATAGTAGATAGATAGATAGATAGATAGATAGATAGATTAGATAGAGATAGATCGATAGATAGATAGATAGATATATATAGATAGATAGATAGATAGAGATAGATAGATAGATAGATAGATAGATAGATAGATAGATAGATAGATAGATAGATAGATAGATAGATAGATAGATAGATAGATAGATAGATAGATAGATAGATAGATAGATAGATGATAGATAGATAGATAGATAGATAGATAGATAGATAGATAGATAGATAGATAGATAGATAGATAGATAGATAGATAGATAGATAGATAGATAGATAGATAGATAGATCCCCGCTAGGAGCCGGGCCGAGCCAGCTAGTTTATTTATATAATCACGTTTCATGAAAGAACCCACAGTTTGACGACACCTCTGAACCTACCCCATATAAATTCTCTCAGTCTGCCAAAAGCAAAACCGCGCAGACAAATTTCAAAAATTTGGGGGTGTGTCTTGTTGAAACGGTAATACTCTTAAAATGATGGAATGAATGCGGGGGGGGGGGGGGGCAATAAAATATATACCGCGTATAACCAAACATTGAAATCTGCTGTACAATCTCCAGAACAAAAAAAAATTTTGTTGGGTGGACATAATTATAAGGTTATATACTAAATCTCATCATTTTCCCTCAATTGGCTACTGAGATATTGAATTTTATATTGAGGCAAAAACAAAAAGAAAACACACTAGTCTGTCCCGAAAAGAATGCCTTCATTCATGATCAATTATTTTGAAAACTGTCTGTTGCATCGTTATGAAAGTTTTCCTGCCGTCTTATATTTACCCCCACCCAAGGAATATGTCCTTGACAGGTACAAAAGCAACTTAAATAATGGAAAGCGGCGACATTTCTTTGATGTACTGGTGAAAAACTAATGATTTCTCGCTAACAAACTTGTTTTACAGTAATTCCAATGCCCCCGCCAGTTCGGATGACAAACATAAGGTGTATCCAGATTCGTATTGGAGTGGGTGCAATGTCTGCTCTGCTGAGACGGAACTTGATTACCTGTTTTGCACGACCAATATAGCTGTGAATGTCTCTGTAGTGGGCTTCCTTCTTAACGGTCAAGATGTTGGTCCTCTTTTCATTGACGTTTATATAATGATTCGTATGTTGTCCCCTCATTTGACAACGTGTTTCTTCTCACGTTTCTTGTTATGCCACAGTATGTCAGTTCCCACCGCAATATTACTCTTCGGTTGGTATTCAGTGCGTCTACAGCTTTTTGTTTTTGCAATGTCAGTTGTTTGTCACCGTTGAGGGATTACGGAATTGAAAATTCATCACTGTGGAATACAAACTGTTGCCATTAACAAGTTGTATTGTTTATGCCGATACTGTAATGTTTAGGGCCTGCAATTCTTCTGAATATGTGGAGCAAAATATCCCAGTAGGTGTGCATGTGGATTAATGTCTGCGATCTGAACAGATTTTAATCGGTGTCGGACGATTCCAGTAGGTTGATGACTGCTATCGGTTGCATAAAATTCAATCCATCCTTTCTCCAATAGTCATCTTCCTCTTTCAACACATGGTCCTCACATTTTTTCCAGCAACTTTTATCAATTTTTAATAGCGCGGTCTGAGTTAGTATCTTGAAGTCAGACAATTTGAATAGATTGATTGATTGATTGATTTAGAAACCGACATCACACCTGATTATATGTCCGTCTCGCCTTTCCTCTGAGCGTCGAGCCTCGGCCAGATCCCCTCGTCACTCCACGCTGCCTCATTCTTGCCAGACCATGGTGATCCATTTGCTCCTCCGAGGTGTACACGTGCTCCCACAAGGCCGCAATCACGTCTGCCTTGTCATGCATCAATGCCGTAGGTATTTTGTCTTCTTGGGAAACTACATTGTGATATGATGCATTGTCCATGATTAGACAAGACGGTCTATCTAGGGATAGAAGCACTGTATTCTCGAGCCACTCGCTAAATACATTGCCATTCATCTCATTATGATAATCCCTATTGTCTGTATGCTTTGATACGAACACGAGTCCAGCATTCTGTAGTAAACCATTTTGAATACTACCAGCATGGGCTATGACGAAACGCTGTCCTTTACTACTGGGCACATATCGCGTTATCTTTCCGTCCACTGATTGCCATTCCTTTTCACTTGTGTGGTGCGCATTGATCCAGGTTTCATTCAAATACACTATGTCATAATTTTATTTGCTCATTTCCCGTATTTCACGTAGGTATCTGGTTCTCGTGGCTCCTAAATGCGGTTGCTCGCAAATGATATTTCTACCTCCCTTGTACTTTCTAAACGTGAAGCCTTATATGAAAGGACCCACATTAATGACACACCTCTGAAGATACTGCGACAACTGAACACTCCCTGTTCCACTTCTCAGGGCTCTTTTCGTAAGGCCAATCCCGTGAACAACGTAAACATTTACTATTGAACGCTGATGTTTCCTCGTGAAGACGTAATACTTCTAATATTGTGCACTTCATCTCTGTCCCGTAAATTATACACCGCATTTAAACAAACTTTGAAATCTGCTGTACAATCTCCAGAACAAAAAAAATTTTGTTGGGTGGACATCATGATAAGATTATATGGTAAATCTCATCATTTTCTCTCGGCTGGTTACTGAGATATGGAATTTTATATTGGGGCCGACAAAAGTAAATGGATTATAGGAAATGTAGGGGGTTCTGGCCGACACTCAGTATCCTAGGAAATGCCAAACGGACACATACTTAGACCATCTTATGCAATAGTGATACAGGATACAACTGATTCTGAATGTCATCTAATACAACGGCGGTACAAGATACAACTTATTCTGAATGAATATTTACGTTTCTATACGCAGTATTTTCCATTGAATTACTTTAATTTATTAATATAAACATACATTTACTGGTACTGAGCGACAGTCAAAGAAATGTAAAAGAAATCGAAATCTGAGGAAATATAAAACGACAGAACAACAAACTGTAAACCAGCTGGCATGCATATTGTCTGGTGAGGGCGTCTGTGGTTTAGTGAACGCTGTTTCACAATCCCGGGCTCGAGGTCAGCCGTAGACCATTCAGGAGCAGAAATTTTTGCGTTGATTTTCACAATGCTATGAGCTTCGGTCGTTCAAAAAGCAATGGTGTACTACTGAGCACAAAATTGCATAGAAAATCACAAACAGCGAATAAATGCTGGGGTCGACTGCGAACTGTTCTCTCGTATTTACTATAATACCTAATTCTCTTCTACGCATTCTAAGAGTGCCAATAACTACCTTTAAGTTTATTTCTTCAGTTACTTCAAGTGCTCGTGAGGGGAGACGAAATATTGATATCTTATTACTATCACAGCACAACTTAGCAAAACAATCACTGCCAGTCAATTACCAGTGAAACGAACACGGATGCAATGTGTGATCTCCACATCGTGGTCTCTGTCTGTGATGAAAGCACACGGAGATCTGCGCCAGATATGTCATGATGTGTCCACTGACAGGACACAAATATCACACTACCAGCCAGGGGCCGCATGGTTGTTGTTTTTTTTTTTTTAAAACTCCAGCCCCGGGGGAAATTGGAGAAATTATCAATATCCTGGAATCACGTGACTGCAGATTTGTGGTGGCGGAGAATAATTGGCATTGGTTCATTGGATAAATATGGTAATGCCGTAGTGATCACGTGAATAATCGTAATGGTTAGGCGTGGTGGGTGGCAGACTGGTTAGGGTATCTTCAACCTGAGCACATAAGTTCTGATATCCCACATAACGTCAGTAAGTATAGAGCCCTTTTACACATCTGAAGGCAGACGGTGCTAGACCCATATTTGTATAAAGCAACTGGTATTCGGTGGTTGATGTGGTCAGTATATAGTTGGCCGCCATTATTTCCCAAGAACTGTTCCAGTACCCATGTTGGTCACCATGGAAGCCAAGGTCAATTCTAAAGATTCCAACTCAGCCCTGCGGAAGGAACCCATAACTAACGGACCGGCAGGCGAGCATTTAACCCTAATATCTCATAAGGACATGTATGTGCACCATTATGAGGTCCTAGCCCTATACACCTACATTATCCCCCTCTAGAGGAGTGCTACTCTCTAAAACGTCTTGCCGGGCGACTCTATTTTACAGAACAATTTCCGGTATTCTTCTCAGACTGTGTCGACCTGGGAGTTTAGATCAATGAAAGACATGTCTGCCTCAAAGTGGATTCGATCACTTGATCACTAGTGAGCAGGCTAGCATACTAGCCACTGTGCCTCCGCGACTCCCTGCTGCAAGCGGAAGTTGCTCACACAATCAGTGACAGTTCTTTAGTTCCTGAATGATCATATAGTGCACAATTCTCATCCCGTCCCCAATTACACTTTAAAACAAATTATATGCTAGCAGGGAATGCACCTCTTGGTGGTAGTTTGCCTATGGACAAGGGGGAGGTGGTCGTGCGCTTGTGGACCAGGTGGAGAAGGCGGAGGAACAGATTGAGAATCCATATGTGGAAAGAATGAGATTGAGGGGGATCGGCAGGGGTTCTGGAAGAATCTCAAAACTGAGAGGGAAGACTAGGAGAACGTTTAATCAGATAGCGGTGGGAACGATTAGTAGTATGACTCTTCGCTGGCTGTTGAGCGAGGGGGCGGAGCACGTATGGAAATGTCCTGAGTGCAGTGATGTCGGTTCTTAACTCAACTCAACAAATTATATGTTTCTTTGTTCTTTACCTGACAACGATTTTCGCAACCGAAACGTCAGTTACGTTTGACGTTTTTCTTACTTTTCTTAGGCCATTGGATGTTTTTCAGCGTGTCTACCCATTGCTCTGTGGCTAAGGGCTTGCGAACGCGGTTTGTGAGTCCGTATACCTGGGTTCGAAACACAGCGGTGCTGGTTTTTTCCAAAAAGGTATAGGAGCCTGTCTTTCAGAAAGCAATGGCTAACTTTTTTTTTTTTTTTTTTTTTTTTTAGCATATCCTTTTTACAGGACTTAGCTGTCAACACCAGCATCTTTCAGCTGTATGTTGATCTCTTGGCAAGATTACGCTCAGTAGTTTGCCATTGCTTTCTGAGCGGCCGGCTCAGTATCCCGCAAGTCACGAGCGGGGGTCGAACCGCCTCAGCTCTCGCTCCGCTACGAGACTCTGCGTGATAAACGGGATTACAGAGAGAAAGTGTTGTAACCCCACAGCCAGAGAGACCGGCAATGGTTAACTACTGAACGTAAAATTTGCCCAGGAATCACGAACAGCGAAAATGCTGGGGTTGAATGCTAACGTCCTGTGAAGGACATGCAACTTAATTTAAAATACAACTCATTGTCCACACTTCACATCCATACAAAAGTATAGGTTCTATGTAGTGCTTCAACATTCTGTTTCTTGTTGCAAATGTCATCTTTTTATTGGCCAGTATGATTTCCATCTTGCAAAAGGCTACCTTCGCCATGGCGATTCTTGTTCTAATCTCTTCAAGGAATCTTGTTGTTAACCCTTCTGTGAAACTAATCCAATCGAGACTGCCTGGGCTCCTCAGACATCTGTTACACTGGTCTACACACAATTTGCTACCTTAAAGTGTATAGCTGTTCTTGTGTAATTTTGTGTTGCTGATTCCAAAAATGTAATCACATTTTTTTCTTTCAGCTCTTGTTTTTGAGATAACTAAGAATGACCTTCTTAGTAGGGCAACTGTTCTGTACAAGCACAGAGTTAGGTGTCATCAGTGGCATTTTGACTGTAACCTGCATTCATATTATATTTAATTACTGTGCGTTTATTGCTTTCAAATAAAACACCAAAAATGTATTAAAACTAGCTTTTTTCCCCCGCGTTTCCATCCTGTTTCAGGATATTGCGGTCAACACCAGCATCTTTCAACTGTATGTTGATTCCTAGGCTAGATTACGCTCATCAGCATGCCACGACTTTCTGAGCGACCGGCTCCATACTCTCATAAGTCACTGGCGCGACTCGAACCACTTATAATTCTCGTGCGCTCACGTCGACCACGAGAGTATTCGAGGTTAACAGAGAAAGCTGCTAACCCCTCGGCCAGGCAGCCGGCATTAAAACTAGCATTTAAAAAAATCAATGATCAACACACAAAAACTTCTTTTCGAGGACTTCCTAGAATGTGATACGCCCGGACAGTACACTCAAGGGTCCAACAGTAATCTGCCATCACATGGGCATCTCAAAGTCTCTGGTATCTGTCTTTTATTGTTTATAAATCGTGGTGAAATATTTCTCCGTCCTCCTCAATAAAGTCGCCAAGATTATCAGGAAAGAAATGTAAATGCTTATGGAGGTAGTGCAATGTTTTGCTCATGTTGCATCTAAGCTTACAAAATCTCGACAGCATGTCTTGAACTAAAACTAATTCAGAATAATTGTCTGCTTTAAAGTTACCCAGAAAGTTTTGCACAACCAAAACAAATTATGACCAGGCTGTGGACTCTATTATGTTCATCGAATCAATAAAATGTGGACCGTTTACTAACTTTCTAATTTGAGGTCCATATAAAATTCCAGCTTTAAGTTTTTCTATGCTCAATTCCGAAAACTGTCTGCATAAAAAATTAAAACAGATACCATCTTTGTTCAGTGCCTTAATAAATTACGTCATCAAGCCAAGCTTTATATGTATGAGAAATGGGACGAGTTCTGCAGGAAGGTGTGCTCCGAGCGATCTCTTACGACATTCTGGCGCCTCCACAAGAGCATGAACGGTGCTGCACAACGTAGGGGTATTCCAGACTTTCAAGGCACAGACCTCACATGGAAAAAGTCGGATGCGGATAAGGTAAGGCCCTTCTTGCACGCTACATAGAACAGACTGACCAGAAAGACGAGCCCGCCAGACAGAGGAACACAATGACACTCTCTCAGTTGTGCGAGGGGGTCGGGACAGACGAAGAATGGACAATCACAGCTGAGATATTGCGTGCGATGCTCAAGAAATCACCTAACACCGCCCCAGGCCCATACGGCATCCGATATGGTGACCTACTGGTGATATCAGATGATGACATGGAAGAACTGGCCAGAGAATTGAACACCAGTATCCAGAGGGGTCAGGTCAAAGAAGAATGGCTACACAGCTACTTGCTGCCGCTGCCAAAACCGAACAAAGACCATTCCAAGATAAGCGGCTACAGAATCATTACGATGCAGAATACTGTTGGCAAGCTACTGGAGAAAATTTTAGCACGCAGACTTGCTTGGGACCTGGAACAGCTCGGCTGCTTCCCGCCCACACTTGGAGGATACAGACGCAACAAAGAGTCATGACTGAATGCGGCGGTCTTTGCTCAAGATGTTTACGAAGGATTTCAGGTCAGAGATGCAAACCCTCCTCAGACTGAAAGTGCACCCTCACCTTGTACGATGGATAGCTGCAGTTCTGCTCCAAAGGAAGGCGGTGCTAAGATGCGGGAGTTGGTCTTCTGAGCCGATAACGATATGTCCAGGATTGCCGCAGGGTTCACCACTGTCACCAGTACTATTCAACGTGTATACGGTGCCGATCACTGAACAACAGTTGGACGGGAGGGGTAGGACTCTGTCATTCGTTGACGACATCCTCGTGTATCGACAGGGTCGAGATAGACAGGCGGTTGCCAATGATATGCAGGGCGAACTAGATCGAATTTCCTCATGGTGTGCTGATGCCGATGCCCTTGTCAACCCTGCAAAGGCAACGGTTACATGGTTCTCACTAAACAATCATATTATGAAAACAGACCTGCCGGCAGTAAGAATGGATGGGAGCAGTTTGAGTAGAACCCAGTCAATGACATATCTTGGCGTGAGGCTTGATCGTAGATTGTCCTTCAGAGATCATGTCGATTATGTCATAACAAAGGCTCGAAAAGATTTGTCAGCAATGAGAGTCATGGCGACTGCCAATATCGAGCAAAGACTGCTAATACTTCTGTTCCAAGGACTTGTGCTTTCACGCATCAAGTATGCCCTGGCCATCATCACTGTCAGCCCTACACAGATTGGAAGACTTGAAAAGGTACAAAACGAAGCCATGCGCATCATTTTGGGCTGCACGAGAGACACCAGCTGTGTAGCAATGAGATACCTCCTTGACTTCCCGGCAATGGAACACAGGATCAAGATCTGGAGAGCTCGTGCATACTTAAAAATAAGTGCAGATGAGCAGCACCCTCTGCATGACGCTATATTCAGAGAAAAGGGTGACAGGCTAAAGAGGGGCAAATCATGGATGGGTCGTGCGGAAAATGTCGTCAGACAGGTCTGCAGTCTTACCAGTATCAACTCCGGCAAGGAATGGGTGCCTGTCCCTCCAGCTTTTAAGTGCACTTTCTCCTGCATTATCACACTCGACAGACGGTGCAGAGAGCAGAACCCTGCCGCTGTCAATGCAGAGGTTAACGCGCTCATCTATGAACACTCAGATAGCCCCGAAGTGCTCATCTATACAGATGGATCTGTTGTAAAGCAGCAGAGAAGTGCGTGGGCATTTACAGCCCGTTCAGCGGGCCGAACCGTTCAAGAATCCAGTGGTGCCCACTCTATGACCACGAGCAGCGTGACGATGGAGGTGTTGGCAGTTACACAGGCTTTTATATGGCTGGAATCACAGCATTATACCAACGTGTGTGTACTAAGTGACTCAATGAGCATGATTCAGAAGGTCGAAGCTGGATCTGTACGTAGACAGTGGACTGAATCGCTGCGGAAGTCTGTTGTCCGTAAAGTCACCTTCATCTTCGTCCCGGGACATGCGGGAGTCGAGGGAAATGAACGAGCTGACAAACTGACTGGCTCTGCACTCCCTGTAGATGGCCAGCCCATGGATCGTGCCGATGTTATTAACGTCCTTAAAGATATGGCGAGAACAGAGGACTTTGACGTCAGTGATTCCACATCGCTGTCCAGGGTGAAAGAACTGGGAGTAAGAATCGGCACAGCCAGACGCGAGAGGTACATCGGGAAAACAAAGCGCCTCGTCAACCAACACAGAACTGGCACTATTAGCCACCGGACGCTGATGCATATGCTGGGGGGAGGATCTGAGCACCTATGGACATGTCCGGAGTGCAATGAAGATACCCCAACTGATAACTGATAACTGATAAGCTTTATATGTAATGGCATTAGAACTCTTTTTCAATCAATGAGAGGCTTTTTGACAATATTATATTATTATCTTTAGCAATTTTAAATGCATCCCTCATTGGTCACTATTTCATTGTCCAGTGCGTATCGTTTGCTCTGCTATCCCACAAACATATAAAATATGGATGTTTGGTGTATCCCCTTTGCTGTCAAAGCTAGAAGAGATCATTTTAATATATACACTAACCATCTAGTTATGTTCTAAATACTTCAATGTTTCTTCAGAACTGTGGTTATTGTACCTTACCCCACCTTCATTGTAATAGAATGGCAATTGGAATTGAGCTATATTTGTTACCATTGTGTAAGAGAACACCTTTCAAACTTCTTTTAGAGCTGTCAATGAAAAGTCGCCACTCATCTGGTGTAATCGTAAAACCTCCTCCGAGGAGTTAACACGGCAGCTGCCTTCTGATCGTCAGAAAATAACCCCCTTCCCCAAGTATTTCGGACCTTAAATCTCTAGATCAGTGTTTCCCAACCTGTTTTGTGCTATGCCCCACCCAAGCCTTTCTAAAATTCTTATGCCCCCCCCCCCCCAAACATATACATTATTTTTAATATTCAAAAATTGAAATGTTCACTAAAGAAACTTAAATGATAGGTGTTAGGAAAAAAATCACTAGGACATTATTGAGCAAACACAGCAAGTAAATTTTCAAAACATATAATGGAGAACTACAATATACAAAACACTGATTAGACCAGTTGTGCTGTATGGCTCTGAAACCTGGAGTACAACTAAAGGAGATGAAGCCTTGTTACAAACCTTTGAGAACAAAGTCTTAAGACGCATCTTTGGGCCCATTAGGGATACACAAAGTAGAGAGTGGAAAAGAAGAAGTAACAAAGATATTTATGATTTGTTTAAGTCCCCGCTAATCACTGGTATCATGAAGGCTAATAGACTGCAATGGCTGGGGCATATAGAAAGAATGGAAGATAATAGAGAAACAAAACTCGCTTACACTCAGGAAATAAATGACCGTAGACCCCGAGGTAGACCAAGAAGACGGTGGAGAGATAATATACATAAAGACCTACAAGCACTTGGAATCAACGACTGGCAAGAGAAGGTAAACCAGAGAGACGAATGGAGACGGTTTTTATCTGCAGCAAAGAACCTCAATGGCTCGGAATGCTGAAGAATAACAAGATAATGGAGAACTGCAATTCAAGTACACAATAATTTTAATGAAAGATTTTTCTATATTATTTTAATTATTAGTAATTATTTATTATTTAAATTTAGTGAGATCCTTGCGCTTTATGCTTGCTGCAAAGAGATTTTATGTCAGTTTCCAATTTAGTTAACTTCAGTCTCAAGTCTCCCCGTTTTGTTATATCCAGCTGATTTCTTCCATTTTCGAATTGCCCCCCTTAACAATCGAATTGCCCCCCTGTGGGGCGTGGGCCCCACGTTGGGAAACACTGCTCTAGATACTTTCTGGGGGCGGTCCCGTCAGGTCATGACTCCGGGCGTCTTACCACTGCCGTGGAGACGTTCGGTCACAATTGTTATCCCTGATGTTACTTAAGCTTGTTCCTTCGCTGTTACAATGTTCACTCTCAAGCCCTCCCTTCCTCGGAGAGGAGAGCCCATGCAGCTTGTGCTTGCAAATTAGCACGTGTGGTCTTGGGGAGCCAGCTTCACCCCCCCCCCCCCCCCCCCCCCCGCCACGGCCTCTGTCAACTTCACACGTCTCCGTCGCCGCATTCCTTCTTCGTGCCCAGTTCACAGGGCCGCACTCTACCAGGAAGCCGGTTCTTCCTTTCCGTTTGACCCACCTCTTGGTCTCTGCCGCTGACTGAGTGCGACCTACGGCAGATTATCGCTGTGTTATGGAGGTTGGACTTCGGCGGACATTTATATGATTTGACTGCAATCAGATTCACCACTCACGTTCGGAGGAAAGGCTACAGATCTGACACGAGACGTTGTAAAGTTCGTGGTCTTGGTTGAGAGATTGTTGGTACTGCATTTACCGCTTCTAACCATACTAGTTTCGAGACTCATTCCACACTAGATTCCGACAGTTCCATAGCCAGCACGAGGCCTTTTCAGATGCCACACACAGTTGTTTCTGGGCCCCAGCTCTTTCTTGCCCTTTCATGCCCATTCGCTACAGCACATCAAACACGGAGTGGGAGACCAGACCCCTTGCGCCCACCTCGACGGCGAATAGCCTGACGGTGTACTCCTCCCACCTAAGACTTGCGACCATGTTATCGTACTTCGCTAACTTATACACATGTTGCTCCTCAATATTGGACTCGTAAGGGACGGTCAGCTCAATCAGCGTTAGCTGCTTGGCTGACGAGGAGCTAAATACAATGTCAGGTCGCAAGCCAAACCTTCGGATGACCTCAGGGTACTTGCCACGGCCCTTTAGGTCCACGGTCAGTTCCCAGTCCCTGGCACCAGCGAAAACGATAGCAAGCGGCAGGTCGTCAGCTTTGCCTTCTTTGAGTCCTCGGACAAAGGAAATCTCCATCGGCCTCGGCCTGTAGCCCTCTCTGTTTGCCCTCATTCTTGCTACGTCCACTATGGCGGCCAACTCAGTAAGGATCTTGTTATTCCGCCATGTAAACCGGCCTTGGGTCAAGGCGACCTTACAACCAGACAGCACGTGTCCCGCTGTATGGACTATTTGGACTTTCGTACAGAGGGGACAGAACGGGTCGGTGGTTTTCTCCCACTTGGCCAAGTTGGCAACTGATGACAAGACATCGTAGAGGGATCGGATGACGAAACTTAGACGCAGTGGTGCCATGCGCCAGATCTCATTCCACGTAATGGGTCTCAGCACTACCGCTTCCCATGACATCCACTGTGCCTGCTGCGCCTGTTGGGCAGCATATCGGACCCTTTCGTCATCTTCTCTCTTTCGGATTCCTTAACCACCAGGTCCCTACGTTCCTTGGCCGTCGCCTTTGACCACATCGGATCATTGCTCTGGAAGCCGAACCCTTTCTTGTCAAATTTTGTTTGGCCAATGACTTCCTTCAGCTGGAGAGTCGCCTGGGCTTCTTCGATCGCGCTGACCACCTTCCACTTCCTACCCGTTTTCAAGGCGGAGACTGAGGCACTAACCGTTACATCTGGAGACTCGCGCAGCATCATCGCGAGTCTGTTTTTTTCGGCTTTGAACTCTTCCATTAGGGACAGGGGCGGGAGGACGAGGTTACTCTGCTTACAATACAATGCGATAGTCGTGAGGCATGTGGGTGCTCCAAGCCACTTTCTCATGCACCTGCTTATCTTGCTCTCCTTGGTGCTCACTGTGTACGTGCCAATATCATTTATCAGCAGCGGCTACAGGCGTTTTGGGATAAGCATGAACTGAAGACACCAAATTTTGAATTTGCCTATCAGTCTGGTTTTGTCGATGGTACCCAGTCCCGTTCGTCAGCATGTCTCTACCTGCTTGTATCTCTACCACCGCGTTCCTGTCCGTCTGGGTTGAGTCATACACACGACCGAGACTCTTAACGGGTTCCGCTATCACCGTGGCAATCGCTTGTCCGGCCACTCTTTCCACCGCCTTGCCCTTCATGATCGACAGGCTTCTCGATTTCTTGGGCTTGAAGCTCATCCTACACCAGCGAATCAGATCGTACAGTCTTAGGAGAATGCTGCGAGCATCAATCCTTCGGTGTAAGGATTGTCGTATCGTCCATGAAGGCCTTCAGCGGTGGCATGTCCTTCCCTTGGCTGAGTTTCGGACCGTGTGAGAAACCGGATGCCGCATCCAGCATGGCCATGACAAATAATATCGGCGGATATCGTACATCCCATGGCAATACCCACTTGCAAGTCGATCCATCTGGTCGTGAACGTTTTGGTCGAGAACCGAAGAGAGAAGCCCGAAAAGTACTGCACAAGCATTTCCGTGATGTTCTCGGGCATGTGATAAGCCTTGAGTGCATGCCACAACAACTGGCGTGGCACTGACCCATAGGCGTTGGCCAGATCCAACCATATCACGTGGAGATCACGTGTATAATCACGTGTATAACTTACACTCATTTTGATTACAAGACCTCCCACATTAGTACAAAACACACGGTTGTTTCCTTTACAAAAGAATGGAAAGAAACCTTGCTTTCTGCTGCGATAAAATGTAACCTTTGTTTCAACAGTCAGTAATTTTTGATCTTTCAATCTTGAAACCAAGAGTTCTGAAGATTCATTGGAGAGATGTAGATCTCGGATTAGATCATTCAGTTCACGTTGGTCGAAGCACTGAGCAGCTGGAAAATCATCTTCAAAATAACTATCACTGTCACTTGTCGTTCAATATGCCACTGCTATTTCATCTTCTAGCAGTGAATCAGAAATCTGAGTGAAAGTTGGAATTGATATGTCATCTCCGTGTGAAACAGGTCTTCTAGCAGAATCTATATCTGGATATTTCCATTTTTTGTGATTTTTTTCCATTAATTCTCTTAATATTGGGAACACAGAAATAAGAGTCATAACAGTGGTTATAGGGCTCTCTTCAAACCATTGGAATTCCAAATTTTGTAAGGGACTTGATAGCGATATTGTTTATTTTTCCTCGGAGCCTTAAATAGAAAATACTGTAATAATATTAATTAAATACACAAATGCCTGTATCTAAAAAAAATCAGATGCAAAATGTGTGGCACACACAAATGTTTTGTGTGGTAAGGTTGTGTTATCAAAGCGTATAAGGACACCGACATATGGTTTACATCTAACGTTTAGCTAATAGGATAGTTCAATATTAACTCTTACAGACCAGGAGTCTAGACTTTGGAGCCGATATTTCCGGGCGTTGTATTTAGGATAAATTCTACAGAAATTGGTTTTTCCTTTTATGCCTGCTATAAATTATATATATCCTCTTTATAACCACTTACAGTTTTGGAAACCATAGACATAATAAACCCCCAGTCTTTAACAGTCAAATTAAAATCTGATACAACAAATCCTGCATGAAACTCATCACGCCCTTTAAGAATTAACTCTGGAGGCATATGTGGCATGAAATGACAAGTCCTATAACCGCAGTGGTCCTAAACACAATGCCTCAACAGATGGTGAGTTTACGTGAGGTGCTATATCGCTAGCCAAGACACCAAACAAGCATAGTCTATCGTTGTAAGCTGTCACATTTATTTTGTTTCTTATTATTCTCTGATGATATTGTGCCTGAGTAAAATGCAAATAATAAAATAGACTGAGATGAAACCTGGAGTACAACGAAAGGAGACGAAGCCTTGTTACAAACCTTTGAGAACAAAATTTTAAGACGCATCTTTGGACCCATTAGGGATACACAAAGTGGAGAGTGGAAAAGAAGAAGTAACAAAGATATTTATGATTTGTTTAAGTCCCCGCTAATCACTGGTATCATGAAGGCTAATAGACTACAATGGCTGGGGCATATAGAAAGAATGGAAGATAATAGGGAAACAAAATTCGCTTACACTCAGGAAATAAATGACCGTAGACCCCAAGGTAGACCAAGAAGACGGTGGAGAGATAATATATATACAGACCTACAAGCACTTGGAATCAACGACTGGCAAGAGAAGGTCCACCAGAGAGACGAATGGAGACGGATTGTATCTGCAGCAAAGAACCTCAATGGCTCGGAACGCTGAAGAAGAAGAAGAAGAAGAAGAAGAGATGGACACTAAATGAGGCAGTAGTTCGAGAAACAGAGTGACGTCATGAATTCACACAGGAAATTAGGTGTAGAAATTGAATCTATGCTGACATTATGAGGAGTCACACCCCTACTGACAACTGACAGCTGGGACTGGCCAAGAGATGACATGTGAACGGCGTGGCCAAATGAACAACAACACCGACCTGATCCGAGATTTGGGAAGTAGTGAGATAGGCGTCTCCCAAACTTACCTACATGGCACACGATGATGATGACGATAATGAGTTGATTATAACAATGATGAAGATGATGGTGGTTAGGGTAATGATCCTTTCATGGTATAACCGACTCAAGTCACGCATATTTACGTTCGTTCCCATAGCGACAATTTGCACGTTTATGCTTTAACAGTGTCTAAATAGCCGAGAAGGCTGTTTGCCCCAGCCCTACAGCTAAATTAGCTGTTCAAATATAATTTAACGCGCAAAGTATTTCCCGTGAAATGTTGTTTCCGATGTGGGTTCACAAAAGTAAACATTTTCTAATTTGCCACAAAATACCGATGTGTATGCATGTATGTGCGTGCATGTGTATGTCTATCTGTGTCCTGCGTGCGTGCGTGCGTGCGCGCGTGCTCGAGCACGCATGTACGTATCTATATGTGTATGTGTGTATGTGTGTATGTATGTATGTATGTATGTATGTATGTATGTATGTATGTATGTATGTATGTATGTATGTATGTATGTATGTATGTATGTATGTAGGCAGGCAGGTGTGTGTGTGTCTGTGTGTGTGTGTGTATGTGTGTGTGTGATTGTATGTATGTATGTATGTATGTATGTATGTATGTATGTATGTATGTATGTATGTATGTATGTATGTATATATGTATGTATGTATGTATGTATGTATGTATGTATGTATGTATGTATGTATGTATGTATGTATGTATGTATGTACGTACGTACGTACTGCAGGCAGGCAGGCAGGCAGGCAGGCAGGCAGGCAGGCAGGCAGGCAGGCAGGCAGGCAGGCAGGCAGGCAGGCAGGCAGGCAGGCAGGCAGGCAGGCAGGTGTGTGTGTCTGTGTGTATGTATGTGTGTGTGTGATTGTATGTATGTATGTATGTATGTATGTATGTATGTATGTATGTATGTATGTATGTATGTATGTATGTATGTATGTATGTATGTATGTATGTATGTATGTATGTATGTATGTATGTATGTATGTATGTATGTATGTAGGCAGGCAGGCAGGCAGGCAGGCAGGCAGGTGTGTGTGTCTGTGTGTGTGTATGTGTGTGTGTGATTGTATGTATGTATGTATGTATGTATGTATGTATGTATGTATGTATGTATGTATGTATGTATGTATGTGCGTGCGTGCGTGCGTGCGTGCCTCCCTGCCTGCCTGTCTGTCTGTCTGTCTGTCTATTTGTCTGTCTGTCTGTCCTGTCTGTCTGTCCGTCTGTCTGTCTGTCTGTCTGTCTGCCTGTGCATGTGTGGCGAGTCTAGCTCAGGCAGATCATGGGAGGGGGGGGGGGCTGAGTGGTCGAGTGGTCTCGAGGTATGGTGTCCACCTCGGAAGTCCCGGGTTCAAGTCCCTGTTAGGGCCGGGATTTTTTCACGTGGACGTCTAGTAACAAAATTTCCCCTGGTCTCTGGGTAGTGAGATCGGACGCCCGTGTGTATTGTTGCACATGAAAAACATCCCTTGGCAGTTGGAAATCGAAACAGAGTAGCCTATCGGCGCTGCTCGGGCAAAGTTTCGAATTAAACATCTACCCAAAGTATTTCAGGATCCTCGCCGGTGCTACGGAGTTCGTGCACTGAGCTGAGATTCTCCGGACTCAGACTTGAGTTAGGAGTAGAACGGAGCACTTATGGATTATCCCCGTGGGCCATGAAGTTGATCCGTCGACTAAACTAGTGCATGTGTGAGTGTGTTGCGTGTGTGGGTGTGTGTGTATGTGTGTGTGTGTGTGGGTGGATAGACGTGTGTGTGTGTCTGTCTGTCTGCCTATCTATCTATTTGTCTGTATGTGTCTGTATCTATTCAACTGTCTATCTGTCTGTTTGTCTGACTATGTATGTCTGTCTTCCTGTCTGTTTGTCTTTCAACATAAACACTTACTGACCTACTTACCGACCAGGCTAACTATATGTGTGCCTATCTCGGAATCCTCATCTTGCCACCAATTATTATTTAAGCAGCTGGTCACCCTATCATATGTACTAGTAACTAATATATGTGAAAACATTACAACGCACAGTGCGAAGGCAGTATGCGATTGCTGCTAAGCGATTGCTGCTGTGGGTATCTTCTGCCAATATCAACGAGAAATCGTCTAAATAAACACGTGTCAATCAATCAGTTTGGTTCGGTTTTACAATATCGCTTTAATTGCACACTGATATCGCCATACGTGCTCTCATCCTTCTCCCACCCCACCCACCACCATCAACCCCCCCCCCCCCCCGATCACACAAGGAGTCGTTTAACACAGTGCACGAGCGTCGGCTCGGGTCTAAATGTGTTATAACAGATTGACACATGTTATCAATATTTTCGTGTTAGGTGTTCTAATCTGTCAATGTTGATGGACAGCGGCCTATTTGATCTTTCCTGTTCCATTTCCAACTGCCCATGGATTTTTCTAACCTGCACAGCGTGTATACGGGTCCTCTGAGTTTTTCGCCCTTATGCGAGAAGGCTAGACGTCAGATACACCACACCAGGATCCTGAGACGATCTACCTGAGCTAGATTCGCACGCAGTAAAGCGATGGAAATATTGAACAGAGTGCAACACATACACAATGCTTAAAGTAGGGACCTGAAATGTTCGCACCATGAACGTTGAGGGTAAATTAGATCATATCAAACAAGAAATAAAGAAGGGAAGGAGAACATTTATATTAAGAATGTTAGACCTGATGGAAATGGACACAGGCTAATTAAGCGACTTGCGCCATAGTTGTCGGATCATATTACGATTGCACGTCCCAAAAGCACGAAGTCTGATTTCATTCCCAGTAGTTACTGAGAGGGCACATCCAAGATAAGGGGTCATCCTGTTTACGCCAGACCAACACTCATGTCTGTCAGTACACCTCTACATCCAGGACAAACTCCCTCGATGTGTGACATCGATACCATAGCCACCCTTCCTGCGTCTTATAAATTACCTTGACCCATATCCACGTCTAAAGATCATGTGAATGAGTTTCTCAAATTTAAATCACACCATATTCAATTACTTCGTCTTCATTTGTATACCATTGTTTCAGTGTAGAGTGCACATTTTGTTGCAGATGTTACTGGCAAATAATAATAATAATAATAATAATAAAAAAGAAACCACACACAACCGCTTCATAAAAATAAAATTCACTCAATTTTTAATGGAAACAGGAATTACAGTCGTTTAGTTTCCTTCACTATAAGATCCGGAGTACGACAAGGTTGTGTCCTGTCCCTTATTGTCGTAATAAGTGTCGTCCCTGGGGTGAGGGGAATCATCACCCACATTCTTCTAACTCCATATCATTATCTTGAGGATCTCTTGGATCACTGTCCACAAAACCCCATCAGTCTTTGGATCTCTCTCTCTCTCTCTCTCTCTCTCTCTCTCTCTCTCTCTCTCTCTCTCTCTCTCTCTCTCTCTCTCTTCTTCTTCTTCTTCTTCTTCTTCTTCTTCTTCTTCTTCTTCTTCTTCTTCTTCTTCTTCTTCTTCTTCTTCTTCTTCTTCTTCTTCTTCTTCTTCTTCTTCTTCTTCTTCTTCTTCTTCTTCTTCTTCTTCTTCTTCTTCTTCTTCTTCTTCTTACCACTTGACCATGCCCCCTCGCATTCTTTTCCAAAACATACTACACAACTCTAGCTTCTAACAAAATGACAGATTAATTTATTAAAGAAAAGTGTCAGATATGTGCAAAGTGTGTGTGTAGAATGTCTGTCGTATATTCTAGGATGTATGCAGAATCAGACCAAACAGCTCAGGAGCAAAGTCTGCTTTCATCACAGTACCGGCCACACAACAGCACCATAGATCAAGTACAGAAGGACCTCACCAAATGATGCGTCTCTCCGACCAGGTGTCGACTTCCTCCAGTGGCTCTTGGATAGTCCGGATGCCTTGTCACCAATGGAGAATGTAGTCTAATACTAACCCCGAATCCAACACACACAGTGTAACTAATATGTCACTAAAAGTTCTGTGATCTGATAATCCTTGTACAGTAAAATAAATGTTTACTGTCACTTTGAAACAAAATGTTAATTGTTAATTTCTCACAGGAATTCACCATTTGGAAAACACAATGTTAATTGTTAATTTTTCACAGGAATTCATCATTTGGAAAACGCAATGTTAATTGTTAATTTCTCTATATAAATACTATTGTCCCTGTTACTGGTGGTATTGTAAGTAATATTCACTCTAATATAACACTCTAATATGATGAGAACTATCACGGAGGAATCACTTCTAGATGATCGTCGGTTCCTGCTCAGCAGAGGCCAGGTTCTTGCAGATCCTCTGGGTTATGGGCCCATTGCAAAGGCCGCTGAGTAAAACTGCTTTCAATGATCGAGCCATAATCTTCTTCTATGACTTATCTGCTAGCTCTTTTTGGAAAACATAGTGGAACCTGTTGAAGAGAGAACACCCGGTGAGAGCAACCCGATTCCGACCTTCATTAGGTGAGTGTAGGCCGACGGCCGTACTCAGATATTTAACAGAGAACTAAACTCTGGCATAAGGCAGAGGAGCTCATCACATCGGTCTGAGTCATGGTAAGACAAGGAAAGACTAAAGGAAAAGCGCAGAAACCCAGTAGATACCCTACTGGAAGATCCTACCATTTGACATTTCCCCTATCCTTCCCCGAACCATCCCCAATCTCCCCGAATATCATCCCTCCACCTTGTTCTTAACTCACTGAGTTAATTGATATCTCACACTAGCTAGTTTAAGCAACGCGATAGCCTACTGCTGCCGACGCTCCTAAGAATCATCTAATTTTGGTCTATTTAATTAAATACCATATATTTATTCCCGTCTGAAATCGAGACCACTAAATCACACAATGGACAAATGTCCGCCGATGTAAATCAACATAAGACACCGTGGTCTCTTTCCATAATCAGAACAGGAACATCAAACACGTCCTTGTTGCCTCACAACATTTGGTCGACTCTCGCCAAAGGTGTTTGTCCAGACTGTTTTAAAACTGTGTCTGAATGACGTCACAAATCTGACTAGACATTAGGCGTCGAGAAACTATTTTTTTCCTCTCCTTTTCCGACTCGATGTAAACAACCGGCCGGCTGTCCCGCCTTGATCTGGGGAATTGTTCCCGGTACTCCAAAACGTCTTGCCGGCTTGTGATCTGGAGAAATCATTCACCCAAAACAAAAGATCTTGCCGACTCTCATCAGGACAGTCTGTCCCCAACATCAAGGAATGGCGGCTGCCTGTAGACGAATGGCGCGACAGTCTTTCATCGATCGACAACTCCAAGAATTCCGCGACATAGGCCCCCTCTTAAGAGAGTAGTCCGCATCAAATCTTGCTCATTGGAGGTTCGATCCAGATGATCTATTTCTCTTCTTCAGGAGCTGGGTGTCTAGACAGGAAATCAGCTCCAACATTTTCCTTACCAGGTATATACTCCACCGTGAAGCGGTAGGTCTGAAGCAGCAACGACCACCGCATCAAACGGGCGTTAAGCTTCTGAGAAGTGGCCAGGAACATCAGGGGTTGATGATCCGACTGGACCCGAAACTGAACTCCATACAAACAGGGCTGGAATTTTTGCACGGCCCATACGAGAGACAAACACTCCCTCTCAACGGTCGAATAATTCCTTTCAGCCGGGAGAAGTTTCTTGCTTGCGTATGCCACTGGTTTCAAAACAGAAGCATCGTCTTTCCCTTCCTGCAACAACCCCAATTCCAATCCCACTCGCATCCGTTCTCAACACAAATGGCTAGGAAAGGTCGGGAAGCTGTAAAACAGGATTGCTGACCAAGGCCTCCTTCAACTGCCTGTATGCGCTCTCGCACTAGGGTGTCTATACGATTGGTTCCGGGGATCCCTTTTTCAAGGTTTCTGTTAATGGAGCTCCCAGTTCAGTGAAATGCGGTATGAAATTTTGGTAAAACCCGCACATCCTTCTTCGTTTTTGACCTTGGAGCACGTCTGATCTTTTCTATGTTCTTTTCCTCCGAGACAATTTGTCACGGAGTGATGGTGTGACCCAGAAATTCCAGAGTCTGGTAACCAATCATGCACTTGGTTGGGCGAGCGGTAAGCCCTGCTTCCCTGAGCCTATTGAAAACTCTCTCCAAGGATTGCAAATGGTCATCCAAGCTGTTACTAGCAATCAGTATATCATCCATGAACGAGATAATGGACGGATCCTGTAAGGGATCTAGCAAGGTCCTCATCATGCGAGTAAACACACTAGGTGCATTGCTGAGTCCAAAGGGCATGACCTTGAATTCGTAGTGTCCACTAGGGGTACTGAAAGCCAGCAGGGGTCGGACCTCTGGTTTGACCGGGATCTGATAATACCCCCGACTCAGATCCACTTTTGAGAAGTACCTAGCCTTATAGAGCCTAGCGAATAACTGAGTTGGATTCGGCAAAGGTTCCACCTGAAATTGAGTGTGACTGTTCAAGAGTCGATAGTCTATACACAACCGGTGTTCTCCACTTGGTTTGCGTAACAAAACCACCCCCGCATTGTATGGGGATGTGGATATCGCAATCAAGTCATCCTTCAGCAGTTTCTATATTTCCTCCTCCAGGGCCTTTTCTTTAGAGAATGGCACTGGGTAAACCTTTTGGCGAACAGGCTCTTGTGTGGAAAAGGTCATCTCTAACTCAACCAACATCGTTCGTCCTGGTTTATCAGTCAGTATCTGCTTATGAGACTCGAGAACCTGGGTAATATTTTCCCTCTCCTGGGGAGTCAGATCAGGGCTCACCTGCACATCCCTATAGGTTTCATGGTATACCAGTGGATATTCCCTGCCCTCGTTGGTTCCCGTTTCAGTCTCCACTGCGACTGCCATTGCCATGAGGTGGGCTGCTTTGTCTCCGGGTCTCTCCTCGTACTTCCCCAAGAGATTAATATGGAAAATCTTCGACTTTCCCCGGATCCGGATCTGATAGTTGGTTCTGGGTACCACCCTTTCCACGGGAAATGGTCCTTGCCAACCTATCTCCAGTTTGTTGGTTCATGTTGGGAGTAGCAACAAGACTTTTTTCTCAAACCTCTGAAGATCTGTCTTTAGACATACAGTTGTAGTAAGCTGCATGTTTTTTTCTGGCCTTTCGCAAGTTCTGAGTCGCCAGAGACCAGCCCGTGTGAAGTTTTTCTTTCAGTTCCTCCACGTATTTATAAGAGGAGATCACTTCTTCTGACGTCCCCTTCTCAGTCCAACTCCTCAACATGGCTTCCAATGGTCCTTTGATTGGACGACCAAACAGCTAAGTAGCGGGTGGTAGTCCTGTTGAGACATGAGGTACTTCCCGATAGGCGAAAAGTGCTACTGGGATATATTCATCCCACCTATCAGGTTTTTCCTGTGCCAGTTTCTGGAGCATTGTCAACAACGCGCCGTTGAAACGCTCGACTTGTCCATTGGCTTGAGGGTGGTAAGGACTGGTGTGAATATGGTTAGAGTGGAACACCCTAAATACCTCCTCCATGAGTTTCCCACAAAACTGGGACCCATTGTCAGTCAGAATCTGATTAGGGAAGCCTAATCTGGTAAAGGACTCCATCAGTGCGTCCGCCACTCGTTTCGAGTCAATTGTGGTCAATGGTATGGCTTTACCCCACATTGTACAGCAATCCACCATTGTGAGTATGTACATGTTCTTCTTCCTAGTCCTAGGAAGTGGACCCACGATGTCGATGGCTACCCTCTCGAAAGGCGAGTTCATGATGGGCATTTCACCCAAGACCACCGGCGCTGTTCAGTGTTTCGGTGCCACCCTCTGGCACTCAGGGCATGACTTCACATACCGACGCACATCACCGGTCATTCCCGGCCAATAGTAATGGCAAGGAATTCGCTGCATCGTGGCTGCAATACCTATATGCCCACTAAATGAGATGGTATGCCCCATATAAAGAATTTGGGAACGGAAGGCCTTCGGGACTACCAACTGACCGTGTAGGTTGTCTCCCCTCTGGCTCTCCTGTAGAGTATCCTATTCTTCATGTAGTACTGCCCTCGTTTTTGTGGATCAGCACTTCTCTGCAGCCTCTTGTAGCAAGGGCGTAAGGTTGCATCCTCACTCTGGGCAGTTCGCAACTCCCCCGGCAGTGGGTTAGTGACAATTGCTTCTGCCTGATGAGTTCTCGTCTGAGAGCGAGTCTGAATTGCTCCCATATGGATTGGCTCCTTGGGCATTCCCAGAAAGACATACCGACAACCGAGGATGACGGGAAAATGGGATCGGTCAATACAGCGGCCTTGATTGTGCTGGTGACATATCTTGACCGAATTTCCACTTTGGCGATTGGCAACTTCATGGCCACAGCACTCTTCTGTGCAGGCTGTATCTCCATGGTCTCGCCTGTGAATTGTTCTGTGTGTACCAGATCAGCAGAAATCACGGCCTCTCCGTCCAGGCCAGTGTCATATAGACACTCAACTTGTCGGCCGTTAACCTCTATCAATCCCACTACAGGTGGCTTATCCTGGTCTAGAGTCTCTTCCTCGGCCTCGACCTGTTCGATGGACTGCACCTTGGACTTCACCTGTTAGTGATGATGTAAAAATTTACTTCATGTTTGTTGGTGATGATGTAAAAGTGTAGTGATGATTTTCGAGTGTACTTTATATATATCTGTTATTGATGGCAAGGGAATGGACAGTAGCAGGCATCAAGATAGATGCAGATTTTAAGATTATTTATTCTGGAGGAGAAAATCAACAAAGAGGGGTAGCAGTTATTTTGGACCGGCAAACATCAAAATCTGTTCAAGGATATTGGACCGTGTCAGACAGAGTTCCACTAGTTAAATTAAGCGGCAGACGTTTTGGCATAAATGTTATTCAAGTATTTGCCCCAACAGGAGAATCCAGTGAAGATAGTGTTGAAGAATTTTATAATGACATAGAATCTGCTTTAGAGAAATGTGAAAATTCAGAAATAAACATCATAATAGGGGACTTCAATGCAAAAGTAGGAAATCAAGGTGATAGATACACAGTAGGAAACTATAGTTTAGGAGAAATGAAAGAGGATACAGACTTGTAGAGTGGGCAAAAGAGCAGGAAATGACTGTAGGAAACACCTGGTTTAAGCAACACCCAAGAAGATTATGGACATGGAGGAGTCCTGATAGCAGGATTAGAAACCAGATTGATTACATTTTGATTAGCAGAAGATTTAGAAATGCACTAACAATAGCAAAAACAGTTCCCAGTGCTGATTGTTATAGTGACCACAGATTATTTACAAGAACATTGAGGATAAAGTTAAAGAAAGTCAAGTATAAAACAGGAAACACTAAATATGATTTGTGTACATTGAGTAACGACAAGGAAATACAAATTCAACATAGAAGTACATAACAGATTTGACATATTGTCTGATCTAGAGATCAGGATATGGATGGTCAATGGGAAATGTTGAAGAATTCAATCATTTTGGCTGCAGAAACAACTATTCCAAAATTAAATAAGAAATGGATGACTGAAGAAATTTTACAACTAGTTGAAACAAGAAGACTCAACAAAAATAATTCTGCCAAATATGAAGAAACTCGCAGACAAGACAGAATATTATGTAAGAAGGCACAAGAAGCATGGCTTGAGAAAAATTGCTTAGAAATTGAAAAACAACATAAGAGTCAAAATACCAAATTAGTGCACAAAAGAATTCAGGAACTTACTTATAACAGAACAAGTACATCAGAAGGCTGTCTAAAAACTAAAGATGGCAAAATCATAATAGAAAAAGATCAGATTCTTCATGTATGGTCAGACTATGTGAAAAACCTTTGTGATGATAACAGAGATGAACAGTATGATATTCAATTTAATACTGAAGGACTGCCAATTTTGAAGATAGAGGTTCGAAATGTTCTTAAACATATGAAAGCTGGCAAGGCCCCCGGTTCAGTTAACATTACAACAGAAATGATTAAAGATTTAAAAGAATATGGAATAGATCAAGTCATCAGACTGCTGAACTCATTATATGATATCGGACATATACCTTCTGAATTATGTAATTCTAAATTTAATGCAATCCCAAAGAAATCAGGAGCCTTGGAATGTGATCAACATAGAACAATTAGTATAATGAGTCACATCACAAAGATTTTGCTACGAATTATTATGCAAAGAGTGAGGAAGAAAATACAACCTGAAATAGGGGAAGAACAATGTGGGTTTGTAGAATGAAAGGGTACAGTAATTACTGTGTATATGCTGCGTACAGTTATTGAACGTTCTATAGTTTAGTTTAGTTTAGTCGATGGATCAACATCACGGCACACGGGTGTAACCCATAAGTGCTCCGTTCTCCTCCTAACTCAAACCCGAGTCTTGAGAAACTCAGCTCAATGCACGAACTCCGTAGCACCCACGAGGATCCTGAAAAAACTTTGGGTAGATTTTTAACTCGAAATTTTGCCCGGGCAGCGCTATTAGGCTAATCTTTTTCGATTTCTAACTGCCAAGGGATTTTTTACGTGCGCAACAATACACACGGGCGTCCGATCTCACTAGCCAGAGACCAGGGGAACTTATATTACTAGAAGTCCACGTGAAATAAATCCTGGTCCTCACCGCGGCTTTAACCCGGGACCTCCAGCACTCGAGGCGGACACCATACCTCAAGACCACACAGCCCCCTGTGAATGTTCTATAGAAGTAAAAAAAAGATATAATCTTAGCTTTATTGACTACACAAAGGCTTTCGATAGAGTAAGACATGTCAACATGGTAGATATGCTTGCAGATCTACAAATTGATGGGAAAGACATTAGACTTATAAAAAAAAACATATATTGGAAACAACAAGCTGCCATAAGGAATGATAATGAGGTGGGACAATATCAGCCTATTAAGAGAGGTGTTAATGTCTCCAGAACTTTTTTCCCTATACAGTGAAAATATTTTCAGAAATGTAGAAGATATAAATGGAATCAGCATTGGAGGACGAAACATCAATAACATTAGATATGCAGATGATACAGTATTGATTGCAAACAATGAACAGGATCTGCAACAATTAGTAGATGCGGTTGTTGCACACAGTGAACAACTAGGAGTAGAATTAAATTGTAAAAAGACACAGATTATGGTCGTCACTAGGAAGAACGAAATGCCACAATGTAATATACAAGTAAATGGGAATATTCCTCAACAAGTGAATCGGTACAATTGTCTCGGAACAGTCATAACATCTGATGGAAGATGCCATGAAGAGATTAGAACCAGAATCGCCATGGCGAAAGTAGCATTTAGCAAGATGAAAACCACACTGACCAATAAAAAAGATGTCAATTGAAATGAGAAAAAAGAGTGTTGAGGTGCTATAATAGAGCCTGTTCTTTTGTATGGATGTAAAACTTGGACAATGAGCAGTCAAGCTGAAAAACATCTGATGGCTGCAGAAATGTGGTTTCTGAGGAAAATGCAAAGAGTACCATGGACAGACAGAAAAACTAATGACCAAGTACTACAGGAAACAAATGAAAATCGTAAATTGATTAGAGAAATTAGAGTAGACAGTCAAAATTTTTGGACATGTTATGAGTAGAAATAGATTGGAGAACTTAGTGACAACTGGCAAGATCGAAGGGAATAGACCAAGGGGAAGACCGAGAAGTAAATACCTGGATGGCTTGGCCACATGGCATGGTCGAGACAGGAACACTGAGCTGATCCACGACTCTGGTGATCGAGTGAAATGGCAAGTCATGACCGCCCACGCTTTCCGGCATGGCACATGATTGATTGATTGATGAATTGGTCGTTCAAGCCTACTCGATTTCCTGTTATTTTAAAAGGACATCAATAATCATGTATTTAAAGCACAGTATATCTTGTCTGCCGGCTTCGTGGCTTAGAGGTTATGACTTTTCTCCGTAATCTCGTATACTCTCGTCGGTAACGTGATGACGGTGAGAATCAGCAGTGGTTCGAATCGCATCGGTAACTTACGGGGTATGTGAGCCGGCCGCTCAGAAAGCAATGCAAACTACTGAGCGTAATCTTGCCAAGAAATCAACATACAGCTGAAAGATGCTGGTGTTGACAGCGATGTCCTGTAAAGGATATGCAAAAAAAAAAAAAACATATCTTGTCTACAGTACATGTCCAGCAGTGCCGGTATATACCATGGCATATACGAATCACGTGAAGAAAACACCTGTCAGTACATTCAACTGCCGAGTTCTCAAACTGTCCTCTACCTACTGCCTCTCATTATATCAATGTACCCGTTATGACTTCTATCAGAGATAAACAATACCGAACACGCTCACCACTGTGATTTGTCAGGAGTCCTTATATTCTTATCTAATCAGAATCCCACGTCGGACAAGCAGTAAGTAGGTCAATGACCAGGCTGAGAGACAGGTTCCATCGATTTCCCACGTGGGACAGGCCGACAGTCGGCAACGAGGCTACAAGATGCTTCCCTCTGCCTCCGATATCCAACTACAAAGCCGCAATAAAACATGTCAAATAAAAATGTCACCGCCCGCAGTTGATTAGATAAAGCTTTATTAATTATTATTTTCCGAGAGTAATGTTGTATAAGAAAACGCCGTTGGATCTACATCAGCCATGTACTCAGAATGGACAAGACACGACTCAGCTACCAAGCCCTCATATGGTCACCAGTAGGGAAAAGAAAACGGGGAAGACCAAGAGAGACCCTGCGTAGAACCATCATCAGAGAAGGCTCATTCAACGGCCAAGTGAACATCCAAGATCTACAACAGGTAGCAGCGAACCGCCAGACATGGAGAGCCATGACTTCTGCCCTATGCGCCGACTTAGGCTCAAGAGGATTGACTAACTAACTAATGTTTTAGGTCCAACTGTATGCGCGTCTTTTTTTCTTAGATATTGTTCTGTATTATGTCCTTATGTGCTTGGTAATGTGATATAGTAGGTCTGTCAGTATATCCGCTTGTCTGTCAGTTTAATTATCTATACATCGATAGACACGATACATCTGACCTAATTCAAGAATCCGATAAGCGTGGGAGACGGCAAACAATGTCCAGTCACGCTTATCGGTAAGGCACAAGATAATGATGATAATCCTCACATACTTTCAAACATCCAGCCACCCAGCCACCCATCTAATGATGACTTAAGGATATGCAGAATAATAAAATATACGCAGTTTATAAAACACAAAGTTATAAGCCTCTGATGCCTTAATAGTTACGGAAAATTTCACGGCTGATGCATAATTGAAAGCTGGTAGAACAGTGGTTTATTTCATTGTGCAATGTCTAGGGCAGTGGTTCTCAACTAGTAGGAAATTCCCCCAAGGGATATATAAGGGGGTCTTAGTCAGATATGACTGAGCTACCGTATAACAGTAGACGGTACTACCTGGTTTCTGTTAGCGCCGAAAGTTGGGCGGCGCTTACTAAACCCGACACCCCACATTGTGCCAACGGCTTCGGGCGGAAGAGCGCAATTGGGAGGGTACAAGCCTTACCCTGGTGCGAGGAAATGCAAGCTAAAGACAAAATTGTCATGGCAGGGCAGACCAGGCCCTAAGCCTTGGTTGGCGACTGGTCTAGGATCGAAGCTCCGACAGGCGGACAGTTAGAGCATTGCTTTGCTGATCCGGCAGCTTCTGCAGCTTGTCTTGTTCCAGATGTAGGGGTGTTACCTTTCCTCTGGAGTGAACTAGGCAGGCCGAGAGAGGGATCATGCTGCATGGGCAACACATGATCTCTATATTTTAGCCCAGGCTTTGTGCTATGGAGAGGCAATAACTCCATCCCTGGTCTTAACTGGTCTCGGAATCAAAGCGAGAGGCAACTGTTACGGGTTATAAGTCCTTGTCAGTTGGCGTAGACATGGGGCGCCACGCGTTGCCTCTGACGGTGGGAGACACCTATAGGTGTCACTGATCAGCTACCGCCCGCCTCAAGCTGGGCAGCCCCCAGCCAATTGGGTGCTGATCCGCCACAGCCTGCCTGCTTCAATGGGTGCTTGGGGCTAGGACAAAATCTGAATCGCAGGCTGTAAAACCAATGCACCAGGTACAAACAAAAATATAAATAGAAACCTCAAGCTACGGCTTGCAACCTGGAACGTGAGAACCATGTGTCCAGGATTTTCCACTGACTTGACCAATATTGACGATGTGAGAAAAACGGCTGTGATTGATGCCGAACTCAATCGTCTTAACATTGATATTGCTGGCCTGCAGGAGACTCGCCTCGCTGAGGAAGGGTCACTCAGGGAAAACAACTACACCTTTTTCTGGAAGGGTAAAGGGCAGGCAGAAAAAAGGCAACACGGTGTGGGCTTTGCAGTGAAGAATTCGCTACTGGGAATGATTGAAATTCCAGCAGGAGGAAATGAAAGACTATTATCCCTGCGCTTGGCAACCTCTTGTGGGTTTGCCACCATTATTACTGCA
Organism: Cepaea hortensis; assembly: GCA_963921405.1. Taxonomy (NCBI): domain Eukaryota; kingdom Metazoa; phylum Mollusca; class Gastropoda; order Stylommatophora; family Helicidae; genus Cepaea; species Cepaea hortensis. The sequence goes on from OY992883.1 coordinate 61,051,337, forward strand.
TATGCACCGACACTCGATTCCTCTGATGATGTGAAGGATTTGTTCTATGAGGAGTTAGACTCTGTGATCAAGGCAGTTCCAAAATCCGACTACATTTATATGCTCGGTGATTTCAATGCTCGTGTGGGCAAGGACTCGAGTTCATGGCCAGTGTGCCTTGGAAAATACAACATCGGTCGCATGAATGAAAATGGGCAAAGGCTGCTGGAGCATTGCACCAGTAATGACCTATGTATTACAAACTCTTTTTTTAAAACAAAAGAGATGCATAAGGTCACATGGAAACATCCAAGATCCGGCCATTGGCACCAGCTGGACTTCATCATCACACGGAGACAACATCTGAACCATATATCATTGACTCGTAGTTACCACAGTGCTGACTGTGATACGGATCATTCTTTGGTTGTTGCAAGGGTTAGACTGAGACCAAAGAGAATCTACACAGCTAAACACAAATCTAGCCCCAGGATTAATATTATTAACACTCATGATCCGGAAAAGTGCTTTCAGTTTCAACAGCAACTTGAAGACGCTTTCACTGATACACCAGAAAATTGTACAGTAAATGATAAATGGAATAAACTTAAGGAAACTCTTTGTAAAACTGCCGTAAAGGTTTACGGCACTGTGGATCATAAGAGGCAGGACTGGTTTGCGGCCAACAGCGAGACTCTGCAGCCCTTGATTGATAAGAAGAAGAAAGCTCTCTTAAGAAACAAGGAAAGACCAACGCGTAACACTCTGAGTGAGCTAAGGCAAGCTAGGAAGGATGTGCAAAAGGCTGCCAGGCAGTGTGCAAATGATTATTGGATCAAGTTATGTGAGTCCATTCAAATCGCAAGTGATAAGGGAGACATAAGAAGCATGTATGAAGGAATAAAGAAAGCCTGTGGTCCAGTGATCAAAAGAAGTGCACCATTGAAAACCTTGACTGGAGAAGTCATCACTGATAAGAAACAGCAGATGGACAGATGGGTAGAGCACTATTTGGAGCTTTACTCAAGTGAGACCAAACTAGCGGATAATGCCCTCAACGCCATAGAGGCTCTACCAACTCTTGACCACCTGGACACACTTCCCACCATAACAGAAGTTAAGTGTGCTATAAATGAACTTGCATCTGGCAAGGCTCCAGGTAAGGATGGGATTCCAATAGAGGTTATCAGGAGTGGGCAAGACACACTCACTATACAGATCCACCAGCTAATAGAGCTATGCTGGCGTGAAGGACAAGTCCCACAGGATTTCAAAGATTCAAGCATCATAACACTGTACAAGAACAAGGGCGATCGGAGCGACTGCAACAACTATAGGGGTATCTCACTTCTGTGTATTGTTGGAAAAGTATTTGCCAGAATTGTTCTGCGCAGACTTCAAGTCCTAGGAGATCAAGTCTACCCCGAATCACAGTGTGGCTTTCGACAGAACCGGTCTACCACTGATATGATATTCTCATTGCGACAAATGCAAGAAAAATGCCGTGAACAGAATCAACCACTGTTTATTGCCTTCATCGACCTCACAAAGGCATTTGATTTGGTCAGTCGTGAGGGTCTGTTCAAGGCACTAAAGAAGATTGGCTGCCCACCAACTCTTCTGTCCATTGTGGAATCGTTCCACACAGGCATGAAGGGTATAATCAAGTTTGATGGTGCAACTTCTGAAGAATTTGAAATCAAGAGTGGAGTTAAGCAAGGTTGTGTACTAGCTCCAACCCTCTTTGGAATATACTTTTCACTTCTACTGAAATATGCATTTCGTGATCAGGATGGTGGTATATACATTCACTCACGCTCAGATGGCGGCCTCTACAATGCTCAGAGATTGAAGGCTAAGACCAAAATTAGGAGGGTACTGATCAGAGAGTTGCTTTTTGCAGATGATGCTGCAGTTACGACCCACTCTGAGGAAGAATTGCAATGTCTACTATCTGCATTCTCCAATGCTTGTTCTGAATTTGGTTTAACAATTAGCAAAAAGAAGACACAGATTATGTCACAGGGTGCACATGGGGTACCATCAATCTTTATTGACGACGCCGAACTAGAGATAGTAGACCATTTTACATATCTAGGATCAGTGGTAAATAGCAAATTATCCCTAGATCAGGAAATCAACATCCGGATTGGTAAGGCAGCAACAACAATGAACAGGTTAAGAAAAAGAGTCTGGGAGAACAGGAAGCTTACTGCCAAAACAAAAGTCCTTGTCTATCAAGCCTGTGTCCTTAGTACTCTTCTCTATGGCAGTGAAACCTGGACAACTTACTCACACCAAGAGAACAATTTAAACAGCTTTCATATGCGGTGTCTGCGAAGAATTCTTGGTATTAAGTGGCAAGACAAAATCACAAATACTGAAGTATTGGAAAGATCAGGTTGTGTGACAGTTTATTCCATGCTCAGTCTTCGTAGACTTAGATGGATAGGACATCTTAGGAGGATGGATGATGGTAGAATACCAAAGGATATCTTTTTTGGTGAATTACAGATGGGTAAGAGATCTCAGGGTCGGCCTCTACTACGATACAAAGATGTGTGTAAGCGGGACATGATTGATACAGGCATTGATAATGCACATTGGGAGCAAGTCGCCGCTGAACGTGTTGCATGGAGAGCAAATATCAGAAATGGAATAAAGTCAAAGGAGAAAATTATTGCAGAAAAGTCACACACCAAGCGTTTGAGACGTAAGATGGTGCATGATGGTGGAAATGACCACGTGTTCACATGCACCCACTGTGAACGGACATTTACAGCGCAAATTGGCCTTATCAGTCACACTCGCTACCGCCATAGTTAAAAGTTATGCCTTTTTAAAGCACAAACTATCGTCTGTCAAGACGGCAAGGTGCCAATGAAAATATATATATATATATATATATATATATATATATATATATATATATATATATATATATATATATATATATATATATATATATATATATATATATATATAGCACGTATGGGAATGTCCTGAGCACATATGGGAATGTCCTGAGTGCAGTGATGAACTTAACTCAGCTCAACTCAACTTAAAGTCGCAAAAGCCAGACTCGTGATGATGCTGAGTCTCCAGGTGAAACGGTCAGCACCTCAATTCCCGCCCTGAGAACTGGAACGAGGTGGAACGTCGTCAGCGCGGTCGAAGATGCCCAAGAAGCACTCCAGCTGAAGGAGGTCATGGGGCACACCCAGTCGGACAGAAGGGGGTTCGGGTACCATGACGGAGATCCGATGTGGTCAAGGGCGACGACTAAGGAACGCAGAGAAATGGTGGTTAAGAAGATACGTAAGGGAGAGGATGACGAAAGAGTCCGTGTGGCTGCCCAACAGGCGCAGCAGGGCTAATGGATGTCATCGGACGAGATAATGCAAATATTTCTATCCTGGAATGAAATGTAGCACTGAGCTTAAGTTTCGTAGTCGTCCGATCCCTCTATGAAGTCTTGCCATCAACTGCCAACTGGTCAAGTGGGGGAAAGCCACCGACCCGTCCTGTCGCCTCTGTAAAAAGGTTCAGACAGCGGTGCACGTATTGTCCGCATGTTAAGTCGCCTTGACCCAAGGCAGATTTACTTGGAGACACAACAAAGTCCTTACTGAGTTGGGGGTCATAGTGGGTGTAGCCAGAATGCAGGCGAACAGAGGACCAAGCCGAGGCCGGAGGGAATTCCCTTCGTTTGAGCCGGACTATAACGCAGAGACAACGGTGGCCGCGCTGCCGAGTTTCCAATCCCGATCATTTTCGATGGTGCGGATGAGCTAACCGTGGATCTAAAGGGCCGTGGCATATACCTGAAGGTGATCCGATAATTTGGCTAGCGACCTGAAATCGTTCTTCGCTCCTCGTCAGCCAAGTAGCAAACGCTGATTGAGCTGACCGTTCCCTAAGAGTACAATATTGAGGAGCAGCACGTGTACAAGACAGAGAATTACGATGAAATGATCGTGGGCCTTAGGCTGAAAGGATAACTGTAAGCCATTGAGGTAGGCGCAAAATGCCTTGTCTCCTACTCCGTTTATGATGTGCTAAAACAAATGGGCATTAAATGTCAAGCAAGAAATCGGGCACAAAAGCAACTGGGTGAGGCAGCCTGTCATCTCTCGTGTTGACTGTGGAATTGTCGGAACCTGGAGTGGGACAAGTCTCGAAACTAGTATGGTTAAAAGCGATAACTGCAGAAATCGGGCACAAAAGCGACTGTGTGAGGCATCCTGTCGCCTCTCGTGCTGGCTGTGGAATTGTCGGAACCTGGAGTGGGACAAGTCTCGAAACTAGTATGGTTAAAAGCGGTAACTGCAGAAATCTGGCACAAAAGCAACTGGGTGAGGCAGCCTGTCACCTCTCGTGCTGGCTGTGGAATTGTCGGAACCTGGAGTGGGACAAGTCTCGAAACTAGTATGGTTAAAAGCGGCAACTGCAGAACACTTAACAAACGATCTCTCAAAAAAGACCACGAACTTGCAACGTTTCGTGTGGACTCTATAGCTTTTCCTCCGAGCGAGGGCCATGAGTCCAGGTGCAGTCAAATCATACAAATGTCGGCCGAAGTCCATCCTTCATACCAGAGCGGTAATCGTCCATTAGTCGCACTCACCTGTAGAGACCAAAAGGTGGGTCAAAAACCAACGGAAGAACCGGCTTCCTAGCATAGTGCGGCGCCGTGAACGGTTCACGAAAAAGGAACACGGCAACGGAAACGGATTGAGGTGATGGAGGCCGTGGCTGGGGAAGAGGCAGGCTCCTCACGACCACAGGTGCTAAGGGCCAATTTAACAGTGCTGGCCGACATTGCAGGGGAAGTCAAAGTGGCTTTCCCCACTGAAGGCGGGGCGGCGTTAGAGTGGACATGTAAACAGCTTACGGACAAGCACAACAACAAGGACAACAAAATCGACCGAACGTCTCCACGACAGGGGAAAGACGCCCGGAGTCATGACTTGGACGGGCCCGCCGCTGGAGAGTGTTAAGGGTATAATGGGCCGAAAAACTTGGGAAAGGTGGCACACTTTTGACGATCTGACACCCCTTGCCGTGTTTGCTACGTGGACATGTAAACAGCTTACGGACAAGCACAACAACAAGGAAAACAAAATCGACCGAACGTCTCCACGACAGGGGAAAGACGCCCGGAGTCATGACTTGGACGGGCCCGCCGCTGGAGAGTGTTAAGGGTATAATGGGCCGAAAAACTTGGGAAAGGTGGCACACTTTTGACGATCTGACACCCCTTGCCGTGTTTGCTACGCGGCGGAGATTTTAACTCTCTCTCTCTCTCTCCCTCTCTCTCTCTCTCTCTCTCTCTCTCTCTCTCTCTCTCTCTCTCCCTCTCTCTCTCTCTCTCTCTCTCTCTCTCTCTCTCTCTCGATATATATATATATATATATATATATATATATATATATATATATATATATATATATATATATATATATATATATATATACGATCGCGAGCCAATAAGTAAGTCACACAGTTCTGTGGGATGGCAGGTAAATGTAGTTGGTGTTTTCTACAGGTGTCATTAGGAGACATCTACATCTAACTTTATATTCCCGTTCGTCAGGTGGCGCTTGGTGTCTCATGCGCATGTGCAGCGCATAAACAAAATGGCGACTGTACTTACGGAGTGTACAACTAAAGAGCAACGTGCTGTTGTGCCTGCAAAAGGCAGTCATAAGGAAATGCTTCCTGTTTATGCTGACAAATGTTTGTCCCGTAAAACGGTGCATATCTGGGTAGAAAAATTTTCTCAAGGACGCTCTACAATTGTTGATGAAATCCGATCTGATCGTCCTGTTGAAATTGCAACAGAAGCATCCGTGCAGCTGGTGGAGGAAATGGTTAGAGGTGACAGGCTAGTAACGATAGACTTGTGTGCTCACGTAGTCCAGCATACAGCATAATGCATGATCGATTCAAATTTAAGAAAGTGGTCTCAAGGTGCGTACCCAGACAATGCCAGACCACATAGGTTCGATTAACTCAGGAGAAAATTAACCAACAAGGGTGGGAAGTTTTGGAACATCCACCTTGCACCCCCAAGTTAGCCCCAAGCGATTTCCACCTTTTTGGTCCGCCGAAAACCCACATTGGCGGGAGACATTTCAAGAATGACGCCGAAGTTGAATGTGAAGTAAAAACGTGGTTTAGAAAACAGAGCACGCAGTTCTATGCAGCCGGTTTGGGATGACTGATAAAAAGATGGGATAAGTGCATCAATATTGGTGGAATTTATGATGAGAAATAAAGGGACAATGTATGCATAAAAATAGACTGGTTTCAAGTTGTAATCATATTTAGTTATTTTCCTACAGCCTTTTGTGACGTACTTACTGACTTTCCCTCTTATATATTCCATAACCTAAAAGAGCGTAGGGCCACGGTTATGGCCGTGTTCAGGAATTGGACACCTGGATCGTGAAAAGTGGATACTTTTCACTAAGCGTGAAAACTAGGGAACTTGTTTCTGGTGGGCACGAAGCGAATCTTAAAAGATCAATCTGCGCTCAGCCATCGTCCAGTACGGACATCGTCAGATGTATACATAGCTACGGCTATATAATATGCCGTTCGTTTTATTAAGTGTTATAAATTCGTCGGTTTTGTCAGATGTTGAATATGTGCTAGTGTAAGTGCATTGCACAATGTGCTTAGATGAACATAAACTGTAGAAAACGTTATCGTAGAATAGTCCCATTCTGTTCATCATTGTTAAAGTGAAGTGAAGTGCTGATACTGATATTCTGGAATTTTCTACTATTCTAGAATAGAACTATACGAATAGATTAATGCATTGAGATTTAGTACCAGTCTACCCTGCTACGTTATAATAAGTTTAGATTATTTGATATTTAATTAAGGTATTAGTTAGGAAACATTATAAGTTAGTCAAGGCAGAGGTACGACTACGTTACACATCCACCGTCTCCTTGGTGAATCAGATGAACAGTTTTCCACTAAGATAGGGATGAGACTTACTCTGTAAGAATATTAACATTTGATAGCTATGCAGAATGAGATTCTAGCTGATTGTGTTCAAATCACAACCAGCCATTTTAACCAGAGCAAACAGCGCAACTAATTCACCAACTATGTTTATGCCATTCAACCCATTCAAGTTATCAACTATGTACCGTGGTGCCCAAGCCGTTAATCCACACACCATATCAACCAAACTACCAGACGTGTGATGTGCTCGACAGTCATATGTTTTATGTACGCAATATGTTTGGTGCATAATTTGACTACAACAGTTAAGCACCCTTCAAAAACCAGATGTCAGCTCACCAGCCTGGAGACCAGTAGCGAGCCTATGAATACACACCAAGTGGCAGCTATTTACCAGGCTACCAGCAACCAGCCGACACAGACAATTGTATTCCAGTGAAGAAGCCCAGAATTAGTGAAATTAAAAGACAATATACAATGTTCTTTTTTATTTTTTTAAAATTTTTTCTTGGTTCGTGTGTGATTGGCCTTGTTTCTATGTTCATGTGTGTCCTTTGTTCATGAGTCTATATTCGTGTGCAATTGTATCTTATTCGTGTGTGATTGTCTGTTTTCTTTGTGTATGCGTTGCTTGTACTTCTCAACTGTTCCAAGGTAACAATGTTTCGACAGCCTCTCATCACCGTCAATAGAACAATATGAAAACCAGGAAAACTAGAAAGATGAAAACAAGACGAAAATAACATATAACAAGGAAACATGAAAACAAGAGATATACAAAACAAGAAAGCTGGCATACAGACAAAACTAACAGAAGAACAAGAAAACGTATTTAAAAATAATTTATTTTCTCAGCGTGATGTGTCATGAATACAGCATATAACACAAGTGACATTATGGTCCCATAAATATACAATTATTTATTAATGAGAAAAGTGACATACAATTCACACAACCATAATACTTTTTTTTCCTTTTTGTTCTTAATAAAATTTACGTACTGTTCACACAAACATTAAAATTTGTATTCACAAGACATGTGACATTTTGTTTACACATCAGTGACAAATATAAACATACAAATGCGTTATTAGTAGACAAAAATATGTTTTTAATGTATTGTATATGCATTATTTACACCATTTGGACAGTATATACACTAACTGTCAGCGTGTTGGGGAGTGCAAGAGAGGACATATGACAGGACAATAGATATGACAAGAGAGATGTCATAGACAGGACAATAGAGATGTCACAGACAGGACAATAGATATGACAATAGATATGACAGGACACAGATGGGACAACAAGACCCAGTTATAAACAGGACACAGGGATATAAACAGGACATAGGGAGATAGACAGGACTACGTCCTTGACTGACAGTACAACCTTGCACTGAAGGACCTGCGACAACAAGACCGGACATCGAGTACCGCAAGACTACCGACGCAGCACGACTATCACAAGGGACACGCGGTCAAGTACCACGCGACTATCAGACCGATCACCAGAAAGCTCAGACTGGGACTGGATGCGATAGAGGAAAGACGTGTGCGATTGCGCGAGCGAGTGTATTAATTGCAGGTGTGAAAGCTAGCCTTGCTGAGCGAATATAGCAGGAGTTATTAAGTGCGAGAAATGAGAGTGAACTGTGTTATGAGCGCACGAATGACTGCTATGGCTGTGTGTCACTTGCCAGTGTTGTAGATACAATATTGTGATACAAATTGTGATATAATTTGTGCGTGATTTGATAATATGTATTCATGTAATTGATACTGCCGTTTGGCACGAATAAATAATGTTACACTACATGCGACAGCTTGATATCTCTATCTCACTGAGTGCATATAAAAAGACTAACTGTCAGGTGTAGAATGACGAGCTAAGGTTACCTATATGTATAGGACGTTGGCAGGCGAGTTTATCTGGGGCAATCGTCTGCTTTGGATAGAACCAGTAAACAGTTAATTTGGGCTTCTAATTAAACAGTTTATTTGGGGGCTCCTGTCCTATGGATTTAAACCCGGTACAATTGTTTGACAAGGTATTTAGGGGCAATCGTCCTTTTGAATTTTAACCCAAAACAATAGTTTGACGAAGCAGTTAAGAGTGTATTTGGATATAATAAACCGCTTAGAACCAGTAATTAGTGAATAGTTTATTTGGCAGTTAATACGACGACAATTAGATATCCCAGACAGAGAATCAGATGACCGACATAAAGTAGACATAGTTGCACTCAAACAAAATTTACAATATAAAATTTTTCCTCTATGGTATGACTTTGGACAGAGAAAACTTTCCACGATACTAATATTTTGTGTTCCCACTACAGGAAAGACGTACATCCATGTAAAGATGACATATTGCCGAGTAGTGCATTCCTCCTAACAACAGTAAAACAAGTTGTGGCACTGAAGAAAATCCATCTATCCCAGATAAGTACTTTTATATGTATATTGCAGATTAAAGCAGCACTCTATATTTTTCTGCTGTATATAACATTATAAAATACTACCACATACTCAGTTGATGCAATCAAGTGAAATAAAATAGTTTTCAGTGAAATTGTCATAAAAGAAAACTGTGAAAATGTCAACATTAAAAGATTGTATAGAAGCTGGTAAAGAATTAGGTTATTCAGGCGATAAGTTTGCAGAATGGACTGAAAGCAAATTCAAAGAAATGACAGAAAGAAAAGAAAGGGCACAGGAACGCATAAAAAAGAATTAGCAGAAATAGCAATGAAAGAATTGCAGCTATCGGAAGAAACCAAATTGAAAGAGAAACAATTAGAAATTGATTCTAAAAATAAGGCAGAAGAAACCAAACTGAAAGAGAAACAATTGGAAATTGAGTCTAAAAATAAGGCAGAAGAAACCAAATTAAAAAGAATTGCAGCTAGCAGAAGAAATCAAATTGAAAGAGAAGCAGTTAAAAATTGAGTCTGAAACACAAATAAAGACGAAATAACTAGAGGTTGAGTCACAAGCAACCAATAAATTGAAAAGTAAAGAAGAAGAAAACAAATTTAAGAAATATCAGGGTATTGTAAAACCATTCTGTGCAGGGGATTCAATCTCAGCCTCGTCTGAGAATTTTGAAACACAAATGCAATACCACGAGATTCCAAAAGAACATTGAGCAATGATATATATGCGAAATCGTGCCCTAGAACCTTTAAAAGTCATTGAGTCTATACCACAAGTACTGAAAAAAGACTATAACTATATCCATCAGAGAATCATGCAACATTTCTTGCTAGATGCCCCTGGTTATCAAGTCCAATTTTCTAAGTTAAAACCTAAATCCAATCAAACGTTCATTGACTATGTGTCACAAGTTCAAGATATTTTAAATAAATGGATAACTGTTGCAAAAGTGAACACAAGTTTTGAGAAGTTACGAGATTTGAAGATAATGAATAAAATTATATCATATATTCCAATCCTATTTGCCACGTTTTTGCAACAATCAGATTGTGAAACAATTGAGCAGTTAGAACGGAAAGATTCTGCGTACTTCAGATCAAACAGAGATATTTTCACATTAATCACCAGTGAGAATGGCATAGTAGCTGCAGCGAATGTCAAACCAACGAAAACATTCACTTATAAAAGCAAACAAAAGTCAAACTTACCACAATGTCCATACTGTAAACTTTTACACCATCAATTTCAAATGTGCGATAAGAATCCGGGGTATCGAGCTCACTTACAGATGATGTTCAACAAACAAAGGACCAAAAGAAACAACTACAAGAGAGCTGTAAAATGTGTTGTTTATATTTTTGGGTAAAAGTCTGGGACATTATTCAGCACGTTGTGAAGGTCGCAGAATGTTGAAAAGTGCAAATGCGGCACTAATTGACACCTCGTCAGAAAGTGAGAGCGAATGCGAAGAGATTGTACAATCAGAAGATAACGCTCTATCAGCGATTGACATATTTAATTTTGATAACTGAGATTTGTGATAGATTTCATGCAGAGGGTGTTTTAAAATATGGCCATACTGTTCCATGTGAAAATGGTAATGCTATTGTTTCCTCCAGAGGAAAACTAAACTATCACAAGGGTCTAGTAAATGACAAACCATGCCAAGTCCTCATTGACTCTGGCAGTACTTTGATTGGTCTTAGAAAAGATTTTGTAAATACAGAACATTATAAAGGCAACTTTGTAAATTGCCGAACATTTTCTGGCAATGTGGAGAAATATCCACTAGCAATTGCACATATTTGTACACCTTTTGTGTCAGGAACATTTACTTGTGCAGTATTAAAGACTCCATGTACAGATTTAATTTTAGGGTGTTTACCAGATGTTAAGAACTGTACCCAAAGCGAAATTAAGGCTTTGGAACAAAGTCATCAAAAAGACACTGCAGTGACAAAACTAACTGCAATGAGTCAGAAATCATATGATCAAGAACAGCAACTACAGCCAATAAACTCAAGGGAGACTACTAGTCACAATACGACAGAACACTCTATAAGAGTATATTACTGAAATTCATCCCGATTAGATCATTTTCCATTTTCAAATAAGACTGTCAATGACCATACTGACAAACCTACAGAAGTTTCCACAACCAGTAAAATAACATCAGGGAAAAACAAGAACGCATACAGGCATTATGCAAACAAAACAACTCAAACATCACATTTAGGACTAGAAGCAAATGCCCTACGGTCAGGTACATACAAAAAGCAGTTTTTCTTCAAAAACACCGACGTAGAAACAGATGACAATGACAAAGCCACAGAAACTAACCATTATGTAATGCTATCATCACCATAGCACCTTCTCTACTGCTATCACTAATGATATTATCGACAACACGGTATACACACCAACTTCAGTCAACGCTAGTCATATTGCTACTGACGAACCAACTGATTGTATTACCAACATTATTATTAAAAAAATATTCACTACCATTTCAGTACCATATCTTAGTTAAAGCCAGATGTTCCATCCGATTTTACTGGTTTGAACGTTGTGCTGACTTAGAACGGTGTCAGCCATGTATACTCTGTCAAAATTTAATTAGACAGGTAGACAACCTTAGGACTACCGTCGTAGCTACTTGGTTACAGAAAAGAAAAACATAAATGTATTCTTATCATATTTAAGTTGTACTACAAAGTCATCCCAATGTTGACTAATGTATTTTCAAATTTGCTGTTAACATTACAGCAAAAAAGAATTGATGTACAGAGTGCTACTTTAAAACATGCAATATCACAAATTAAACACTATTTTTCTAATGTACCCATCCTTCGCTTACCTAACAAGGACATTCCATATATTCTAAGGACAGATGCCAGTGTCACCACAATTTCGGGTGTCTTACTTCAGACCTACAACGGCATAAATCATCCAGTAATGTACGTAAGTAGAAAACTCACTCCGGCGTATCTCAGCTGGAATGCCTGGAGATTGTATACTGCGTCACTAAACTGACAACATACACACTTCCTCATCGAAACAGACAATTCTCCATTGCTAGTATTACAACAGGGACAGCCCAAGAACAATATAATACATCTATGGGCCCTGTTATTGCAATATTACTCATTTTCCATCAGACATATAAAAGGAGTGGACAACATCATTGCTGACCGTTGACAAGAACGTCGGACCCACCAGTCACCGAGATCAACCAGTCAAAAACACCACCAGTCAGCTAGGTTAACTTATTATTAGTAATTTTAATTAAATATTAATATTCTTAATTAAGTTTCACAGACAGACAAACTTCTATTTTCAAAACACATAAAAACATGCCAACATTTTACAATTAGATCTTTATTATTGATAATGTTCCATTTTTTCCAAAACACAACACTAATGTAACGGTAATGTAACAAACTGGAACTATTATACCAATGTTCTTGGTCAATACGTGAACACTATGTTTACCTTAATCTATTTAGCTATAAAATAAATTGTATATATAGGAGTAATTCAGAATTATACAAGTTAGGAAAGCTTAAAGCATAAGCATTCTTTTCAATTACATTTTCTTTTGTATTAAGACATTCATTTGGTTAAAACGTTTAAATTATAAGATTAATCATTTTTTCCACCTTAACTTAAGATTTTGCAATCTGAATAATGTAAAGATTTTTAAAAATATACATGCAGTTTGAATGTGTGAGCGAAAAGTATATACAAGAGAGTATGAATGCATTAAACGAGGGTATGTAAATGAAAGTGTATATCTTATGCACATACTCCTCAACTTAATGTTTTGTACATGTCTCTTGCATCACATGTGATTTGTTCATTTTTATATGTGTAAACATTACGAATACACTACACCAAGAAGAATATATTCAAGAATCACAGCTCGGGGACTCATCTAAGAAATTATGAATATACAATCATTTGTGAGATGTAGAAACCTATCTGATGACACTTGAATAATAATATTACACAGATTATGAACATACACCCATGTTTGTAATGAACAACCACAGTATTATAAAGAAACCACTTACACTAACACCATATTAACACATAATGTACAGACACTAGTATACTCAGAAGGGGAGCTTACACTTATACAAGGGACATAAGTAGTTAATAGGGGAAACAATTGATATTACAAGAGAACCACCGCCAACAAGCGGAAGTGATATAGGGGTAAATCAGTGTACACATATCTTAAAGAAAGATGTTGAACTAACATTTTAAGGCGGCCATGGGTATTATACCCGTGATTAGGCTCCTTAAAAAGAGACAATTGTTTCTGGGCACCATATTGGGTTATGAGAGGGTTGCAATTAAACGGGAAACCATAAATGTGAGTCAACGTTACCTTGGGCCGTTTAACAGTCCCCAGTAGTAAAATGTGTGAGAGTATTAGACACTTTAGCAACATACTAAGAGTGGTAAACTGACAATAAACCAGTAGGTGTATGTTTCGACGGTATATCACACCTTAACAAACTACAGTTGTACCCAACATGACAGTTACGACTAATGAACTCCCAAAACCCACTGACAAATTAGTTCAAACTAATTAGAGTTATAAAACACATTGTGTCACTTCTGACAAGAAGATAAGTGACACATAAAGGGGGAGAAGTGTAGAATGTCAGCGTGTTGGGGAGTGCAAGAGGGGACATATGACAGGACAATAGATATGACAAGAGGGATGTCATAGACAGGACAATAGAGATGTCATAGACAGGACAATAGATATGACAATAGATATGACAGGACACAGATGGAGCAACAAGACCCAGCAATAAACAGGACACAGGGATATAAACAGGACATAGGGAGATTGACAGGACTACGTCCTTGACTGACAGTACAACCTTGCACTGAAGGACCTGCAACAACAAGACCGGACATCGAGTACGGCAAGACTACCGACGCAGCACGACTATCACATGGGACACGCGGTCAAGCACCACGTGACTATCAGACTGATCACCAGAAGGCTCAGACTGGGACTGGACGTGATAGAGGAAAGACGTATGCGATTGAGCGAGCGAGTGTATTAATTGCCGGTGTGAAAGCTAGCCTTGCTGAGCGAATATAGCAGGAGTTATTAAGTTCGAGGACTGAGAGTAAACTGTGTTATGAGTGCACGAATGATTGCTATGGCTGTGTGTCACTTGCCAGTGTTGTAGATACAATATTGTGATACAAATTGTGATATATTTTGTGCGTGATTTGATAATATGTATTCATGTAATTGATACTGCCGTTTGGCACGAATAAATAATGTTACACTACATGCGACCGCTTGATATCTCTATCTCACTGAGTGCATGTAGAAAGACTCACTGTCAGGCGGAGAATGACGAGCTAAGGTTACCTATATTTATAGGACGTTGACACTAACATTAGCCGTCTTTCAAGTTTGTGACCAGGAAAGGTCATGAAAACAAGATGTCTTATATGTTTAATGATTATGTGGTTGCGTTGTCTGAGTGTACTTGACGTCTAATGTAAAAATATGATAGTGACAGTCTTTGTTGGTATGTGTAGACAGAAGAAGCCTGTTCCTTGAAACTTACATTTGTCCCACCAGCTGCTGTCTTTGTGTTGAAGATGTCTACAAATGTGTGTCTGTTTAAGTGGGTATTGTGTTGTTTCGTAAGCCCTGGTCTTGTTATAGTCTCGAAAGCAGTGATAAGTCTCGCTGTATTAGGAGACCATCCTTGACCCCTCATACTCTCTTAAACAGACGAGAGGTTTATCTGTCGTATACTTGTTTAGTCTGACAACAGAGACAGTCTGGTACACTGCCCTTACTACTAAGTGCTGTTGATGGTTATCACAGATTGTAGAGGGGGACTATCTAGCATAAACTCTACAATATTCTTCCTGAAGATGAGGTCAAAACACTTCTGCCAGAGTCGGGGTGCTAAGGGCTAAATATAAACAATCTGTGTCCATCTCACACAGTTGGAAATCTCCTATATACAAACCTATTTAAAAACATCGTAATAAAACTGTAACATTCTCAACTTGACATACTGTTAAACGAAAAAAAAACCTGTTTCGTGATGGAAATCCCAGACAGTTGTCTTCTTTAGCTTTTCTACTTCAAATAGATCCTCTGACAACATGGTCATCTTTTTGAATAGGAGCTGATTGATTCATTTCGACGTTTCAGTCCCACGACAATATGAAACTTTGGTGTGTTTAGCCTTGTTGATTAGTGCCTTCCCATAGGCTGCGTTACCCAACAGTTTCATCGTCTCTACATTAATGGCATAGGCAGGATCGCTGTCACCAGCACGTCGAGCCTTAGAGACCTCCTTGCCAAACTTTTCAAAGCAACTCACAGGTTGATATTCAATCATCTGGTAAATCTTTGTGACAATGAGACCACGCGTTAGATGCAAATTCAATAATAATGTGGCCAAGAGGATCTTTCCCCATATAACTGCCTATCATAGTCCGACGTGGACCAGTCAATAGCTTATATAACTCGGTGTACTGCCGCACAAAGCCACCAATGTCGGCTCTAGACACCTCATGATTTTTAATATTTCGGCGTCATTTCAGAAGGAAAAACAATGCTCTCTGGCACGTGGATGTCATACTCCACTAGACCAAAGAAAGTCTCATCTATTACAGCCGCGAAACTTTCTTGTTCGACTATGGAGTGTGTACAATAGTCTGGTGAAAGGCGTGAGAAAGCCGTGTCTACAAATCTCTTAAGGTCTTTATCAGCCTTCTGTTAGGTTCTGCAACTCACATTCCGATATACATCTCCGCCACTTGTACCTTGGCGTCTTTCTCCATATAATCGCGAATCTCACGCATATTATCAACCAAATCTGCCAAGGGTTTATTGTTCACCGGATTAACATATTTACCGCGTGTCAGCACACATTGTGGATGCCCGTGAAACATACAACCATGAATTTGGTAGACGGTTCGATTCTTCTTATCCAATCCATCAACTCTAATATGTTGCTGTCTCAGAGACCTCTCCCGCCCATTAAACTGTGTTTTAAATCTATTTTCTGACTATGGGACACTCAAGCTAACCACGCTCTACACTGGACGATGTAAAAACTAACCTTATGGAGCTTGAACACATCTGTTTTTCGTATCGCGTGGAAATCTGTGGGCATTCGCTGCATTAGGGCCTATAGATATAGAGCGTTGGTGTCATAGCCTGTTATGGTTTTAACTACCCTCCCCCTCTGATCAAAGTCTAATCTACCTCATGATGTCTGTAAAAAAATGATCGAGGGGCCCCCTACAATGTTATTTCTAATGGTGGTATGCAGCTCACTGTTCTTGTCGGCAAATAAAGAGAATGAAACATCACTTAGGGTGGTCTTAAAAAGATTTTTCAACATTACCATTGGAACTGTGATAACATCTTAAAAATATCTATCCCTAGCTCTGCGTAAAAACTCACTTGGGCCTCAAATGCTTGGATAAAGGGGTCTACGTCTTTATTATTGCACCAGACCAAGAAATCTGCCAGTGTCGAGATGCGGTCCTTGCTCGATACTCGCTGGAAGTAGGCATAATCATCAGCTGTCATGTTGGAATTGTTCAGCTAAGAATAAAAAGCCAATCAAGGGGGTAATAAGTCTCTTGTAATATATCTAAATTTGTGATGTATTCATAACAAACGAACCCTTGGTTTCACTAACATTATAGGCCGCAAATATTTGGAGGCACTAAAACCCGGTGCTTTTTAATTAATGATATCTCAAAAACTTAAACTTGTCTGTCGTCAGCTGGCGCTAGGTGTCTCATGCGCATGCGCAGCGCATAAACAAAATGGCGACTGTACTTACGGAGTGGACGAGGGGAAGTCAATGAGTAAGTCACAAATGGCTGTAGAAAATTAACTAAATGTGATAACAACTTTAAACCAGATTATTTTTATACGTAAATTGTTCCTTTATTTCTCAGCATAATTTTCACCCAATATTGATGCACTTAATCCCTCGTTTTATCAGTCCTCCCAAACCGGCTGCATAGAACTGCGTTCTCTGTTTTCTTAACCACGTTTTCACTTCACATTCAACATTCACGTCCATGAGCAAATTTTTCTACCCAGCTATGCACCGCTTTACGGGACAAACATTTGTTAGCATAAACAGGAAGCATTTCCTTATGAATGTGCTTTGCAGGCAGTCCTTTTGCACACACACACACACACACGCGCGCGCGCGCGCGCGCGCACACACGCGCACAACAGCACGTTGCGCTTTGATTGTACAGGAAAAGTCAATAAGTAAGTCACAAATTGCTGTAGAAAAATAACTAAATAATATAACAACTTGAAACAAGTTTATTTGTGTGTATATATATATATATATATATATATATATATATATATATATATATATATATATATATATATATATATATATATATATATATATGGTGTCCCTTCATTTCGCAACGTAATTTTAACTAACATTGATGCACTTATCCCATAATTTTATTAGTCTTCCCAAACCAGCTGAATAGAACTGCGTGCTCTGTTTTCTAAACCACGTTTTCACTTCACATTCAACTTCGGCGTCATTCGCGAAATGTTTCCCGCCAAGGTGAGTTTTTCAGTGGACCAAAAAAGGCGGAAATCGCTAGGGGCTATGTCAGGTCTGTAAGGTTGATGTTCCGGAGCTTCTCACCTTAGTTGGTTAATTTCTCCTGAGTTAATCGAGCCGTTTGTCGTCTTGCATTGTCATCAAGAAGCAGCACTCCTCTAGTCGGCAGTCCTGGACTTTTTCTTCGAATTGCATCATGAAGCATCGATAGAACTTCACAGTACGATTCAGAATTCACATTGCCACCTTGTTGAAATTGATTAAAAGCACGCCTTGACATTCCCAGAACACTGTCAGCATAACCTACCCTGCTGATCACGTAACCTTGAAATTTTTGACACAAGGCGAAAAAGGATGTTTGCATTGCATTGAAGCACGCTTTGATTCGGGCTTTTAGTTTTAGTGATGCACCAATTATTCGTCTCCGGTAACAATCCTTCGCCTTCATCTTCGTATCGACAGAGATGATGCAAGGACAGTCTAAATCGGTGCATTTTGTGTTCCTCCTTCAATTGTCTGGATACCCACCTTGAGCACACTTTCTTAACTTTTAATCGATCATGCATTATGCTGTATGCTGAACGATGTGAGCACCCTATTGCAGATGCTACAGAGTCTATCGTTACTCGTCTGTCACCTCTAATCATCTCCTCCACCCGCTGCACGGATGATTCTGTTGAAATCTCAACAGGACGACCAGATCGGATTTCATCAACATTTTTAGAGCGTCCTTAAGAAAAATTTTCTTTCCAGCTATGGGACAAACATTTGTTAGCATAAACAGGAAGCATTTCCTTAGGGATGCCCTTTGCATGCAGTTATTTTTGCCTTAGAAAAGCACAACAGCACGTTGCTCTTTGATTGTACACTCCTTAAGTACAGTCACCATTTTGTTTATACACTGTGCATGCGCATGAGACATCTAGCGCCACCTGACGAACGGGAATATAAAGTTTGATGTTGCTGTCACCTAATGACACCTGTAGAAAACACCAACTACATTTACCTGCCATCCCATAGAGCTGTGTGACTAACTTATTGACTCGCCCTCGTACATTCTATATTCTTGTATCAGGCATTTTGTTTTATTACCCTTTTGTTGTCGGAGAGACGATGTCAATGTCTCCATCTTTGCACCAAGTGATGTTGGTTTATGACTGGGTTTCTATTTAATCTGGCGTGAGCTGTGTTGTTAGAGAACCTGGATCCATAGCTGGTTTTATGGATGTGTGAAGAAAGACGCCATCAGATGTTTAGTTTCATGAGTCTTTTGTTGTTGGCCAGTCAACGTTTACTGCACGGATCTGTATTGTTAGATAAACTATAGCTGGTTTATGGACGTGTCAAATTGTATTCGACCACTGGTCATATAAAACGGTTAATTTGTGTTACTCAACCCATCTTAATTCTCAAGAGTTCAATTGGTGTTATTTAATCTTACCTGGCCCGGTGTTCAAGTGGATTCCTGTTGACATTCCTACCCAGCTAGCCTAGTGCAATTAGCCAGCCTGCCGTTGTTTGACTTCGCTCAAAATGAAGCATGTATAAATTTTGAAACATAATGGTAGCATTAATAGTACTGCGGTCCATATGAATCATACCTCATCCACGCCTATCACTCGGTTCGAATCCTAGGCTCCATACGAGTCATACCTTAGCCGCATCGACCACTCGGATTGAATTCTGTCGGTGTAGCAGTCCGACGACGATGGTGGTGTAGTGGATCGTTACGATGGCTGGTTCACACACCATCCACTTGTACTTCCCAACCCCTTGGCTAATTTCTTAAACCACGATATCCACTCCACCACTTAACAACCATCTTTTATTGTTCCAACCTCCCCGCTTAGCAACGGCGCTACCCAACCACTTAACAACTATCTTTAATGTTCCTATCTCAGTCAAACCTACCGTCTCACATCCGATATTCAACTCGGCCACAACGGCTCCACCCCACCGCCTCGTCACTTAACAACGAATAGCCATCTTTTAGTTTTTTTACCCAAAACTCCCCACTAGCCACGACGCCACCCCACCATTTTTACCATTCCCAACCTCCCCAAGCCTCCTATCTCAAACTCGATTGTCAACTATACGCGCGAAAGTTATCTCCCCATCGGTTCCTCATCCTGAAAAAAGAGCCGATTTTCAGGGGGGGGGGCGTGTGGCGTCACATAGAGCTATATAAATAAATATTCGCAGGAGCAGCCTCTTTTTTTTCGCCCAAAACAGAATCCATTTGCGCCTCGTATACTACTTACGGCTGACTCATGGAATCAGCTAGGGGATACAACGGAATCATTGAATCAACTGGGGGTTACAATTGAATCATGGAATCAGCTGGGAATACAGCCGAATAGAAGTAGTATCTGGAGAAACTGGCTCAGAATGGAGCGAAAGAGGGTCCGTGTTATGCTCCATCATTGAATAGAAGTCAGGCGGACATTTCATGAACATGCTACTAGAAACATCAGCACGGGAACTATTCTCTGGCATATGAAGGGGGAGACGGTGCATGTTTGGTGAAGTCACAAGTGTAGAGATGTCGGTTCTAAAATTCAGTATTCAGTCAGAGAAGAGGAGAGACTGAAAGAGGGTAGCATATAGTATAGCACTGTCCATACATCCAATACTTTAACTCGTCTCCCCTAACCAAGCTCTTAGCTATGCAAATATTTAATTACAATGTTGGGAAGTTAGCAGTGTATTTATTTTTATCTTTCGTATTTTTCGAGTTGGATTTTATTCTGTCCTTAATTGGTTTTGTGGTAGTTCTATGTTTCGCAGTGACAGACGATATGGACTATTGATTAAAAACATTTTCCGTAAATAAATGTTGTTGTCTGGCCACTTTTGACCCCGGGCAGATTTTTCATAACTCCGGATATTACTTAACCTTGTCAGCAAATAACAATCTTTATAAACATTTAGCAGTTCATCTCATCGGTACTACAGAATGTGAAATCTTACATGCGTGATATAAATTGCAAATACAGATACATAGTAGTGTTAAACTGTCATTGTTGTTATTGTTGTTGTTGGTATGTGTATGTTTACCTTGTGTCCCAAAGAAGATTCCTGCCAGGGCTTTCACATTGTGTAGGCCTGAATGCACGGGGACAGGCTGGCCAATCTTTCCCACACTTAGCCAGTCTCCAGTGGGCTTCCAACCTCGTCCCACCGGGCTTATGACATTATCAGCACTGCTCCCTGTCAACTTCGCTAAGCCACCGGCTGCCATGATTGCTGATCAATACAAACAGTGCCTTGCCTGTGACATCGGGCCGCAGAAAACCCCATAATCTCACTGTAGGAGTGTAATGACACACCCCTTCCCCCCTCCCCAATGATAGGTATATGTGAGGAGTGACGTTGTTAACTCTTATCTAAATCTGTGTGAGACATGTCTTGTGTGGTGTATAAATCTGTATGAGACATGTCTTGTGTGGTGGATATATCTATGTGAGACATGTCTTGTGTGGTGGATATATCTATGTGAGACATGTCTTGTGTGGTGGATATATCTATGTGAGATATGTCTTGCGTGGTGCATATACATATGTGTGAGACATGTCTTGTGTGGTGTATAAATCTATATGAGACATGACTTGTGTGGTGCATATATCTATGTGAGACATGTCTTGTTTGGTGTCATCATGTCAAACTATCCAGCATATTCTCTCTTGATCCCCACCTCTCTTCCCCTCCATCTTTCCCGTGGCGGCGACATACTCCAGCTGTCCCCTTCACATGACATGACTAAAGAATGTGGACTATATATATATATCATCTCATCTCATCATGTTCCGCTTGTACCTTGCGGTGTCGAAGTGAAGTATAAACAGCGGGAGAGTGCCTACTTACGGGCTTCATGTATCGATATTCCCATGGACTCTGTTATTCCCTGCGTCCATCGTTTACGTGGTCGGCTTCTTCCTCTGCTTCCCTCTGGTCTGTATATCATTGCTTGTTGTGGTATACTGTTAGTTGGTAACCTACTTGTAGGGTCAAACCATTTGACTTACTGCCTTCTAACAAAATCTAGTGCAGCTATAACCCCCACTTAACCGAGAAGTAAATACCTGGATGACTTGGCCACTTAGCATGGTCGAGACAGGAACACGGAACTGATCCACGACTCTGGTGATCGAGTGAGATGGCAAAACAAGACCGCCCACACTTATCGGCAAGGCACATGATGGGTGGATGGAACCTGCTGATGTACGTGTTCTTTGATTATTAAGCTCCTGAATTCTTTTGTGCATTAGTTTGGTATTTTTACTGTTGTGTTGTTTTTCAATTTCTATGCATTTTTTCTCGAGCCATGCTTCTTTTGCCCCCTTACATTATATGATGACTTTTCAATATAAGAGTAGCAATGTATAGAAATGTATTATAAAACTATAATCCTACGTTACTTTAAAATAATCGTCCATGTGTGTCTTTGGGGCTGGAGCGCGGCGATGTTCCATATCTGAAGCAGAAGTAGGATCTGTGTTGCAGTTCCCTCTTCTTGCTTTTCAAACTAGTCGATGCACTTTGATAATATGGTTTATGCTTCTGGGTGGCTAGTTGTAGGTGTTTGGTTAAGAACTGATCCTTCATCGTCATCAGTTTCTTCTTTTTCAATGGTAGACACACTATAAACAATGTTATTGTTCAAAATTTCAAAGCCTCCATCCATTTTATCACATTCCAATCAATCTGTTACTTCTTCTGGTGTAATGTTTTTCACTGTTTAGTCCGACATTGTTGCACAGTTGCACAATTTCATCAACAGTAACAGTCTCAGTTCCTTCAGTTCCGTCAATAGGTTCAGGCAAGAGTTTATTCAACCCATTCCTTAGGTTAGATACGGTAAGGTCAGTCCAGGCAGCGGCGACATTGAAAATAGCGTCCTTTTGTTGATTCATTCATTCATTCAGTAGCATGTCCTTTGCAGAACCTCGCTCCCATAACAACCTTCCGGAAAACTTCTCGATCACAAGCAAGATGTCCTGCGTCTGATACACCCATCTGGAGATCATCCGCCACATCCTGCACCCATCTTCTCTTTGGCCTTCCTCTTCCTCTCTTCCCAGGCATATACCCTTCCATTATTGTTCTCTCCAAACAGTCGTGACGTTTCAAGTGACCAAAATACTTCAATTTTCTTTGTTGTATCGTCTTTAATAGCCATCCCTCCTCAATATTCAACTCTTGAAGTATGGATGCATTTGTTCTTTTCTTTACCCAAGATATTCTTAGAACTCGTCTATAACATTTATATTCAAAGGCATGTATGCGCTGTTCAGGTGTCATTTCTTCTTGTACAGACATCAAGACCCCAAAGCGATTCCTAACTTCTATGTTGTATGCGTCTGGTATTTTTGTGAGATCAAAACGAAGTAGCCTTGGTCCTCGGGTAAGCTTTTTGAGTTTTAATTTCAGATCTGCTTCTAATAACTGATGATCTGTATCACAATCTGCACTTCGTAGGGTTTTTGCAGATGTTATGCTTGATCTCCATCTTCTTTGTATTAAAATATAATCTATCTGATTTTTGGTAAAACTGTCTGGAGACTTCCATGTGAAGAGTCTTCTTGGATGTTGTTTAAAAAGTGTGTTGGCTATCGTTAACTCATTTTCTGTGCAAAATTCAATTAATTTGTCACCTGCATCATTTCTATTTCCTAATCCAAATTTTCCTAAAACGTGTCTCTCATTTTCAGCTCTTCCTGCACCTACTTTTGCATTAAAATCTCCCATTATTATTGCTATATCATTATGACCAATCTTATTTAATTTATCTTGTAGTGTGTTGTAAAAATCTTCAATTTCG
The DNA here is from genome assembly GCA_963921405.1 of Cepaea hortensis. Taxonomy (NCBI): domain Eukaryota; kingdom Metazoa; phylum Mollusca; class Gastropoda; order Stylommatophora; family Helicidae; genus Cepaea; species Cepaea hortensis. The sequence goes on from OY992883.1 coordinate 61,075,177, forward strand.
TCCTCCTCTGCTGTTGAAGTAGGTTTTTTTGGACGGCCTTTAAGTCTAATAGTGAGGATTCTATCACTAACTGGATTATATCCCATTAAAGCTTTTGCAGTTGTCTTATCTAAACAAAATGCCACTCCACTCTGGCCTCCGACATCTCTACCAGAATAAATGTTTGTTGATACTCACACATTTTTAAAAGATGATTGCGGATAACATAAACAGACTAACGATGCAGAAACCACTAACGGTTAATTGAAGTTTTACTGTATATATATATATACACACTTATGTGCGTGTATCTGTGTGCACATACTCATGGTGACTACGACCTGCAACATAAGAAATCTATAACAAACAAGTATTGTCTGGTGTTAGACATACGGAGAAATTTTTCTGTATAGCCAGGAATCGATCATTGTCCTCACGCGAAGCGCTGTTTGGTGTCACAAGGTGCAGTGTTGTCGACATTTGATTGGATCTGGATCCATTAGAAGTTTAATATGTTTGTTCTCATTTGTCTGTATTTGCATTATATTCAGTTCTGTTATCTTCTCATTTCGTATTCAGATTCGTTTTATAAGTTTTTTTCCCTACTGATTTAATTATTTCTTGTTTCCTTTTCTCAATATTTTGTTCTATAATTTATATGTTTATCTCTTTCTTTCGTTGTCTCCACCCCCCCCCCCCCTTTTTTTGTTTCTATCCCGCTTTTGTGACATTTCTTTTCTTGCTTTACTTATTTCCTATTTAAAATCTAGATTTAGTTGTTCTTGTAATCTAGTCTGACAAAGGAGGTGGAGCGGCGTTCCACTGGCTGGGGAACAAACAGCGTGTATATCTCTTGATCGTAACTAACTCACAGAGCATGCTAAGAAGAGTGAAGACAGGCATGCTTCGTGCAGAGTATCATGCTTCAATTACAAAATCAAAGATAAGGAGTATTCGTTGGATCTTTTCCCCGGGACATGCTGGTGTATTGGAAAACGAGTAGGGGACATTGTGGCTGGATCTGACCCGTTGGGTGGGCTACTGGTGCACTATAAGGCAGACATGATGAGGGCTCTTTGGGAATCATGCATATAGTGTGGAAGAACAAAAAGATCATCAAGGTCTGGAGCAAATTGTGCAACAGGACGTGACCAGAGGATCTGGCCGACGCTTAGTATGTCAGTTCTTGACTCAACTAATTTGATTTGTTTCGTATTTGATTTCTGTCAATTTATAATTGAATCAATTGCGCTTGCTGTCTCTGCCATCTCCACATGTCTCAGTATCAGTCTTTTTCCTTGGTTTTCTGCTGTATTTCTGTTTGCTATTATCTACCAATCGTGCTACATTTGTTATCGTTCTGTCTTTCTGTTTCATGCTTAACTTATTTACCATTTGTTATGCGAGGTATGTATACGTCTTTATGATAACTGGAGTCTATATGATAATTGATGTCTAAATGATACTCGTAAATGGGGTCTATATGATAAACGGTATTTTTATGATAAATGGGGCATATTCTGCCACTATGAAATAAATTCAATATCAGTTGTTTCAGGGACGTTTCTATTCCCTGTATCATGATCTCTCTCTCTCTCTCCTCCTCGCTCCCTCCCTCTCTCTCTCTCTCTCTCTCTCTCTCTCTCTCTCTCTCTCTCTCTCTCTCTCTCTCTCTCTCTCTACATATCTCAAGTGTTCAGTTCTCCATACCACCCAATGACCAATGGTGTAAACGAAAATTTCAACGGAGTCCTGAAACGAACCTTGGTAAAGGTCGCGGCTGAACGGCCCAAAGATTGGGACATTTTATTACCAGCTGTACTTTTCGCTTACCGTGAAGTGCCACAGGCGAGCACAGGTTTTCCCCGTTCGAACTCGTGTACAGAGCAAATCCACGGGGCCCATTGACATTGTACAATGATGTGCTCACAAATAAAGTGCATGACCACCCGAAACGGGAGGCTTACGAGATGGTAACACATCTAAGAGAGAAAATAATGACAGCATGTCAATTTGCTAGATGAACACTTCAGAAAGCAGGTGAAAAATACAGACAGTATGACAATAGAAAGGCCAAGACAATCGTCTTGAAAGAAAAAGAAGAGGTATTACTATTATTACCGACCCTAGAGATTGTCTCGTCATTTCATGGCAGGGTCCATTCACGGTTGTCAAGAAAATCAGTGATGTTGATTATTTAATAAATGTCATAGGTAAAAACAAAATTTTTCACATTAACATGCTGAAACCATACATGGATCGCAATACAGACAAAACACATACAATACAACAATTACCACACAGAATAGCAGCAGCGTGCTGGGTCATTAACGAACAATAAGATGATGCAGTAACACAACAGATACCGACACCAACTATCAACGGTACTAATAGTTGGGAGGCTGTTCAGGTTAACAAGAACTTATCGAATCAAGATAGAAACAAGTTAACAGCAGCAAAACAACAATTAGGTGATATTTTCTCGGATAAACCGGGACAAACAACATTAATACAACATACGATTACTTTACTATCAAACATACCAGTCAAACCTTATCCAATTCCTGTACATTACTTAAGATAGAGTAATAGCTGAAATATCGGAACTGGATCAGTGTGGCATAATTAGAAAGTCCACATCAAATTATTGTTCACCGTTAGTTATTGTAAAGAAGAAAGACAATTCGATACGGATTTGTGTTGATTATAGAAGTCAACGCACTAACCTTATTGGATGCTGAACCATTGCCCAATGTCGACGATTTAATCGATGGCATGGCGAAATCTAATTTTTTTTTTTCAAACTTAGACCTTACTAAGGGATATTGACAAATCCCTATGGATAAAGAATCCATGCACATCACTGCCTTCGCCACTCCTTTAGGTCTTTATGAGTGGGCATACATGCCGTTCGGACTGCAAAACGCACCGAGCACCTTTATGCGGATGATGCACAGTTTACTACAAGGTATTATCAATGTAGCAACTTACATGGATGATATCTGCATCCACACCTCGACTATCGATACCCACATTGAGATCCTGAAACAGATATTCCATAGAATACAACAATATGGACTAAAAGCTAAACCTAGCAAAGATGAAATAGGTTTCAACGAAGTTCAATTTCTGGGGCATAGAATCTCTGATGGATTTCGTAAAACAGACCCACAGGTTGTCACCAAAATTCTAAACATTAAACCTCCCACCACCAGGAAAGAAGTCAGAAGTGTGTTAGGACTCATCAATTACTACCAAAAGTTCATTTTTAATTTCTCTGACATGACAGCAACTTTTTCAGAAAAGGTTTTTTTTCTAAAGCTGCTTGTAGTTCTCTAGCTTCTTTTTCAAGAGCTGCTTGTAATTCCTTAGCTTCTTTGGCCGCTGCTCTTTCTTCTCGTTGCTGTGCCTGAAATTCTTTTAATTACTGTTTAGCCCATGCTCTAAGTTCATGACCGGACAATCAGGACTTCTCGCCCATATCCATAAACTCTTGTAATGACGACATGGTGCAATAATATTCTGTAAACTTACGGCTGAAACAAAATATGTATGCGTGTGATGCTAGATCGTGTGGAAGGTTGAAAGTATACGTGAAAAGGGAGAGTAACAGACTGAATAGAATGCCAGTATGATTAACAATGCTATAAGACGGTGTTCAAGACTAAAGATGTAATAAGTCCGACGATGAAATTAATATCACCTTACCACGATGACGTTGTTATATTCCAGAGAAAGCGCTGTTACTGTATATATATATATAATAGAAAATCACACAACAGGACACACGAAAACTACTACCAGGAACATAGACTAATTTTCACGTAGACAAACATATTTATGTACATATAAAGAAACACAGATGTCGCATAGAAACAAGAGGTGTAGAATATTACGAAACAACACAGGTCCTAAACAACGGTGAGGTCGCTACAATAAAATATTCGTAACGATCTGGCTGTTGTCAGCACCGAACGTACATTTGTACCGACAAATAAAAAATTATCAAGTACAAAGGTAGCCCTACTAACCGCCAGCACACCTATGACGTCGATAAACAAGCCGTGGAGAGTGATTCCGAAAAATAATTTCTAAACAACCGGACAGAACGTAAATAAACAACAACAGACAATTCGACTGGCCTGTTCTTCCGATCCGGTGTCGACTGAAGATCGGCGCTTTCACTTGGCTGCAGGAGATCTCGGTGTTGGGGATACGATTCCCCACAAAATCTGAAATTTATGTCCGAAACAAATTGGTGTTCGTAAATCGTGAGTGATTGCCACATCCATCCTACTACAAAAATGTTGGTAGTGAAGAAAATCTAAGTTCTCGTCGTAGAATGACTAACAAATATCCATACGAGAGTAAGTAAGGTCCAAATGTTGTTGCACAGTATATATTTCACTGTCTAACTGGCCGTATTCGTTCCTATGGTCGGTCCGTGGATGTCCTCTAATATTTCAAATGTCTTTCACTTTCCAGACATATCGACGAGTAGCATAAATTCAATAAAATTTACAATGAATGTCCAGACTATTGACAAGTGATTGGCTTCCATACTATAGGCCCTACTGACGCAAACACAAGTGACGAGTAGCACGAACACAACGTGGTCACAGTTTTGGGATGACTGTGTTGTAATATCTTGGAGACGGCGGTGTTTTCATGTTGGAATCAAGGTATAATAATACAAATGGCATCTGACACTTCCTCTAGTAGTTAGGGATTCCGTTCCTCGAGCCGTCCATGTCTGCTATGCTGTTTCTGTCGAAAATTACGCTCGCTGTCTAGCCAAACAACATGGCAGATCACTAGAGGCCATAACAAATATAAACGAAATGAGTCCATCAACGCTGGCGTTCCTCATCAAAATATATACGTTTATTGGAGGCAATCATCCGTACAGAATCACAATTTATAATCACTATTATAATTATTCAATATTAACTGTATAGTATTAATAATCATTCATAAATATTCAATGTTAGCTGTAGGGTCCGATTCCATCCTCCTATTTTTTATCAATGACGAGTAAAATTACATACAGTTCATCATTGTGCAAACTACATTACGCCCATGATTCAAATCGTACAACTTACGCTGAGCTATGTGTGTTTTGACTCCATGACCTCTGTTTGACTGACGACCGGTAAGTTCTGATGCCGCCTGCTTTCCTCACTTTCTCCGTGTTAATTCTTCTTCTTCCGATCGTTTTCCGTAATGCAGACTATGCCTCTTTTCCTTATGTTCTTAGAATACTAGCTGCCATGTTCGCAACGTCCTTTCTGCTGGATATTTGATTTGCGTGTACAGTTCAGTGTTGTTATTTATGCGACCGCCTCCATGTGATCCCAAAACTTAACTAACTTTAGTGACGTAGTACGCTGTGACGTCATCTAGCAACTTGCGTATTTTGTCGCTTCTTGGTTAACTCTTCTTGTACTGTTTGCCACAATTTCGTATCTTATTCTAAATCACTATCCTTTGCCACCGACGCTACATGGCACACGTTATGAGAAGAAATAAATTGGAGAACTTAGTGACAACTGGCAAGATCGAGGGAAATGAATAAGGGGAAGGAGGAGAAGTAATTACCTGGACAGCTTGGTCACCTAGTTTGGTCGAGACAAGACCACAGAGCTTTTCCAAGACTTTGGTGATCGTGTGAGAGGCCGGTACATTACCGTCCAAGCTTATTGGCATGGCACATGATGATGATGATGGATCCATTCTTAAATGAGAGCAACTAGGACTTCTTGGGACTCTGCACGTAAATGCGATTTGTAGAATCCTGTAAATAGTTATTATATTGTCTGATGCTGCTACCTAGTGCAGTCATTACATTGTCTAAGCTGCTACCTAGTGCAGTCATTACATTGTCTAAGCTGCTACCTAGTGCAGTCATTACATTGTCTAAGCTGCTACCTAGTGCAGTCATTACATTGTCTAAGCTGCTACCTAGTGCAGTCATTACATTGTCTAAGCTGCTACCTAGTGCAGTCATTACATTGTCTAAGCTGCTACCTAGTGCAGTCATTACATTGTCTAAGCTGCTACCTAGTGCAGTCATTAAATTATCTAAGCTCCTACCTAGTGCAATCATTACATTGTCTGATGCTGCTATCTAGTGCAGTCATTACATTGTCTAAGCTGCTACCTAGTGCAGTCATTACATTGTCTAAGCTGCTACCTAGTGCAGTCATTAACTTATCTAAGCTGCTATCTAGTGCAATCATTACATTATCTAAACTGCTACCTAGTGCAATCATTACATGATCTAAGCTGCTACCTAGTGCAGTCATTACATTATCTAAGCTGCTACCTAGTGCAGTCATTACATTGTTTAAGCTGCTACCTAGTGCAGTCATTACATTATCTAAGCTGCTACCTAGTGCAATCATTACATTATCTAAGCTGCTACCTAGTGAAGTCATTACACTGTTTAAGCTGCTACCTAGTGCAATCATTACATTGTCTAAGCTGCTACCTAGTGCAATCATTACATTGTCTAAGCTGCTACCTAGTGCAATCATTACATTGTCTAAGCTGCTACCTAGTGCAATCATTACATTATCTAAGCTGCTACCTAGTGCAGTCATTACATTGTCTAAGCTGCTACCTAGTGCAGTCATTACATTATCTAAGCTGCTACCTTGTGCAATCATTACATTGTCTGATGCTGCTATCTAGTGCAGTCATTACATTGTCTAAGCTCATACCTAGTGCAATCATTACATTGTCTAAGCTGCTACCTAGTGCAGTGATTACATTGTCTAAGCTGCTACCTAGTGCAGTCATTACATTGTCTAAGCTGTTACCTAGCGCAATCATTAATTACATTGTCTAAGCTGCTACCTAGTGCAGTCATTACATTGTCTAAGCTGTTACCTAGCGCAATCATTACATTGTCTAAGCTGCTACCTAGTGCAGTCATTACATTGTCTAAGCTGCTACCTAGTGCAATCATTACATTATCTAAGCTGCTACCTAGTGCAGTCATTACATTGTCTAAGCTGCTACCTAGTGCAATCATTACATTGTCTAAGCTGCTACCTAGTGCAATCATTACATTATCTAAGCTGCTACCTAGTGCAGTCATTACATTATCTAAGCTGCTACCTAGTGCAGTCATTACATTGTTTAAGCTGCTACCTAGTGCAGTCATTACATTATCTAAGCTGCTACCTAGTGCAATCATTACATTGTCTAAGCTGCTACCTAGTGCAATCATTACATTATCTAAGCTGCTACCTAGTGCAGTCATTACATTATCTAAGCTGCTACCTAGTGCAGTCATTACATTGTTTAAGCTGCTACCTAGTGCAGTCATTACATTATCTAAGCTGCTACCTAGTGCAATCATTACATTATCTAAGCTGCTACCTAGTGCAATCATTACATTGTCTAAGATGCTACCTAGTGCAGTCATTACATTATCTAAGCTGCTACCTAGTGCAGTCTTTACATTGTCTAAGCTACTACCTAGTGCAGTCATTACATTGTCTAAGCTGTTACCTAGTGCAATCATTACATTATCTAAGCTGCTACCTAGTGCAATCATTACATTATCTAAGCTGCCACCTAGTGCAATCATTACATTATCTAAGCTACTACCTAGTGCAATCATTACATTGTCTAAGCTGCTACCTAGTGCAGTCATTACATTATCTAAGCTGCTACCTAGTGCAGTCATTACATTGTCTAAGCTGCTACCTAGTGCAGTCATTACATTATCTAAGCTGCTACCTAGTGCAGTCATTACATTGTTTAAGCTGCTACCTAGTGCAGTCATTACATTATCTAAGCTGCTACCTAGTGCAGTCATTACATTGTCTAAGCTGCTACCTAGTGCAATCATTACATTATCTAAGCTGCTACCTAGTGAAGTCATTACATTGTTTAAGCTGCTACCTAGTGCAGTCATTACATTATCTAAGCTGCTACCTAGTGCAATCATTACAGTATCTAAGCTGCTACCTAGTGCAGTCATTACATTATCTAAGCTGCTACCTAGTGCAGTCATTACATTGTTTAAGCTGCTACCTAGTGCAGTCATTACATTGTTTAAGCTGCTACCTAGTGCAGTCATTACATTATCTAAGCTGCTACCTAGTGCAGTCATTACATTGTCTAAGCTGCTACCTAGTGCAATCATTACATTATCTAAGCTGCTACCTAGTGAAGTCATTACATTGTTTAAGCTGATACCTAGTGCAGTCATTACATTATCTAAGCTGCTACCTAGTGCAGTCATTACAGTATCTAAGCTGCTACCTAGTGCAGTCATTACATTATCTAAGCTGCTACCTAGTGCAGTCATTACATTATCTAAGCTGCTACCTAGTGCAGTCATTACATTGTTTAAGCTGCTACCTAGTGCAATCATTACACTGTACGGTGTTCTTACTTAGTGCAGTGATTACTGTACATGACCTCGACATCTGGCTGATTATTATTTGATAGAATTCATCTGTGACCTTGTGCCCAACTGTCAGCTGATACCATAATTTCTGTTGTCTCCTCACGACACATTCACAGATTCAGGGCCAAACAAAACGAAGGTTTGAACCGAACAAAAATTGATTAAATAAAATGGGAAGCAAGGGAGTGTCACAGTGATAACTTAACAGTTGTTAATATGGTAGCAGACATGTTGTATTATATATCAAACTAAAGAGGTTGCTTAGGGAAAACTACTGTGTATAAGCCCATGGCAGATAAGAAAAATCGTTCAAGACGATTAATCATCATATTGCATTTAATTAATTAATATTTCTGCCTAACTTCTTACTCCTTTCATTTACGCACCACCTTTCTGCCCGCCCACCAGCCCACCCGTCTATATGCCTGCCTGCCTGCCTGCCTAGCTATCTATCTATCTACCTTCCTACCCATTGCCTACTTAAATATCCGACTACCTACTTACACATCTAAATATCCACTTAATTACCAACTTACTTATATATTTACCTACATAATTACCTAATTATCTACATATCTACTTACCTATTTACCTACCTACCTATTTACCTAGTAAGAATACTTACTTATCATCCTACCTACTTATTCACCTATCTACCCACCGACCTACCTAGCTACCTGCCTACCTGCTTACAAATCTACTTACCTACCTATCTAATCTACTTGCCTTGCCATACATCTATCGACCTACTTACTTAGATATCTCTCTATTAACCGACCACATACTTGCCTCCCTGTCTAACTATGTATCTGCTAACCCTCCCACCCACATGTTTCTACTTGTCTGTATATTATTACATATGCAACTGTACAAAGTAATGAGAACTACTGGTGTAACATGACCTCACCAGATAAGCATAATATGATAAACTACAAACTGCTAAGTCACTTTCTATACTCTTATTACTCTGAATAGGCAGTTCTGTCAACAAATATGTTTGCACCGGATACATTCAAGCTGGTAACTTTAACAAACAAATGTTGCTATTAAACGTATTAATCAGCCAGGCAACAGGAAATGTGAGATCTGAAGACCGTTTAGCACTGACAAGCCAATTAGGCATTATCAAATTTAGAATGAATTCGTGTGCTTTAAAATGTGATACGGGTCAACGCCAGGAATCTTGAGCACTTAAATATTTGGTTTGCGTACACGGAGAATGGTCTGATTGTGTAATCGGATTTAATGAAGATAATTCTTACACACATGTATCTTCAGGTACTGGATCGAACGACTACTTTCTCAGACAAGGGCGAACAACTCCCGGGGACGTGAGCACGCCCCGAGGCTAAAGATCCCTCGGCAATCGGACAAATAACAGGGCAGGCCGAACAAGCCGCTTCCCGGGTTAAACTTCACCATTAGAAAACATCCATGCATGAATATTTATCTCACGTGTCCCGGAATACACACATTTATATCATGGTTGGAGCTAGAGAGTTCATGCACTGTGGTGAGTGTCGTGTCCTCCTTTACAGTGTCGTCCCTGGAGTGAAGAGAGTCGACACCCACATTATAATATTTTTTTCCTCTCAATATTCTGGAGAATCCACCAGCTTCCGTCCAAAACACTCCATCAGCCTATGGACACCTTTTCCTATCACTCTCTCACTGTCGTACTATGCCCCCTTCTAATACTTCCCCAACGCAACATACTCAACAACTCTTGCTTCTAAAAATTAATAAAGATTAATTTATTAAAAGAAAAGTGTAACGTATATGAGACGTGTATGTGAAGAAAATGTGTGACGTGTTCTATAAAGTGTGTAGAATCGGACTCTCAGACAACAACCCAGTCAGCTGATCCCAGCAAGGATAGACCACAGCACGTTACGTCAGAACATGTACTTCTCACCCAGCGCCGAAACCATCCTGCTGGATACTGATTTGCCTCTGTAGACCTCTGGTAATCCCATTTCATGAACATCCGAAATAGACACCGGTGGTATTAACAGTTAATCATGGACCGGTTGCACTCTACACAATGTCCGTTCCTATCGTTCCTTAAAAAAATGCACAAGTCCTTTGTAGTGTGTACACAGATTAATGTTAATTGTTACTTTACTGGATCCTCCCTCGTGTCTATCTAGCCTCAAGTATCAAGTCCTGTGTTCTATTACACGAGATTATATCACACTATGGAATTATTAGACTTAATGTTTTCAGTTCGTTACTACTGTCTGATGCTGTGTGGTGCATCAGTACGCATCACTCTCTTTGGTGAATCAACTTCCTTCTAGCTTTAGTTACGTTCTGTATGCAACTTTATTGATTGTTGAACTGGTGTTCTTCCGAATGGGATTGGATTCTTTCCCAAAAACTTGTTGAGTATCCTTGGATCTGGTAGGGAACCTAGGATAGAAACAACACATCTGGTGATAGTACTAGTCACTGATCCTTTCGGCTGAGTGTAAGCCTATCACCTTGCTTAATGATCTTTAGCTAACTAGACTTAGTCATAGAGCAGATTAGCTACCCACCTAGAGCCGAATCAGGCTATGACAAAGAGAGACCCATACAGAGTGCAAAACCCCAGCGGGCAATTCCCCCATCTCCCAATTATACATCAGTACTCTATTCTTAACTAGCAGAGCTAATATCACTATTCTACTCTAACTAGTTTCCACTAACAGTGCTAATCATCACACTATAGTTTTAACAAGGCTACAGTCTATATTAATTAGAACTAATATTATAATAGGTTATACCTTAAATGGCACTACTGCAGTCCTATCAATCATATCTACATCTGCCATTATAGGCACGTGTAAAATTAAGTCACTAATTAACACACGGTAGATATTATTTCCACTAAGCACTGCAGTGCCCTGGCACTCCGACTAGAGCATTTTCAAGTCCCCCTAGTTGGCCCCAACTCGGGTTTATATGGCAAACTACCAAAGTTGGCCACGTGACGTTATCCTTTATGCCCCACACAGGTGGCACATTGGCAGATCATCCCCAGTCAGGGATCCATCCCCCCTCTGGCTCCCTCAATGTTAGATTTGTCATCACTGGTTCTGGCATCCAAAACAATCTAGAGAGTTACTGTCGAGTTCCAACAAAGAGTTTCGATACCAAGCTGCCAATCATGGTTTTCCAAACACGCTTACATTGTGCACGTGACGTTGTTCATGTCCGGCAGGTGTTCCACTGTTTTCAATAACACCCTCAACTTTCTGTCATGTGCTGACAGTCAAACCTCCATTCCGTCTGATGTCCGGAACTATAGATGACAAACGGAACCATTCCATATCCTGCGCGGCCAATTATATGTGATTTTAACTGTTATGAACTGCCAACGCCTTTTATCCCTTCCTTCTCACTCACCGCCAAATGTGTATATGGGCTGACCCGATGTAACCCGTGCAGCTGTGTTTACTCTGTTAGTACGACTGTTGTGGCCTAGAAAATATACGCCAAGCAAACGTCGGTATTATTATCTGGTTAACTCATGGCGAGCTCGTGACAGTGAGATTCTCATTTGTGTTCTATGCGACGAGACTAAAGCAACTGTGAGACATCCGTGTGCAATGAAAGTGATCCTTGACAGGATATACTTGTCTCATTTACGATTACCGAGACGATCTTCAGCTGAGGCTGCATGCACCTGGGATCTCTATCCTTCCGTCCTGATTCGACAAGATTAATTAAATAGGACCATTCTTAAACAGGCGAATCAGTACACTTATACTGGAACAGTCATAATATTTGACGGAAGACGCACTCCAGGCGATTAGAACAAGAATCTCCATGGCAGAAGTAGCCTTTTGCAAGAATACTCATTAATAAAAAGTTATCAATAATAGCAGTAAGTACAAGCGTCGACAATAGAACACGCCAAGTAACACCTAATGGTAGCGGAAATGTGTTTCTATTTTAGGTGGCTCCCGAAGGGAGAAAGCCAAGAATACTATGAACGGATGGAAAAACCAACGAGACAAACTAAGAAATAATGACATCCTCAAATTGATTACAGAAATAGAATGTAGGCAGTCATCATTTCTTGGGTACGTTATAAGGACAAACACATTTGAACACATGACAACTCAAAACTTGATGGGAAAAGATCAGGGAAACATGTTAAACAAAATATCGGGATTGCTTGACCACATGGCCCAATCGGTACACGAACACAGGCTTGATCCGAAACCTGTTGATCTTGTCAGATGGCGAAAAATGATCTCCGAAGCTTACCGGCATGACACATGATGATAATGATGAAGTATGACCTCCTCGTGTTGCTGTTCTGTAAACATTGTGCACACATCCATTTGGACCTGGCGGCACTTGTCTATCACAATATGAATCGTCAGCGTAAGGTGGCTGTAAGAACTTTGTGATGAGACTGTCTGACGTGTCACATGGTGTGTAATGTGTTAAGTAACGCATAGGTTAATAGCAGTGGAAGAGGAGATCATGCTCTCCGTTAATCACCATTATGACGAGAAGGATATCTAACACGCACATATGATTGAGTTGTTCTTTTCATTGCATGACCTGCCCTATGCAAAAGATCACCATCATAAAAGCTTTAATGTTTTGTGTTTTTTTTTCTTTTCAGAATTTGTCTCTCAAAAATCAAACGTCCTGCCTCTGTTACTGACAAGCTGTGAGTTGTTATTCTTCAAAATCGTGCGTGGGCCTTCTCGCCACTCTTATATCCCAGATTCCTTAAAGAAGTCAGTAGGGAATTCGTCTAGACAAGGGGTCACTAAACTACGGCCAGTGGGCCGGATCCGGCCCGTGACGCCAGTACATCAGGCCCGCCGACGGTGCTTGAATTTGCTTGATAAAACATATGGAACACGAGACGTTGTGATACAATTTAAATTTTTATATTATGTTTAGAATACTAGGAGATCTTCACACGTGCGGAGACTTCCTGGCTGCTATGTGCCTTAAATTTGCCATTTTCATCTTTAAATTATTGTATCTAGATTTTATTTTGTTTGCTTATTTCGCGCCATTCCAAGTCCTTCCTTGGCTCGTGGTAGCTCCGTCTACGCTCTGGTGTTACCATGGTTTCCATGGCAACACACAGATGCACGCATTTTCCCCGCTCGCAGATGCGTCCGGCTATCAACACAGGTCAGACGCTCCAGAAATATTTACTTCTGTCATCCACTTTATAGATATGTAACAAGGATTTCTTTGCTTGACAGTGATAGGTAAGTAAACTACAAGTGTGAACAGAGACAATAAAGTAATAAACATAGTATAAACCTGTCATAGAAGCCTCGTGTTATTACGAAAATATTATCTCCAGCTCAGAAAAATTCCCTGGGCATCGAGCTGGTCTCTAGGCCAGTGTTTTACAACCTTTCTGCTGTAACGGATCCTTACTCAAATGTTTACGTTGCTCAAGGAACAATATGCGATGATCCAAGTGTCTGTCCTACTTTATATAATAAACCAGATGGGCAGAAATGTTGCATTTAGGCTATTTCGGTCTGTTTCGGCGGAACCCCTAGCTACCACTCACGGGACCCTCGTTGAAAAACACTGCTCTAAGCTGTTTATTTAGACCGGCCCTATTTATATATTTTGCAAACCTTATTATGTGATATATTCTATTACCAAAGGTACCTATAAACTTTATATGTACCTTTGGTGAGACGTACTTCACCAGTGACCCCTAGTCCTCTGCCTTTCTTGTGCTTCAATATGATTTATAATTATGTTTCTAATTCAATATCTTCTTTCATTTTCAGATCCCATTTACTTTACCCTTCATTATGGCTACTAAGAAAAAAAAAGTGGACACCGAGTGTCGCGTTTTCAATGAAGAATGGGGAGTAAAGTACTTCTTTGTGGAAACAAAGAACCAGAAAACTAGTTGCAACATGAGGGCCTGATAGTGTTATGGTTAGTAAGCTGGTGTAAACACAATGGCCTTATATTGTTGTAGTTAGTAACTGGTGTAGCCCAATCGCACTGATGTTGTTGTTGATGTAGACACACTACACTGATGTTGTTGTAGTTAGTAAGCTGGTGTAGACACATTGCACTGATGTTGTTGTAGTTGGTAAGCTGGTGTAGACACATTGCACTGATGTTGTTGTAGTTGGTAAGCTGGTGTAAACACATTACACTGATGTTGTTGTAGTTAGTAAGCTGGTGTAGACACATTACACTGATGTTGTTGTAGTTAGTAAGCTGGTGTAAACACATTGCACTGATGTTGTTGTAGTTAGTAAGCTGGTGTAAACACATTGCACTGATGTTGTTGTAGTTGGTAAGCTGGTGTAGACACATTGCACTGATGTTGTTGTAGTTAGTAAGCTGGTGTAGACACATTGCACTGATGTTGTTGTAGTTAGTAAGCTGGTGTAGACACATTGCACTGATGTTGTTGTAGTTGGTAAGCTGGTGTAAACACATTACACTGATGATGTTGTAGTTAGTAAGCTGGTGTAGACACATTGCACTGATGTTGTTGTAGTTAGTAAGCTGGTGTAGACACACTGCACTGATGTTGTTGTAGTTAGTAAGCTGGTGTAAACACATTGCACTGATGTTGTTGTAGTTAGTAAGCTGGTGTAGACACACTGCACTGATGTTGTTGTAGTTAGTAAGCTGGTGTAAACACATTACACTGATGTTGTTGTAGTTAGTAAGCTGGTGTAAACACATTGCACTGATGTTGTTGTAGTTAGTAAGCTGGTGTAGACACACTGCACTGATGTTGTTGTAGTTAGTAAGCTGGTGTAAACACATTGCACTGATGTTGTTGTAGTTAGTAAGCTGGTGTAGACACATTGCACTGATGTTGTTGTAGTTAGTAAGCTGGTGTAAACACATTGCACTGATGTTGTTGTAGTTAGTAAGCTGGTGTAGACACACTGCACTGATGTTGTTGTAGTTAGTAAGCTGGTGTAGACACACTGCACTGATGTTGTTGTAGTTAGTAAGCTGGTGTAAACACATTGCACTGATGTTGTTGTAGTTGGTAAGCTGGTTTAAACACACTACACTGATGTTGTTGTAGTTAGTAAGCTGGTGTAAACACATTGCACTGATGTTGTTGTAGTTGGTAAGCTGGTGTAAACACACTACACTGATGTTGTTGTAGTTAGTAAGCTGGTGTAGACACATTGCACTGATGTTGTTGTAGTTGGTAAGCTGGTGTAGACACATTACACTGATGTTGTTGTAGTTGGTAAGCTGGTGTAGCCCAATTGCACTGATATTGTTGTAGTTAGTAAGCTGGTGTAGACACATTACACTGATGTTGTTGTAGTTGGTAAGCTGGTGTAAACACATTACACTGATATTGTTGTAGTTAGTAAGCTGGTGTAGACACATTACACTGATGTTGTTGTAGTTGGTAAGCTGGTGTAGACACATTACACTGATGTTGTTGTAGTTAGTAAGCTGGTGTAGCCCAATTGCACTGATGTTGTTGTAGTTGGTAAGCTGGTGTAGACACATTACACTGATGTTGTTGTAGTTGGTAAGCTGGTGTAAACACATTACACTGATATTGTTGTAGTTAGTAAGCTGGTGTAGACACATTACACTGATGTTGTTGTAGTTGGTAAGCTGGTGTAGACACATTACACTGATGTTGTTGTAGTTAGTAAGCTGGTGTAGCCCAATTGCACTGATGTTGTTGTAGTTGGTAAGCTGGTGTAGACACATTACACTGATGTTGTTGTAGTTAGTAAGCTGGTGTAGACACATTACACTGATGTTGTTGTAGTTGGTAAGCTGGTGTAAACACATTACACTGATATTGTTGTAGTTAGTAAGCTGGTGTAGACACATTACACTGATATTGTTGTAGTTAGTAAGCTGGTGTAGACACATTGCACTGATATTGTTGTAGTTAGTAAGCTGGTGTAGACACATTACACTGATATTGTTGTAGTTAGTAAGCTGGTGTAGACACATTACACTGATATTGTTGTAGTTAGTAAGCTGGTGTAGACACATTACACTGATATTGTTGTAGTTAGTAAGCTGGTGTAGACACATTGCACTGATATTGTTGTAGTTAGTAAGCTGGTGTAGACACATTACACTGATATTGTTGTAGTTAGTAAGCTGGTGTAGACACATTGCACTGATGTTGTTGTAGTTAGTAAGCTGGTGTAGACACATTGCACTGATATTGTTGTAGTTAGTAAGCTGGTGTAGACACATTACACTGATGTTGTTGTAGTTAGTAAGCTGGTGTAGACACATTACACTGATGTTGTTATAGTTGGTAAGCTGGTGTAAACACATTGCACTGATGTTGTTGTAGTTAGTAAGCTGGTGTAGACACATTGCACTGATGTTGTTGTAGTTAGTAAGCTGGTGTAGACACATTGCACTGATGTTGTTGTAGTTAGTAAGCTGGTGTAGACACATTGCACTGATGTTGTTGTAGTTAGTAAGCTGGTGTAGACACATTGCACTGATGTTGTTGTAGTTAGTAAGCTGGTGTAAACACATTACACTGATGTTGTTGTAGTTAGTAAGCTGGTGTAAACACATTACACTGATGTTGTTGTAGTTGGTAAGCTGGTGTAGACACATTGCACTGATGTTGTTGTAGTTAGTAAGCTGGTGTAAACACATTACACTGATGTTGTTGTAGTTAGTAAGCTGGTGTAGACACATTACACTGATGTTGTTGTAGTTAGTAAGCTGGTGTAGACACATTACACTGATGTTGTTATAGTTGGTAAGCTGGTGTAAACACATTGCACTGATGTTGTTGTAGTTAGTAAGCTGGTGTAGACACATTGCACTGATGTTGTTGTAGTTAGTAAGCTGGTGTAGACACATTGCACTGATGTTGTTGTAGTTAGTAAGCTGGTGTAGACACATTGCACTGATGTTGTTGTAGTTAGTAAGCTGGTGTAGACACATTGCACTGATGTTGTTGTAGTTAGTAAGCTGGTGTAAACACATTACACTGATGTTGTTGTAGTTAGTAAGCTGGTGTAAACACATTACACTGATGTTGTTGTAGTTGGTAAGCTGGTGTAGACACATTGCACTGATGTTGTTGTAGTTAGTAAGCTGGTGTAGACACATTGCACTGATGTTGTTGTAGTTAGTAAGCTGGTGTAAACACATTACACTGATGTTGTTGTAGTTAGTAAGCTGGTGTAGACACATTACACTGATGTTGTTGTAGTTAGTAAGCTGGTGTAGACACATTACACTGATGTTGTTGTAGTTAGTAAGCTGGTGTAGACACACTGCACTGATGTTGTTATAGTTAGTAAGCTGGTATAGATAGATATGATGCAGTGTATGAATAGAGCGCCCGGAATTGGCAAATCTTCCAGCTGAGTTCTGATCTGCACCACCAGACTCTTCCCCACTCCAGCCATGTTTTCACTTCCATCAACTGTAAAACTTTGAAGCTGATTCCACTGAAGGTTATAGTCTTGCAAAATTGTGTGCACTCCATGAAAGTGTCTTTTCTAGTTGTTGTACCATGCATGCTGCAAACGTTTGCCAACTCTTCCGTTATCTGAAAGTCCAAATTGACACCACGAATGAACATGAGAAGTTGTGACATACTCGAGAAAGCAGTAGACTCATTCATCGCCAAAGAATACCACAAGTTCCTAGCTTTCTCGCGTATCTGTAGCACTTTGTTCTCTCCAAGTTCTTTTGTTCTGCGCACAACTGAACTTCCCGAAAGGCTGATAGTTCCAAACAAATCGGCTTTCTCGGGACACAAGTCATTTGCTGCTGCTATCATACATTGTTTGACGAGGTTGCAATCAGTAAACGGTCTTCTTCGTTCTGCCATCTTATGCACTGTTTTGTAACTTGTACGAGTGACAGATTCATTCTCAATAAAATTTCTCGTGTAGAGATTTCTTTGGGTTTCTAAACCACGTTTCATAGACTCATATTTCTCAGAGCGTAATTTTCCAGAAAACTTTGAATATGTTGATAGATATTTTATTTCATACAGAAGCCGAAGATTGTACTCTTTCAAAATGGCAACATTTTCGACTGCATCAACATCAGGCCATTGTGTCTACACCAGCTAACTAACCACACCATATCAGGCCCTTATGCTTACACCAGCTTACTAGCCACAGCAACTTCAACTTCATACGACCGGATACGATTCATTTATATGCTTACTAAATAAGTACCCGAAGGTGGTAAGCTTTCCTGGATTCCATGGTAATGTATGGGGCATATATCCTTCTCGAATAAGAGTTGAAGAACTAAGTTGTAGAAGTTACAAATCTTTCGGTGTCTGGAAATCGGAGCGAGATGGCCAAAAGGCGCTGCCGAAGTTAACTTTACAATATGATTTTGCTTATGAAACTAGGCCTTAATTTGTAATGACTTTTACTTTCGTTTTGGTTAGTCCTCTGTGACACATGCCTGGGTTCACTATCATTAAGGTCAGTGACCTTGACAGCAATGCTATAATATAAACAAGTTCATGGGGTGAAAGGGCATTCCCCGGAAAGGAAAAAAAAATAAGAAGATAAACGGGGAAAGGTGTGGGGCAGAGGGCTGCATGAAGGAGTAAAAAGACAGTGAAAAACATTGACGGGGACAGTTGAAGTTGAGACCGAGAGAGGGTCGGATAGTTCTGGACAGTGGAGTTTTGGGACCCGACGAGTGTAGGTCGGTGTCTGGGAAAGTGAAGAATAGAGGAGTTAGCGATAAAACTCCACCTGTGGTTTTCAATGATAGGAATTCTGAGACTAAGGATTAAAGACTGAGCCCGGTTATCAGCAGACATAGTGAGTTGAAGCCTAGCCCTAGAGAGAGGGTCGGATAGTTAGCGGAGGCTGAAATCCAGAGTGGATTGGATCCAATGAGTTCGGGCCGGGAGAGTTGCTGGTAAACTGTCGTAGTAGATTAGATTAAGTAGGCCTTGAGAAGGCAGTGTTATTTGTGTTTTAGATTGTGAGGAAGACATATTCTGGAAATACTGTTCCTGGATGTATATGTTACGTGTGTCCGTGTTCATTCGTCATTAAAGGAATTGATGTGCGCAAATTAACTCTTGTTCACTGACTGGTGGATGTGTGATGTAGTGGTGACTTGTGGCGTGAGATAGGTGGCAAGCTCAGCTTCCACTCTGCAGTGAGATAGTAGAAGCATTAGAACCTAGACAACGACAAATCTCATTCTGGTGCGAAAGAGTCTGTATCACTCTACTATCTTACTTTGCCTTGACTATTTTTACAATTTGAGTTTGTTTTTTAATCCATAAATACACCACATTCGGTACACGAAACGTGTTTAAAACATAA
This sequence comes from Cepaea hortensis, assembly GCA_963921405.1. Classification (NCBI taxonomy): domain Eukaryota; kingdom Metazoa; phylum Mollusca; class Gastropoda; order Stylommatophora; family Helicidae; genus Cepaea; species Cepaea hortensis. The sequence continues at coordinate 61,094,878 of OY992883.1, forward strand.
TCCTCATAGCCCTGCTGTATCACGGAATACCTTGCTTTTGGCAACTCTGAGAACCGCGGGGCAAGCATATGTCGCACAGCACACTTCTGGATATTCATATCTGCACCAAGAAGCTGAATTCACCTACATGTAAATTCAGGCCTGACAGCACCTTCAAATTGCACTAACAATGACACCGTACGCCAACAATTGCAATTAAACAAGCGTGATATTTTATGGTAATATGTTTTCTCGTAAATATTGAGGTCTGTTGATCAATGATCGATTCTATTATGTAATTGCTTTTCGATGTATTCATCATCAAGCGGCTGTGCGATAGAGAAGTAATGCATAAGCCTACACCGTACACGGTTCTTCAACGCCCCACTTTACTACAGCATTGGCGGTGTTCCAGAAAGCCAGCAGATTTCCTTCTTCTCCGTGAGTGCTTTTGATCCTGCTTCCCCTGCTCTCGCTGCTGCTGCTTCTCACCTTCCCCATCTTCTTCTCTCCCCCCCCCCGCCCCTTTTTTTCTTCTTCACCTAGTCATGCCCATGGTCGCTGATTGACTTTCAGATGTCAAATGCAAATGCTCCCCCCTCCCCCACCCCAGCTTAACCGGGGAAAAGTGGTGTTAGGTAAAGAGAGAGGGATAGTACTGCGGTAGCCACACCAACGGCTTGGAAAGCGAAACAGCAGAGTGTGTGGTGCACATGATGTGTGCTCAGGACTGATAGGGGACACAGCTGGTCACCGTAAGAGAGACTGGGACCTCACCACGTAATACCACAAGATAGCAATGAAAATACAACGAAATAAAAGCAGTGATATGGATAACTCCCCCCCCCCCCCTTTTCCCCGCCGGAGAGGAGCCTGATGTAAATATACATAGGGAAAACAATGCATCTCAAATTCTTGTGCATGCATTTCGAGATTGTCTACCTGAAAAGTAGATGCATATGTCTAAAATTTGATACGTAGAAAGTACGCACATTATACCAAGAAGGAAAATTCGATAACCTAATTTCAGAAGCGAAACACATTAATTTCAATATTCTATGTGTATTTGAAACAATGTGGACAAGTGCTGGTTGCAAAATAAGAGACAATTTATATTCAGTAACTCGGGAGGCAACCATCACCAGCACCAGCGAGAAGTTGGAATTTTAGTAAAAAGAAATTTAAATAAAATATTATGGAATTCGGGAGCCATAAAGATATGCACGATACTACTCAAAATTAAGGCAAGACCTTTTGACATAGAAATTCTACAAACATATGCCCCAACAACCGATTATAGTGATGAACATCTAGGAGAATACTACGAAAACCTAAACAAAAATACTGAAGGTAGTAAAACCATCAGAGATCACAATTGACTGCATTATGATTATAAAAAGATTTAAAAGCAATTTTACAAATGCCAAAACATATCCTGGTGCAGATACCAACTCAGACCACAAACATGTAGTTATAAAATTACAAATAAAACAACAACAACAACAAATGCAGGTATAATGACACAGAGGCCGCTTCATTAGATATATTAGTATCCAAACAACCAGACATAAGTCAGCTATATCTGATGGATGTAAAAAATTAAATAAGACAGGCTAAACAGTTGAAAACATGGAACAGTACCAGCATGAAAATTCGGAGGTGAAAATTAATACAAAACAAGAAAGCAAAGAACAGTCCAGAATATACATTAAGAGACAGAGAAATATATCACATGTTCAGAGCTGCCAAATAAGCGTGCATTCCGATGTAAGGAAACAGAGGGTCTTGAGATAAAACACAATTCAAAAGTATTGCATGAAAATACTAAAAGATTTACAAACAGGAAAATATAATATAACATAAAATTGTTGTTTCAGAAGAAAAGATGGATAAATTATAGTTGATAATACCGATATAATAAAAAGTTGGACAGAATACATAGAAGAGTTATTCTGGGACATCAGGAGCAATAAACCAACAGAAAGTGGAATATAGGCCTGGATATGGTGTACAGAAGACCAATCCGTATTTCACGGAAACAAAAACAATCAACTACAGAGGTTTAATTCCGACCAGGACTAAGCAACATAAGCCATGGATTACACCATGCACGATAGAATTAATAAAACAACAAAGGGACCAGAAAAAGAAAGGGAAAACCTATAACACTAGGATGAAGCTTAAATCTTGTTGTGCATTCGCATTTGCGACGGCTATCAAGACAAGTCACCTGAACAAGTCAAGAAGCCTGATACGGGGGAAAATGGCACGGTGCAAGAACACAAAGAAACACGCGGTATCCAAGATGTGCAGCGTGGGAGCCGACAAGAAAAAGAACGTGGAGAGCCTTCCTGCGAGCTGTAGCAAAGAACCTGAATCTACAGCTACTACTGAAGCCGCTACAAAGGAGACCGTCGACAGCCCACTACAGACAAGAGCCAAACTTACTGAGAAGCAGAGAGAGGAGAAAGACACCAGAGACGGAAACACTGACTCACCGACAACCAAGTGGGTTATCAAGCATATCCAGGTGGAGCTATCAGACGAAGACATCCTGAAGCAGCTACGAGAAGAGAAACTACACACCCGATTCTTGAAGGCGGAGCGGCTCCTCACCTACTCCAAGATTACCACAACCTTGGCGGTGGTGACGACAGAGGGCAGCGAGATGCCGACAACAGTGTCGATCAACAAGAGAATGCAGCAGCCAGAGGGAAGACATCCTGAAGCAGCTACGAGAAGAGAAACTACACACCCGATTCTTGAAGGCGGAGCGGCTCCTCACCTACTCCAAGATTACCACAACCTTGGCGGTGGTGACGACAGAGGGCAGCGAGATGCCGACAACAGTGTCGATCAACAAGAGAATGCAGCAGCCAGAGGGATTCATCTCAAGAATCAATCAATGTTCAAGATGTCAGAGAGCCGGCCACAGCAGAGCAGCATGTCGCAGTAAGACGGAAATCTGCCGGTACTGCGCAGATCACCACGCCTTCAAGGAGTGTCCACTGGCCAAGCTGGACACAAACTTCCGAGCACCCAACAACAAGAGAAAGTGCGCCAACTGCCTGGGCAAGCATGGAGCAAGATACTTGGGATGTACGTATTTGCAAGGACACAGAGACGTGTTAAAGTTCTCCATAAACACAAAGACACCATATAAGGACGCAATGCGGAGGTGCGAAACAGCCACGGGCAACCCACAAGCCCACAAAGTTCAACTACAAGACCAGATAGATGAGCTAGAGAAGCAAATCAAGCTGCTTCAAACACCGGCACCGACCAGCGACAATGAGAAGCTGCTTGCTGAAATAAAGTAGATCCAGCAAAACATCAAGAAAGAAGTGGAACATATGGCCGAGATGAAGAAGGCAAACGAAGAAATGCTACGCAACATTAAAGCGGAGAGAGAGAGAGAGAGCTGCTGAAAGCTGAAATGGAAGTAATTCGAAACAAACCAACAGAAGCGATACAAGAGACCGCAGACAAGTGTAACAGAGTGAACGGTTAAACGATGATATCAATAGATGACATAGACGCCTTGGTTGGGTATAAACGGCTTTTATTGTCCCGTAATACAAAGTTGATATATATTCTTGAAAATACACCCTCACTGAACACAGGTACGGTTCGGACTGTTTATCATTTTACGTCCCCCGTGAGCTTCCCTAGAAATGGTGCTTTCAATAGCGCTCACGGGTGCGACTTTTCCTAACCCTTCTCTATTTCCCCCTAACTATCTATAACAGAGATGGAGCTCTGTTATACTCTTCCCATTCTTTAAAAAGACTTTTCTCAAAAGTCTTACCTCCCTAACTTACATATATCCCATAATCCCCCTTAAATTTTCTCTCACCACGAACTTACTAAACCTTCTTATTTCGATTTCAATCTCTATAACATCCTTAATACTCTCTCTCTTATAGCTAACTGCTATTTTCGTTGTTACTTCTTCTTCTGTTCTGAGTACACAAGGTTTCAAAAAACATTCAGGATTATAAGTATTCACAAAATTGTTAGTATATAGTTTGCATCACGTAAGTTCTCGTTCTCTCTCATCATCAACCACACCTGTATAGACAGAAAAGATATAGATGGGGTGCGCACCCAGTTGTAAAGATATAAGGAAATAGTCAGAAACCAATCACATTTACCTCCCTTGCAAACGCAAAAACTTTTCCAAAGTTTTTCAAAAACACATCTTATGAACTTATATCTCTGTTTGTTATAAATTAAGTCGATCTGAAAATATATACTCAATATTTGTACTGCTACACGCACGACCATATTTCACCTGTCTCATGTTCCATCATGAAACCATTTACAATGCTCATTTTTCATGAACATATGTTTAATTCACGCTGCTTATCACAGCTCCTATATTTACCCCCTCCTGATAAGTATCCCCGTCTATTGGTATATTCAACCATATGCTCTGCTATTCACAGCCCCCTCAATATCTATTTTCAATGACTAGCTCCTCACATTTACCTCACTACTATATGCGTTAGTTACGTTAATGTTTTCTTCCCCAATATGGCATCCAATCCATATATATATTCAATCAATGCTGACTTAATGCAGCTCCTATTTTTTAACTCCCCCAGAACCCTTTAGTAACCCCATTTAATTATGGCATATGTTTTCACAACTTGATAGCCACTATGTAATTAACCTCCCTATTCTAAATTATCAACGCTGATTATCACAGCCATCTTACTAATAGAATATACTCATGAACTTATTATTCACAAGAAGAATGTGTCTCTCTACCAGTCCTCAGTAGTTGATTAACTATTTTCTGAACGAAGGGCTTTATACTGGACAAAACCCTAACTGTTTGTAAACTAAAATTAACTTAACCAAATTCCAACATATTTATTAACAAGGTAATTCTTATTCAACACACAAGACAATTCACCTAAATTATGAGTTATGCAAAATAAAATCACAACAGGACATCATACCCCCCCCCCCCCCCCCCCCAGGTTATTAAATATCGTTTCTCTTTCCCCTCATATCAAATAAATGCAATTACGCAATTCAAAACTAATATAACATACATCCTATCAATTGTTAGTCACTTTTACGGACTAACAATAATTTATTTATCTATTTAAGAAAACTCAACAAGTGTAATCTCAAAAAATAAAAATACATCTTCAAGACCAGACAAAAATTTACATCCATAATACGTAGCATATCATATATATAAAATACACTATATCATCTCCTCAAGAGCACTCATCCCAACTATCAATTAAACTATTTGCCAATGGTAATATCAACTATCAATTTCCTCCTTAAATCATAATATTTTCATCTTGCTATCTGCAGCCTGTTCTATCTATTTATTTCCCATATCTCCATTTCTTCAGTAACTCTAAATTTTTCTGTATAATCGCTATTTCCACATCAATATCTTCCTCCTCTCGTAAAGAAATATTTACACGGTACCATTTTCACTCATGTAACAGAGTGAACGGTTAAACGATGATATCAATAGATGACATAGACGCCTTGGTTGGGTATAAACGGCTTTTATTGTCCCGTAATACAAAGTTGATATATATTCTTGAAAATACATCCTCACTGAACACAGGTACGGTTCGAACTGTTTATCTTTTTACGTCACCCGTGAGCTTCCCTAGAAAGTGCTTTCAATAGCGCTCACGGGTGCGACTTTTCCTAACCCTTCTCTATTTCCCCCTAACTATCTATAACAGAGATGGAGCTCTGTTATACAAGCCGTAAGATGAAACCCTGCAAAAGACCGAGCCATAACCGCAAAAAAAAAAAAAAAACCTCCCCCCCCCCCCCGGACTCTCCCTGGAGGAGTGCCTAGAATCGATAAAATTGGAGGAACGCAGGCGCCAAGAATTCAAAAGGTGCTTGGATGAAGAGAAAAGAAGAAGCCCAAGAAACTCAGGAGACCGGCAGTATACCCAAATAGAATTACTGACTTTGAGGATGGATCTGGCTACACGTACTATATAGAAGACGGAGAAATGATCCCATGGCTGACCGCAGAGGAAGAAAGCGAAAGGCAACAGAAACTCAAAATCGAAAGTGAAAAAGGGCGCAAGGAGGAAAATGAAAACATCGAAAAGCTCCTTCAGAAAATACACACACAAAAAAGGAAGCAAAAATGCCAAATAAAAAGTCCTTTTAAGGACTGCAACCAGTCAAGCCAGATGAACCAGGAGCCTTCACTAACAAAAGACACCACCAGAGGAGACGGGAACAAAGGACATCCGCCGACCGATCCCCCAGCTGACGGCACAGACACAAACCAACATAACAAGTCCGAGATAGGACTCACTCGTAAGAGCGCACAAGACAAGAATTAGGGTGAACGAACCCACAAAAACCACGGACCTCAACAATAACCACAGCTGAAGAGGCAGGTTGAACGAGGCCGAATTTGGTATTTTTGTTTTGAAAATTGAAAATGGAAATGGAAATCTTTAACACGGGAAATAAGAAAGAACACAAGAAGGACAAAAACCAATATATACAAGATTGTTGTATTAAAATAGAGCAATATCATAAGGATGGAAGAGATTACGAAATGTTCAAAGAAATGAAGTTATTGACTAGAAATGTTCAAGCTCAATTAAATGTTGTCTGTGACAAGTTGGGAAATGCCTTATCAGAATCTAGACAAATTCTAGAAAGATGGCAGGAATACTGCAGTGGAATGGAATGTATGATGTGAATGGCTGAGAGGATAAGAATGATATACATGAACTAATGACAGCAGAGACTGAACCTGAACCCTCATTAGATGAAATTGCATGGGCAATAAAGAACCTGAAGAATGGTAAATCACCAGGATGTGATGAGATACCAGCTGAACTAATTAAAGCGGGAGGAGAAGAAAGCATACAAATCTATCACGCATTATGTAAAAAGATATGGAAATATGGTAAATGGCCAAAAGATTGGAAGATAACTATCTTCATTCCAATACCAAAAATAGGGCAACCTGAAAGTATGCACCAACTATAGAACTGTTGCCCTGATCAGTCATGCAAGTAAAATTCTACTAAAAATCATAATGGGAAGACTACATAAGAAAATGGAAGAAGATATTAACATGGTTCAAGCTGGATTTAGACAAGGAAGGGGAACGAGTGATCACATACTCAACATGCGTTTAATAATAGAGATGTGCAGAGAATTTAATGTAAACCTATTCTCATGTTTTGTGGATTATTCAAAGGCATTTGACTGTGTGAAATATCAGAAACTTTGAGAAATCATGAGAAATATTGTCTTTCCATCACATGTAGTACAACTCATAAAAATGCTCTATCTAGACCAACAAGCAGCGGTTAGAATAGATGGCGAGACGTCAGATTGGTTTTACATCAAACAAGGAGTCCGTCAGGGCTGTGTGCTGTCACCCTATTTGTTTAACCTGTACGCCGAAAATATAATGAGAAATGTCAGAGATGATATAACCAGCGAGCAATATGATGCCCTAAATATCGGTGGTCATGAAATACCAGATTCGATATGCTGATGATACAGTAGGGCCTACTACTATCCACATTACAGAATGGTATAGAAAACCTTAATTAACCTCAACCCAAAGAAATAGTGAAAATCACAACTTATATCTTAACAAAAACAAAGGTAATGCATACAGATAAAACAACTATGGAGACAGAAATATATGTTAATGAGGAAAGATTCGAAGTGGTGGAAAATTTTGAATATCGTGGATCATTGATTACCAACAATGGTGACACAATGAAAGAAATTAAACGACGACTATCAATTCTCTTCAAAGACTAAAACAACTGAATAAATTATAGAGTGGGACAGATAGAACTACAAAGGTTAGATTTTGAAGAGCATGCATCTTTCCCATTGCAACATACTCCTGTGAGACCTGGACACTTACTAAACAAGCTGAACAGCGCATAAATGCTTTTGAATATAAATGTTATAGACGGGTTCTAAGAATATTTTGGGTAAAGATAATAACAAATGCATCCATACTTCAAGAGCTGAATGTTGAAGGAGGTTGGCTATTAAAGACGATAAAACAAAGAAAATTGATATATTTTGGTCATTTGAAACGTCATGAAAGTTTGGAGAGAACAATAATGGAGGGTCATATGCCTGGGAAGAGAGGGAGGGAAAGGCCAAAGAGAAGATGGACGCAGGATGTGGCGGATGATCTCCAGATGGGTGTATCGGACGCGGGACATCTTGCTTGTGATCGAGAAGTTTTCTGGAAGGTTGTTATGTGAGCGAGGTTCTGCAAAGGACATGCTACTGAATGACAGAGGTTCTAGAAAAACTGGGAATAAAAAGATAGCCGATGAAAGAAATAGAAAACAAATCACGCAAGTGAGATATTTAGGTCACTTTAAAGAATATGACACTCTTATAAAAACCTGCAGACAAACGAGCAAGAGGTAGACAACCATACAAGCGGGAAGATAACATCAACAGATGCAGCAGTCTAACAGAAAGAACAATCTAGGCTAGAGGCAGTGCTGGAGATCCATTGCAGCCAACCTTCATTGTAAAGACGGAACCTGATTAATTGAATTGGAAAACGATTGGTTTGAAATTTTGGCATTTAGGGGGCTATTTTACACATTAAATTTATGCGTGTTCCATTTTTGTTGGTACAAATGATTTTTCTGTCACAAATGCCTGCGCAGCTTAGCTAAAGTGAATTAGGACGCGAACCGTATGGTCAATATAAACAATGTTATCAGTCCTGAACGGTTCTTCTTCCTTTAGAAAAGCATCCCGGCAACCCTACGTGTTAGAGGGAAGGTTTTGTGTAGTGTTGATGAATTTGGAAACTCTGCATGATTATTTCACTTCTTCTTCTTATTCTTCGTCGTCATCGTCGAAGTCTTCTTCTTCTTCTTCTTCTTCTTCTTCTTCTTCTTCTTCTTCTTCTTCTCCAGGTGCCAGGTCTGGACCAGACATCAACGAGCACGACTCTCCAGTCCTGTCATCTGATATTTTGATGACGTTGTTGCTTGTATTATTATTTGTTGCCCAGTTGTATAATCTTTCCACGTATATATTTGTATGTCTTTCTCTGCCTATCTTGCTTGGTATTTCTCAACACAAGGCAGGTTTCTCTATTCCAGCTAATCTGCCAATATGCCCAATAAATGTTATTTGTCTTTTCCTGACAGATTTGATGAGTGAGCTTGTAACATCCGAAGCTGTCAATACATCGGCATTCTGGCCTTCTCTATTCCCGTTGCTCACGGCATTCTTCTAAAAAAAAAAAAACGCTTGCACTGCCCGCAGTTTCATCGCCAACTCATTACTTACTGCCCAACACTGGCACCCAGTCTTCGCCATCTCATTACTCACTGTCCAACACTGGCACCCAGTCTTCGCCATCTCATTACTCACTATCCAACACTGGCACCCAGTCTTCGCCATCTCATTACTCACTGTCCAACACTGGCACCCAGTCTTCGCCATCTCATTACTCACTGTCCAACATTGGCGCCCATACAAAAGAGTACTCAAAGCTTTTCAGTGTGGGGGTTTTTGTCCTTGTGATATTTCTAGGCTTCCGGTAATATGGCGACGACGGAATGGTGTTTTGTTCAGAGGACGCAATTTTTGTGTTTTTCTAAGAAGGATGTGTTGTTATTTCGTATTCGTTTTCGGAAGTTGTTCACAGGAAACCCCAGAAGGCAGGTGGTTGGTGAAATTTTGAGGGCAGCCGACAGATAGTTGTTGGCTATGGTCTCAAGTTTCGGGACGGTAGGCAGAAGATATCTTTATCGAGATAATGAAACGGTCACCGGCCAGTATGGTCACTGCCATGAAGGAAAGCAACGGCAACCCACCTTCTTTAAAGTTGCCTAGTTTATCACGATTCGCCTAATTACAGATCATCAAAAGAAAAAGACAGAGACACTGGAATTAGCAACATGGAATGTTCGGATGTTAAGCGACGATGGAAAATTAGATACCATCACGCGAAAAATTGAAAGAGAGAAGATTAATATATTAGGAATGTGCGAGACGAGGTGGAAAGGGCAGGCATTAAGACAGGGAGGGATGATGAATTTTAAGATTATTTATCCTGGGGGAGAAGAACGGCAAAGAGGTGTAGCAAAAATCTGTTCAAGGTTATTGGGCTGTGTCAGATAGGGTTCTATTGGAAAAATTAATCGGCAGACTTTTAAACATAAATTTCATTCAAATATATGTCCCCCAAAAGGAGAATGCAGTGAAGATAGTATAGAGGAATTTTATAATGGCATGTAGTCTGCTTTGAAAATAAAATTCAGAAATAAATATTATAATGGGTGACTTCAATGCAAAAGTTAAAAATCAAGGCAATGGATGCACAGTACAGTACGCAACCAAGGTTTGAAAGAGCGAAACGAAAGAGGATACACTTGTAAAATGGGCAAAAGAGCGGCAGGAAATTATTGTACGAAACACCTGGTTTAAACAACATCATAGAAGATTATGGACATGGATGAGTCCTGACAGCAGGATTAGATACCAGATTGATTGCATTCTGATTAGCAAAAGGTTTAGAAATGTGTTAACAATCGCAAAACAGTTCCCAATGCAGACTGTTACAGTGATCACAGATTGATTACAGGCACATTGAGGGTAAAGTTAAAGAAAATCAAGTAAACAGCATGAAAAAAATAAATATGATCGTATACATTAAAAAATGACAAGGAAATACAATACAAATTTAACATAGAAGTACATAACGTATTTGATATATTGTCTGATCTAGAAGAGATCCCATTTCAAGATGTGGAAGATCAATGGTTAATGTTGAAGAATTAAATCAGTTTGGCTGCAGAAACAATTATTCCAAAATTAAAGAACGTGGAACGTAAGATATGGATAACTGAAGACATTTTACAACTAATGGAAACAAGACACAACAAAAATAATCCTGCCAAACAGAAAAAGTCAGAATATTATGTAAAAAAGTCAAAATAAGCATGGCGTGAGAAAATTGCATAGACATTGAACACATCAGTAAAAAGAATTCAGGAACTTACTAATAAAAGAACACGTAATAGAAAAAGGATGACATTTTACATGTATGTTTTTTTTTTTTTTTTTTTTTTTTTGCATATCCTTTACAGGACATCGCTGTCAACACCAGCATCTTTCAGCTGTATGTTGATTTCTTGGCAAGATTATGCTCAGTAGTTTGCCATTGATTTCTGAGCGGCCGGCTCACATACCCCGTAAGTTACGGATGCGATTCGAACCACTGCTGATTCTCACCGTCATCACGTTACCGACGAGAGTATACGAGATTACGGAGACAAGTCATAACCTCTAAGCCACGAAGCCGGCACATGTATGTTTAGATTATGTGAAATACCTTTATGGTGATAACAGAGAAGAACAGTATGTTTGAAATAATAATGAAGGACCATCATTTTTGAAGATGGAGGTTCGGAATGTTCTCAACCATATGGAAACTGATAAGACCCCCGGTTCATACAACATCACAACAGAAATGGTTAATGCTTTAGAAGAATATGGAATAGATCAAGTCACAAGACTGAAATATATGATACTGGAGATATACCTCCTGAATTATGTAATTCTATATTTATTGCAATCCCAAAGAAATTAGGAGCCTTGGGATGTGATAAACATCGTACAATTAGTATAATGAGTCACACCACGAAGAGTTTACTTAGAATTATCATACAAAGAGTTAAGAAGAAAATACGACCTGAAATAGGAGAAGAACAATATCGGTTTATAGGAGGCACGGGTACAGCAAATGATGTGCATATGCTGAGAACAGTAATTGAACGTTCTATAAAAGTAAGCAAAGATCTACCTCTTTGCTTTATTGACTACACAAGGGCTTTTGATAAAGTAAGACATGATGAAAATGCTTGAAGATCTACAAATTGATGGGAAAGACCTTAGACTTGAGAGAGGTATGAGACAGGAGTGTGTAATGTCTCCGGATCTCTCTCCCCCCCCCCCCCCCCACCCCCACCCTTTCCCCCAATACAGTGAAAATATTTTCAGAAATATAGAAATGTTTTTTTTTTTTTGGTGGCGTTTGTTCGCTTTAAACTCAAGCGTAGTCTATACACGCTATTTATAGTAGTCATGGAATGAATTTTGCGTGTGGGTTAGCTTTCCCTATTAACAGTGTCTCTCGTAGTCAGGCGAACCCACTCCGACTTCAGAGGTACTTGTATTTAACGTCCCCAAGTCAAGGACGACAGGTCAACATTTTAGTCCAGCTATCCGGTGTAGTGGTTGAATCGCTAACCTCGGCATCAGCACACCGGATGTTCTTATCCATTCGGCCATGCAGACCTGCATATAGAAGATAGGAAAGGAATCTTGAATGCCAAAGTTGGAAATCAACAGGACGGATGCATAGTAGGCAAGGATGGACTCGGGAACAGAATGAAAGAGGTTGCAGACTTGTACAGTGGGCAAAAGAGCATGCTTACTGGAAACACCTGGTATCAACAGCACCCAAGGAGATTATGGACATGGAGTAGTCCTGATCATAAGATCAGAAATCAGATTGATTACATTCTCATCAACAGAAGATTTCGAAATGCCTTACATGTCGCAAAAAACTATACCAAGCGCAGACTGCTATAGCGACCATAGATTAATCTTAAGCAATTTACATATAAAATTAAAGAATGTCAAATATTCACCAAGAAACAAAAAATTTGATCTACAGGCACTAAAGAGTGAGTAAATAAAAGATAAATTCAACGTAGAGGTAAAGAACAGATTCAATGCATTGTCCGATATGGAAATATTATTTCAAGGCGTCATTGACCAATGGGAAATATTAAAGAACTCAGTCAACCAAGCTGCAGAAACAACCACCCCAGAAACAAATAGGACGCAAGAAATGGATGACGGAATACATCTTAAAACTCATGGAAGTAAGAAGGAATAACAAAAATAACAAGGAAAAATATGAAGAGATTCGCAGGAAAATTAGGAAGCCATGCAAAGAGGCAAGAAAGAAAAATGGCTTGAGGAAAATTGCAAGGAAATTGAAAACCAACACAACACCCGGAATACCAAATAAATGCACAAAAGAATTAATGACATCACTAACAAATGAACACACATATCAATGGGTTGCCTAAAAACCAAAGATGGCAAAATCATAATAGAAAAAGATAAGATTTTACATGAGTGGTCAGATTATGTGAAAGTCCTTGATGATGATACAAGAGAAGAACAATGTGATCATCGGAATAATAATAAAGGACCATCAATTTTGAAGATAGAAGTTCAGAATGCTCTTAACCATATGAAAACTGGCAAGACACCGGGTACAGATAACATCACATTAGAAATGGTCAATGCCTTAGAAGAATATTGAATAGACCAAGTCACCAGATTGCTGAACGCTATATACGATACTGGAGATATACCTCCTGAATTATGTAATTCTATATTTATTGCAATCCCGAAGAAATCAGTAGCCTTTGAATGCGATTAACATCGAGCAATTAGTATAATGAGCCAGATCAAGAAGATTCTGTTGAGAATTATCATGCAAAGAGTTAGGAAAAAAATACACCCGAAATAGGAGAAGAACAATGTGGGTTTATAGAAGGCAAAGGGACAGTAAATGCTGTGTATATACTGAGAACAGTAACTGAATGTTCTATAGAAGTAAACAAAGATCTATATCTTTGCTTTATTGACTACACATAGGCTTTCGATAAAGTGAGACGTGTCGACATGATAAGGATGCTTGAAGATCTACAAATTGATGGAAAATACCTTAGACTTGTAAACAACATATATTGGAAACAACAAGCTGCCATAAGAATTGATAACGATGTAGATCAATATCAGCCTATTAAAAGAGAGGTGTGAGACCCGGGTGTGTAATGTCTCCAGATCTTTTTTCCCTGTACAGTGAAAATATTTTCAGAAATATAGAAGATTTAAAAGGAATCAACATTGGGCGACGATACATCAATAACATTAGATATGTAGATGATACAGTTTTGATTGCAGACAATGTACAGGACCTGCAAAATTTAGTAGATGCGGTTAATTGGGCATATTCTTAAGCAAGTGAATATTCAAATTCAAATATCTCGGAACAGTCATAACATCTGATGGAAACCTTGAAGAGATTAGAACAAGAATTGCCATTGCGAAGGTAGCCTTTTGCAAGATGAAAACTATACTGACCAATAAAAAGATATCAATTGAAACGAGAAACAGAGTGTTAAAGTGCTACATAGAACCTGTACTTGTGTATGGATGTGAAGCGTGGACAAATAATCAGTCAAGCTGAAAAAAACATCTGATGGCTGTGGAAATGTGGTTTCTGAGGAAAATTCTAAGAATACCATGGACACAGTGGCGTCACTGGGGTTGGTGTCACCCAGTGCGGTAAACTCTTGGTGTCACCCCTCTAGACTTTCACCATGGTCTTCTTCCGAGTGTTCCGGTACCATATATAATCGCATATAGTAATGTTTGTAAAATAAGTCAAAAAGTTAATAAGGACATAAGAAAGAAAACAAATTGAACAATATAACTTCAATACTTCAGGTAAAACATAAATAAAGAACTTCGACAAACTCGGACAAAGTTAAATTTTTGTTATTTAACATTAAAATTTCTAAAATTAACAATGAACGGTTATGAAACCCGACTAGACAGAGCTATGTCTGCTTTGTCAAATTTGCAATTTTTTTATTTTGGTGTCACCCCTTGATGGTGTCACCCGGTGCGGCCCGCACCCCCCTAGTGACGCCCCTGCATGGACAGACAGAAAAGCCAATGAACAAGTCCTTCAAGAAACAAATGAAGATCGTAAACTGATTAGAGTCATTAGACGTAGACAGTCAAAATATTTTGGGCATGTTATGAGAAGAAATGACTTGGAGAACATGGTGACGACTGGAAAGATCGAAGGGAAGAGACCAAGGGGAAGATCAAGAAGTAAATACCTGGATGGCTTGGCCACGTGGCATGGTCAAGACAGGAACACGGAGCTGTTCCACGACTCTGGTGATCGAGTGAGATGGCAGAACATGACCGCCCACGCTTATCGGCGTGGCACATGATGGATGGATGGAAAGGAGGATAGTGGAACCTTTTAGCTTTAATGCTACAGAAAAGTTTTCAGAATATTCCAGTCAAGAAGTAGAAAAATACTGACATTCTACAAGATTTTAACATCGAAGAAAGGTGTCTCACGAGCAGCATCATGTCTCGGAAACTGAGACACTTTCGCCATGTGAACGTGGCAGTGGCTTAGTCAGACAAGTGTTGGAAGCATTACTGCCTGGAAGGAAGGATATAGGTCGGCTAGCACAAAGTTGGATACAGTACTGCTCAGACCTAACGAGGGTGCACGGGGTAGGGGACAGAACAAGAGACTGTTATGAGAGGGATGTTTGTATAGGACCAACTACGTGACGAGGACGGCCACAAGCACACGTTCTGTCAGTTGTACATATATTGTGAGGCACTGAACGCTACTTACACAAGAACAGACTGTGTATGTCAAACAGACACTGGACAACAAGGTCAAGATAAAGGTTCGTGCACAGCTGTCTCAGCCGCTGGGATATAACTTCACATACTCAAGGCGCCGTGTAAAGATGGATGGCCAGTTGCATTTCTAGCCTCTCCCTCCGGGACAATTCTATACATTTTCTCGTACCAATAATTATGAGGTTGGGACGACTTCAGTTCTATAATGGTAGGAAAAATTACTAAGCCTCTGTTAGGGATAGAACTCTGACCACTGTCTCGGCAGTCAAGCGCACTACCCACTATGCCATCGTGGCCCCAGGGGAAACAAGAATGATTTTCAAGAATAAAAAGAAGAAGAAGAGTAGCAGCAGGATAAAGAAGAAGAAGAAACAGAAAAAGAAAATAATGATGGCGCCAATAATGACTTTGCTAATAACGATTAGTTGATTTCCTAATCCTTTCCGCATACTGTATTATTTAAACAAATTACATACTTTGAAAATGTATCTATTTACGTCATGCAAAGAACATCGGGCACCTCGTACTTGCAGTTTTTAAATGACACCGTAACACAGATTAAATGTTTCACGTAACATTCCACATACTTTCAATTCGATTGCATGTTGAACAATTGCGTTTGCAATTTCACACATCAGTGGAAGCGTTCGAGGTGATTCAACAATGTTAGCGATCTGAACTCGGCAAAATGTGCTCTAGTATCGATTGGAAATCTACATGCACAGCAATTCTCTCAGATACATTTAGGTCTTTAATTAAACCAGGTTTCATGCATCTAAACGACACAGAAAACAATCTTCGGAATCAATCACGAACCGTTAGACAATATCTGCAAATATAAATAGATAGCTACAGTTGAGGACCCACGAGAGAAACAAAAATATATTGTGAAATATATTTCCTTTCAGGAAAAACTTCAAGGAATAAGACAACGATGTGTTTTGTTACCGGATCTCTGGTCTTTTATTGCGAAATAATAATGAGGGGGTCATATCGTTACAATGGTGTATGTGTGAACAACTTGTGCGAATTGTAATAGAAATTATGTTTCCTGAAAAAGATACTAGAGTGTTATCACTCACAAACGTTTTCGTTCTGTGTATGGAAGTTATGCAGTCGATAGGAGCACAACCAGTTGCCACGCTGATAGAGTTAAAGGTGCAGTAAATGAAGAGACGGAGCTTCATGATCTTCCGCACTCTGGACGTTTTGCAGTGGCTGCTAGCCCAGACATGCTGAACAGTGCTGATGTCATGATTATTCATGATGGTTAGACAACAACAGTTGACCTTACAGCTGTCAATCAGCAAGGGAAGAGCGATTAAAATTGTCAAAACTCTCGCATATGATAGGTTTGCACAAGATGAGTTCCACGAAGTCTCACACATAAGCATTGATTTGCAAAGGAAAACAATTTGTTGTGAAATGTTGGAGCTTTTCGGATTTCGATTCTGAGTTAAAGAACTTTTTATCAAAGATCGTTACTGGTGACGGAACCTGGGTCCATTATTTTGAGCATGGGACCAAAATGGAGTCAAGTTGTGTAGTATTATCCACAATCACCAAGACGAAGGAAATTCAAGACAACTCCATCAGCAGGAAAGGTTATGTTATGATAATTGTCTTTAGGGACACTGATGGTTTGATTCTCGTGGAAGTGATGCCAAGAGATGAGACAATCAATTCGGAAGCTTTAAAAATCACTAACAGAGCTCAATTATTAGCACAGAGTTCAGCCTAATAAGAATCTAGCAGAACTGATATTCCAATACGATATTGCACGCCCATACATAAGTCAGAAAAGACGCGAAGGAATTGCCAAATTGGAATGTACTCCATCATCCATCGTATAACCCCGATCTGGCTCCTCTGATTATAATCCTTTTTGTACACTTAAAAATGCAATCAGCGGGGCAAGGTTTTATGATGAGGATGTGATTGATGAAGTGAAGAAATGGCCTCGTGAGCAAGACAAATCCTGGTAAAGTCACGATATGCATGCACTTGTTTTGCGCTGATATAAGACCGTACAAGTTGATGGAGATTATGTAGAAATGTATGTTTAGAGGAAAATTTCATTCATTTTGAACAAATAGTTTCCAAAAACAGAAATTATGGTGCATTACTTTCTGACCGTCCTTCATATAAACATTCCTGCTTTATTTAGATGACTGCACTGAAAGCTGAAAATCCAAGAGATTTCCAACATCTGTTGGATAGTTTAGGAATAAACAGTGTTATAAAAGAAATTTAGCTCAATATCAAGAGCAAACCAGCAATGGATATATCAAAGAAAAGTATAACAACAAAATGTGATATTACAATACAAGGAACATGCTTAACCAAATCAAAAAATTCATTATACTTGGGGAAAATTATAACATCAGATGTTTGGATATTGAAGCTGCATTTTTCAACGTGACGGGGTAGCCTGTCCTAAGTACAACCCTTCCTTAGCTGGCACCTACAACATGCCTGATTTGGTGCGGAGTTACTACTCTTTGCTTCCCGTGCGGGCCCAGGATTACACAGGCAAAATCCTCCTTAGTCGCCTCTTACAGCCTGGTCTGAATAGGCCAGTTCCAAGCCACTCTCTTGATATCCAATTGGCAGAAGTGGAACTGGATATCAACTGTGAAAATCCACCTATAGAAGAAATTAGAAAAGCTATAAAACTACTGAAAGATGGGAAAGCCGCTGGCCCAGATGGTATCCCAGCAGAAACTATTAAATCCAACATAGACACTTCAGCTGAACTGCGGCACATATTATTTGGTAGTGTCTGGGAGACCGAAGAATTACCAGCAGATTGGAGACAAGGATATCTGGGGAAGTTGCCTAAGAAAGAGGACGTGCGGGAGTGTGAACACTGTAGAGAAATAATGCTATTGACAGTGCTGAGAAAACATTAAGCAGATCCTGCATGAACCAGATAGTCACATTACGCATATTAATAGAGCAAAATATTGAACCACATTCATCACTATATATTAGATTTCTGAATTATGAAAACGCCTTTGACAGCATTGATAGAAATACTTTTGGAAGCTAAACCTATGGGATCCACACAAATAAAATCAGTTGAGTCAAGAGCCAATATCACAGCTCCGTCTTTATGTTCAACAACCAACAAAGAGTACCAATACTAATGGTGCCAGTAGCAGTATGCGTATGTTTCTGTCTGGCCATTCCTCAGAATTTCCTGAGTGTCAGTCTGATCCTCTTGTCACTCCCTTCAGCACAATTATTTCCACACCATTCTAAAGGGCAAAGACCATGTGATCTATTTTAATTGTTGAATTGATGCCTGCCACTCTGCCCGAAGCATGCCTGTCTTCACCTTTCTCATCATATTTTGTGAGCCTGTTACAATCAAGACAAGCATGTCCTTTTTGTCCTTTAGCCAGCGGAATGTCGTCATGACTACCTCCACATCCATTCTCAGACTAGATATTGTGGTATCATTTACCAGACTCTCCTGCTCCCATTCAGTGCAGCCTGCCAGCCAATCCCTGCATTCCCAATCCAGTGTTATTATGACCTTGCACAAGTCTTGACTTTTTCTCTTGCATTCTGACCCGCTCCTCTCCTCTCAATCATGTACTCTTCTCTGATTGTATTCTCTGATTGCAACCTGTCGCTTCCCTGCAAATATCCAAGGACATCATCTGCCTATGCCAGCATCCTTCCAATCCCTGGTGCTGCAAGGTTTGCAATCTTGTTTGTGTATACATTGAATAGCATTGAATTGGTAATCCCAGGGTAATAATGCACGTCTCTGAGAACCACAGACTTAGGCGGGGAGCAATCATGCCAGAGTGCATAATAGCTGCTATTCAATTCACCACCCAAGGACTAATACCCATCCCCATAAGAGTGTGCATTAAGAAATCATATCTGACTCTTATATGCACCATCAAGATCCAATGCTGCTGCCATTATTTCCTGTTGATTCTGGAACCCCTCATAAAAGTAAAAAGCAAATGTTGCTACATTTGACTATGTTTCTTTCTAGGCCGATAACTCCCCCAGCCCTCTTGGGAGTAGCTTTTTCCTTTTCCAAGAATGTCTGCAGCTTAACAGCAACAATCTTTCCCAATATCTTGCCAAATGTATTTTGCAAGGTGGTCATCCTGTAGCCATTAAGCCTTGAATGATCCTTGCCTGGCTTGGGGAGTGGGGTTAATTAGCTGTGTATTCACCACTGACACACCGATGCGGTGCTAATGTTCAGATTAAAACAAGTAACCATCTCCTGAAAATCTCCATCACTCATCTTTCATATGGGAATAAGATGACCCCGTCAGGTCCTGACGCAGTGTTCTTGGCTGTTTTACATTTTTTTTTTTTTTTCCCAGTGCATATCCTATTTACAGGATATAGCAGTCAACCCAGCATTTTGCTGCTGTTGTTGATGTCTTGGCAAGTTTATGTTCGGTAGTTTGGCATTGCGTTCTGAATAACCAGCTCCCATACCAATACATTAAAACCCAGCGCGAAACGGTCTGCTGCCAAATTGGTCGCAGCCATGTTTCGAACTTGGGTATGCGAGCTCATTAATCGTATCCGCAAGCCCTTAGCCACGGAGACCGGCATTTTAAATATATTCTTTATAAACCATTAGCTTAATAAGGGCAACATATTAAGATATGAAGTGTAGAGTTCTTTATGAGGGAAAATTGACCAATGCATTTGAAATTAAAATAGGGAGTACGACAGGGATGTCTTTTGTCACCGTTGTAATTTTTACTGACTATAGACTGGGTTATGAAGACAACTACAACCACAGCTAGAAATACAATTCATTGGACTCTAACAAAGCAACTTGATGGCATGGATTTCGCCGACGATACTGCACTCCTGTCACACACACACGTAATCAAATGCAGGATAAACTAATCACGCTAGAAGATATACAACAATTAGGGCTAAAAATAAAACTCATAGAGGTAAGACAAAGATAATGAGACAAAATCAAGAAAATAAAATCCCATTCATGTTATAAAAATCTCAGACATGTCATTCCTCCCATTCATGTCATCAAAATCTTTGAGATGTCATTCATCCCATTCATGTCATCAGAATCTTTAGCATGTCATTCCTCCCATTCATTTCATAAAAATCTCTGACATGTCACTCCTCCCATTCATGTCATCAGAATCTCTAGCATGTCATTCCTCCCATTTATGTCATCAAAATCTCTGACATGTCATTCCTCCCATCCATGTCATCATAATCTCTACCATGTCATTCATGTCACTGGAATCTCTACCATGACATTCCTTCTTTACATGTCATCTTGCTAGGAGGCAAAAGAAGACCTGGGGGTTCATAGTGAAGAAAACTGGACAGTGTGTAGTGCAGGAAAGTTTGACATGATACAGCTTCTCGTATGAGAATGGAGACGGAGGAAGTCGCTGCGGCATAATGCTGGCTGCAGGATAAACAGCGCACACACTCTGATTGATTGTAACGCACTCAATGTTTGAGTAGAGTGAAGGCAGGCATGCTGTGTGCTGTGGTATGCTTCAAGTTTTAAAAAAAATCAAAGATAGGGAGCATGCGTTGGATCTTTACTCCGAGGTATGCTAGTGTATTGAGAAATGAGCAGGCAGACAAATTGGCTGGGTCTGCACCTCTGGGTGGAGATTTGGTGCACGATAAGGCAGATGGGGTCAATACCCTTTGGGATCACGTGTATACTGTGGGAGAACAAATACACCATCATTGCTTGAACAGAATTGTGTGGCAGGGAGTAACCAGAGCATCTGGCTGACACTCATTTCTCCAAGGAATGGCTAGATGGACACATAATCAGACTGCAACTGGTACCATTAGTATTGGGACTCTTCGCTGGTTGTTGAAGATGAGGATAGGGTGCATATAGGAATGTCTTGAGTGCTTGATGTTGACTAAAATCAACGTCACTCGAATCTGACACAGCATTCCTCCCATACATGTCACGAGAATCTCTGAAATGTCATTCCTCCCATTCATGTCATCAGAATCTGAAGTGTCATTCCTCCCATTCATGTTATCAGAATCTCTGATATGTCATTCCTCCCATTCATGTCATTACAATCTGACATTTAATTCCTCCCATACATGTCAAGAGAATCTCTGATGTGTCATTCCTCCCACTCATGTGATCAGAACCTTTGACATGTCACTCAAGTGAACAACCTAAACAGAAACTCTTCAAACACACTTGTAACCAGCCTCTGAAACAACTCGGACAGATTCAGGCTGACTGGTCTCACTGACAACACAGCCATGAAACCGGTTTTTATGTCATTTATTTCACATAATCCTCCAAGTATTTGACATCACAGAAGAAATGCTTCTATCATTATTCTCAACACTGTAATAACAAAACAGCAAGCAGTGTTAACAATATCAACAACAATTGTATGTACAAGAACTGACAGTAGTAACATGTGAGACATGTGCGTACTTATGACAGCTGAAAAACAGCATGTTTATGATGCTTTTCACAAGTCATACATAAGCGTTTCTTCATACATACATACATGATTTGTATGTTGATGTTTATACATTTTAATATATATATATATATATATATATATATATATATATATATATATATATATATATATATATATATATATATATGTACATATGCATATATGTATGTGTGTGTGTATATATACACAAACACACACACGTACATACATATGTATATACTTATATTTGTGTGTATGTATGAACTTATACACCAGCTCAATTGTATTCCCCCCCCTCCCCCCCCCCCCCACACACACACACACACACATTTATGCAGGTATGCACACACAGCATCCATGCACATAAACATGTGCACATTCATATCCCCATCCCACCCAGAGAGAGAGAGAGAGAGAGACAGAGAGAGAGAGTTGCACATTCTTTGCAGTCAACTCCAGCACTTGTTGACTATTTGTGATTTCTTGGCAAGTTTACACTCAGTAGTTTGCCATTGCTTTCTGAATGACTGGCACTAATACCATTGTATGAAATCCAATGCAAGGCGGCCTGCTTCGAAATGTCCTGCAGTTGTGTTTCAACCACGGTATGTGGGATTACGAACTGTGTCCGTAACCTTTTCACCGTGGAGAGAGAAGAGAAAGAAAGAATAGAGAGACAGAGAATATAAAGAGGGAGAATAAAGAGACAGAGAGAAGAGAGAGAGAGCAGTATGCAGGGTGTACCATCCTGTATACATTTTCAATGATTATAACTCACTCAAAACTGGTACTTCTCTGAGTACAAGAGAACTGAAGTCATGGTAGAAGCAAGACTAAGCTCTGAGGAAAGAAAACTCATCTGGAAGTACCAGAATGTAGCTGAAGTGCAATGAGAGATTCACACCTGCAACAATCAATGACCTCAGAATATCAATAGACAGAGAATGCACCCAAATATGAACTGAAATGATTTGCAATGTTCGGTATTCCATCTGTATGCATTAACAGCAGCATCTGGAACAAAACAGTCATTAATCAAACACACACCTGTGATACCTCCAAATATTCTGCACTTGCCTTCTTGGGTAATAATAATTTACTTGTCTCTTAATGAACAATATATTTCTAATAAATCAAAGTTTTTTTCAATTTTTATAGAACGCATACTCTCTCTCTCTCTCTGTCTTCCCCTCCCCCCTCTGTGTATATGTTTGTGTGTGTGTGTGTGTGTGTGTGTGTGTGTAAGCATGCGTATATGCACACATAAATATAACATATATTATTTATATAATTTATATATGTATTTCAATTTATATAATTTATATCAATGTATTATTGTGTGAAGTCTAGGAATATTGCAGAGATGTGTGAGGTCTAGGATTATCAAACTCATTTACTAGGGTTCGGATTCTCTCCCAAACATGAAGTGTTGGATTATCACACGTATGTTTAGTCGTTGGATCAACATCACAGCACACGGTTTAACCCATAAGTGCTCCGTTTTCCTCCTAACTCAAACCTGAGCTTGGAGAAACTCAGCTCAATGCACGAACTCCGTTGCATCGTTGGATCCTGAAATGCTTTGGGTAGCTTTTTAACTCAAAATTTTGCGCGGGCAGGCTACTCTTTTTCGATTTCCAACTGCCAAGGGATCTTTTACGTGCACAATACACATGGGCGTCCGATCTCACTACCCAGAGACCAGGGGAAATTACTGGAAGTCCCGGTGGATTTTTAAAATAAATCCTGGTCCTCACCGGGGCCTGAACCCGGGACCTCCAGCACTCGAGGCGTGTACAGTTCAGTGTTGTTATTTATGCGACCGCCTCCATGTGATCCCAAAACTTAACTAACTTTAGTGACGTAGTACGCTGTGACGTCATCTAGCAACTTGCGTATTTTGTCGCTTCTTGGTTAACTCTTCTTGTACTGTTTGCCACAATTTCGTATCTTATTCTAAATCACTATCCTTTGCCACCGACGCTACATGGCACACGTTATGAGAAGAAATAAATTGGAGAACTTAGTGACAACTGGCAAGATCGAGGGAAATGAATAAGGGGAAGGAGGAGAAGTAATTACCTGGACAGCTTGGTCACCTAGTTTGGTCGAGACAAGACCACAGAGCTTTTCCAAGACTTTGGTGATCGTGTGAGAGGCCGGTACATTACCGTCCAAGCTTATTGGCATGGCACATGATGATGATGATGGATCCATTCTTAAATGAGAGCAACTAGGACTTCTTGGGACTCTGCACGTAAATGCGATTTGTAGAATCCTGTAAATAGTTATTATATTGTCTGATGCTGCTACCTAGTGCAGTCATTACATTGTCTAAGCTGCTACCTAGTGCAGTCATTACATTGTCTAAGCTGCTACCTAGTGCAGTCATTACATTGTCTAAGCTGCTACCTAGTGCAGTCATTACATTGTCTAAGCTGCTACCTAGTGCAGTCATTACATTGTCTAAGCTGCTACCTAGTGCAGTCATTACATTGTCTAAGCTGCTACCTAGTGCAGTCATTACATTGTCTAAGCTGCTACCTAGTGCAGTCATTAAATTATCTAAGCTCCTACCTAGTGCAATCATTACATTGTCTGATGCTGCTATCTAGTGCAGTCATTACATTGTCTAAGCTGCTACCTAGTGCAGTCATTACATTGTCTAAGCTGCTACCTAGTGCAGTCATTAACTTATCTAAGCTGCTATCTAGTGCAATCATTACATTATCTAAACTGCTACCTAGTGCAATCATTACATGATCTAAGCTGCTACCTAGTGCAGTCATTACATTATCTAAGCTGCTACCTAGTGCAGTCATTACATTGTTTAAGCTGCTACCTAGTGCAGTCATTACATTATCTAAGCTGCTACCTAGTGCAATCATTACATTATCTAAGCTGCTACCTAGTGAAGTCATTACACTGTTTAAGCTGCTACCTAGTGCAATCATTACATTGTCTAAGCTGCTACCTAGTGCAATCATTACATTGTCTAAGCTGCTACCTAGTGCAATCATTACATTGTCTAAGCTGCTACCTAGTGCAATCATTACATTATCTAAGCTGCTACCTAGTGCAGTCATTACATTGTCTAAGCTGCTACCTAGTGCAGTCATTACATTATCTAAGCTGCTACCTTGTGCAATCATTACATTGTCTGATGCTGCTATCTAGTGCAGTCATTACATTGTCTAAGCTCATACCTAGTGCAATCATTACATTGTCTAAGCTGCTACCTAGTGCAGTGATTACATTGTCTAAGCTGCTACCTAGTGCAGTCATTACATTGTCTAAGCTGTTACCTAGCGCAATCATTAATTACATTGTCTAAGCTGCTACCTAGTGCAGTCATTACATTGTCTAAGCTGTTACCTAGCGCAATCATTACATTGTCTAAGCTGCTACCTAGTGCAGTCATTACATTGTCTAAGCTGCTACCTAGTGCAATCATTACATTATCTAAGCTGCTACCTAGTGCAGTCATTACATTGTCTAAGCTGCTACCTAGTGCAATCATTACATTGTCTAAGCTGCTACCTAGTGCAATCATTACATTATCTAAGCTGCTACCTAGTGCAGTCATTACATTATCTAAGCTGCTACCTAGTGCAGTCATTACATTGTTTAAGCTGCTACCTAGTGCAGTCATTACATTATCTAAGCTGCTACCTAGTGCAATCATTACATTGTCTAAGCTGCTACCTAGTGCAATCATTACATTATCTAAGCTGCTACCTAGTGCAGTCATTACATTATCTAAGCTGCTACCTAGTGCAGTCATTACATTGTTTAAGCTGCTACCTAGTGCAGTCATTACATTATCTAAGCTGCTACCTAGTGCAATCATTACATTATCTAAGCTGCTACCTAGTGCAATCATTACATTGTCTAAGATGCTACCTAGTGCAGTCATTACATTATCTAAGCTGCTACCTAGTGCAGTCTTTACATTGTCTAAGCTACTACCTAGTGCAGTCATTACATTGTCTAAGCTGTTACCTAGTGCAATCATTACATTATCTAAGCTGCTACCTAGTGCAATCATTACATTATCTAAGCTGCCACCTAGTGCAATCATTACATTATCTAAGCTACTACCTAGTGCAATCATTACATTGTCTAAGCTGCTACCTAGTGCAGTCATTACATTATCTAAGCTGCTACCTAGTGCAGTCATTACATTGTCTAAGCTGCTACCTAGTGCAGTCATTACATTATCTAAGCTGCTACCTAGTGCAGTCATTACATTGTTTAAGCTGCTACCTAGTGCAGTCATTACATTATCTAAGCTGCTACCTAGTGCAGTCATTACATTGTCTAAGCTGCTACCTAGTGCAATCATTACATTATCTAAGCTGCTACCTAGTGAAGTCATTACATTGTTTAAGCTGCTACCTAGTGCAGTCATTACATTATCTAAGCTGCTACCTAGTGCAATCATTACAGTATCTAAGCTGCTACCTAGTGCAGTCATTACATTATCTAAGCTGCTACCTAGTGCAGTCATTACATTGTTTAAGCTGCTACCTAGTGCAGTCATTACATTGTTTAAGCTGCTACCTAGTGCAGTCATTACATTATCTAAGCTGCTACCTAGTGCAGTCATTACATTGTCTAAGCTGCTACCTAGTGCAATCATTACATTATCTAAGCTGCTACCTAGTGAAGTCATTACATTGTTTAAGCTGATACCTAGTGCAGTCATTACATTATCTAAGCTGCTACCTAGTGCAGTCATTACAGTATCTAAGCTGCTACCTAGTGCAGTCATTACATTATCTAAGCTGCTACCTAGTGCAGTCATTACATTATCTAAGCTGCTACCTAGTGCAGTCATTACATTGTTTAAGCTGCTACCTAGTGCAATCATTACACTGTACGGTGTTCTTACTTAGTGCAGTGATTACTGTACATGACCTCGACATCTGGCTGATTATTATTTGATAGAATTCATCTGTGACCTTGTGCCCAACTGTCAGCTGATACCATAATTTCTGTTGTCTCCTCACGACACATTCACAGATTCAGGGCCAAACAAAACGAAGGTTTGAACCGAACAAAAATTGATTAAATAAAATGGGAAGCAAGGGAGTGTCACAGTGATAACTTAACAGTTGTTAATATGGTAGCAGACATGTTGTATTATATATCAAACTAAAGAGGTTGCTTAGGGAAAACTACTGTGTATAAGCCCATGGCAGATAAGAAAAATCGTTCAAGACGATTAATCATCATATTGCATTTAATTAATTAATATTTCTGCCTAACTTCTTACTCCTTTCATTTACGCACCACCTTTCTGCCCGCCCACCAGCCCACCCGTCTATATGCCTGCCTGCCTGCCTGCCTAGCTATCTATCTATCTACCTTCCTACCCATTGCCTACTTAAATATCCGACTACCTACTTACACATCTAAATATCCACTTAATTACCAACTTACTTATATATTTACCTACATAATTACCTAATTATCTACATATCTACTTACCTATTTACCTACCTACCTATTTACCTAGTAAGAATACTTACTTATCATCCTACCTACTTATTCACCTATCTACCCACCGACCTACCTAGCTACCTGCCTACCTGCTTACAAATCTACTTACCTACCTATCTAATCTACTTGCCTTGCCATACATCTATCGACCTACTTACTTAGATATCTCTCTATTAACCGACCACATACTTGCCTCCCTGTCTAACTATGTATCTGCTAACCCTCCCACCCACATGTTTCTACTTGTCTGTATATTATTACATATGCAACTGTACAAAGTAATGAGAACTACTGGTGTAACATGACCTCACCAGATAAGCATAATATGATAAACTACAAACTGCTAAGTCACTTTCTATACTCTTATTACTCTGAATAGGCAGTTCTGTCAACAAATATGTTTGCACCGGATACATTCAAGCTGGTAACTTTAACAAACAAATGTTGCTATTAAACGTATTAATCAGCCAGGCAACAGGAAATGTGAGATCTGAAGACCGTTTAGCACTGACAAGCCAATTAGGCATTATCAAATTTAGAATGAATTCGTGTGCTTTAAAATGTGATACGGGTCAACGCCAGGAATCTTGAGCACTTAAATATTTGGTTTGCGTACACGGAGAATGGTCTGATTGTGTAATCGGATTTAATGAAGATAATTCTTACACACATGTATCTTCAGGTACTGGATCGAACGACTACTTTCTCAGACAAGGGCGAACAACTCCCGGGGACGTGAGCACGCCCCGAGGCTAAAGATCCCTCGGCAATCGGACAAATAACAGGGCAGGCCGAACAAGCCGCTTCCCGGGTTAAACTTCACCATTAGAAAACATCCATGCATGAATATTTATCTCACGTGTCCCGGAATACACACATTTATATCATGGTTGGAGCTAGAGAGTTCATGCACTGTGGTGAGTGTCGTGTCCTCCTTTACAGTGTCGTCCCTGGAGTGAAGAGAGTCGACACCCACATTATAATATTTTTTTCCTCTCAATATTCTGGAGAATCCACCAGCTTCCGTCCAAAACACTCCATCAGCCTATGGACACCTTTTCCTATCACTCTCTCACTGTCGTACTATGCCCCCTTCTCATACTTCCCCAACGCAACATACTCAACAACTCTTGCTTCTAAAAATTAATAAAGATTAATTTATTAAAAGAAAAGTGTAACGTATATGAGACGTGTATGTGAAGAAAATGTGTGACGTGTTCTATAAAGTGTGTAGAATCGGACTCTCAGACAACAACCCAGTCAGCTGATCCCAGCAAGGATAGACCACAGCACGTTACGTCAGAACATGTACTTCTCACCCAGCGCCGAAACCATCCTGCTGGATACTGATTTGCCTCTGTAGACCTCTGGTAATCCCATTTCATGAACATCCGAAATAGACACCGGTGGTATTAACAGTTAATCATGGACCGGTTGCACTCTACACAATGTCCGTTCCTATCGTTCCTTAAAAAAATGCACAAGTCCTTTGTAGTGTGTACACAGATTAATGTTAATTGTTACTTTACTGGATCCTCCCTCGTGTCTATCTAGCCTCAAGTATCAAGTCCTGTGTTCTATTACACGAGATTATATCACACTATGGAATTATTAGACTTAATGTTTTCAGTTCGTTACTACTGTCTGATGCTGTGTGGTGCATCAGTACGCATCACTCTCTTTGGTGAATCAACTTCCTTCTAGCTTTAGTTACGTTCTGTATGCAACTTTATTGATTGTTGAACTGGTGTTCTTCCGAATGGGATTGGATTCTTTCCCAAAAACTTGTTGAGTATCCTTGGATCTGGTAGGGAACCTAGGATAGAAACAACACATCTGGTGATAGTACTAGTCACTGATCCTTTCGGCTGAGTGTAAGCCTATCACCTTGCTTAATGATCTTTAGCTAACTAGACTTAGTCATA
The DNA here is from genome assembly GCA_963921405.1 of Cepaea hortensis. NCBI lineage: Eukaryota > Metazoa > Mollusca > Gastropoda > Stylommatophora > Helicidae > Cepaea > Cepaea hortensis. The sequence goes on from OY992883.1 coordinate 61,124,270, forward strand.
GAGCAGATTAGCTACCCACCTAGAGCCGAATCAGGCTATGACAAAGAGAGACCCATACAGAGTGCAAAACCCCAGCGGGCAATTCCCCCATCTCCCAATTATACATCAGTACTCTATTCTTAACTAGCAGAGCTAATATCACTATTCTACTCTAACTAGTTTCCACTAACAGTGCTAATCATCACACTATAGTTTTAACAAGGCTACAGTCTATATTAATTAGAACTAATATTATAATAGGTTATACCTTAAATGGCACTACTGCAGTCCTATCAATCATATCTACATCTGCCATTATAGGCACGTGTAAAATTAAGTCACTAATTAACACACGGTAGATATTATTTCCACTAAGCACTGCAGTGCCCTGGCACTCCGACTAGAGCATTTTCAAGTCCCCCTAGTTGGCCCCAACTCGGGTTTATATGGCAAACTACCAAAGTTGGCCACGTGACGTTATCCTTTATGCCCCACACAGGTGGCACATTGGCAGATCATCCCCAGTCAGGGATCCATCCCCCCTCTGGCTCCCTCAATGTTAGATTTGTCATCACTGGTTCTGGCATCCAAAACAATCTAGAGAGTTACTGTCGAGTTCCAACAAAGAGTTTCGATACCAAGCTGCCAATCATGGTTTTCCAAACACGCTTACATTGTGCACGTGACGTTGTTCATGTCCGGCAGGTGTTCCACTGTTTTCAATAACACCCTCAACTTTCTGTCATGTGCTGACAGTCAAACCTCCATTCCGTCTGATGTCCGGAACTATAGATGACAAACGGAACCATTCCATATCCTGCGCGGCCAATTATATGTGATTTTAACTGTTATGAACTGCCAACGCCTTTTATCCCTTCCTTCTCACTCACCGCCAAATGTGTATATGGGCTGACCCGATGTAACCCGTGCAGCTGTGTTTACTCTGTTAGTACGACTGTTGTGGCCTAGAAAATATACGCCAAGCAAACGTCGGTATTATTATCTGGTTAACTCATGGCGAGCTCGTGACAGTGAGATTCTCATTTGTGTTCTATGCGACGAGACTAAAGCAACTGTGAGACATCCGTGTGCAATGAAAGTGATCCTTGACAGGATATACTTGTCTCATTTACGATTACCGAGACGATCTTCAGCTGAGGCTGCATGCACCTGGGATCTCTATCCTTCCGTCCTGATTCGACAAGATTAATTAAATAGGACCATTCTTAAACAGGCGAATCAGTACACTTATACTGGAACAGTCATAATATTTGACGGAAGACGCACTCCAGGCGATTAGAACAAGAATCTCCATGGCAGAAGTAGCCTTTTGCAAGAATACTCATTAATAAAAAGTTATCAATAATAGCAGTAAGTACAAGCGTCGACAATAGAACACGCCAAGTAACACCTAATGGTAGCGGAAATGTGTTTCTATTTTAGGTGGCTCCCGAAGGGAGAAAGCCAAGAATACTATGAACGGATGGAAAAACCAACGAGACAAACTAAGAAATAATGACATCCTCAAATTGATTACAGAAATAGAATGTAGGCAGTCATCATTTCTTGGGTACGTTATAAGGACAAACACATTTGAACACATGACAACTCAAAACTTGATGGGAAAAGATCAGGGAAACATGTTAAACAAAATATCGGGATTGCTTGACCACATGGCCCAATCGGTACACGAACACAGGCTTGATCCGAAACCTGTTGATCTTGTCAGATGGCGAAAAATGATCTCCGAAGCTTACCGGCATGACACATGATGATAATGATGAAGTATGACCTCCTCGTGTTGCTGTTCTGTAAACATTGTGCACACATCCATTTGGACCTGGCGGCACTTGTCTATCACAATATGAATCGTCAGCGTAAGGTGGCTGTAAGAACTTTGTGATGAGACTGTCTGACGTGTCACATGGTGTGTAATGTGTTAAGTAACGCATAGGTTAATAGCAGTGGAAGAGGAGATCATGCTCTCCGTTAATCACCATTATGACGAGAAGGATATCTAACACGCACATATGATTGAGTTGTTCTTTTCATTGCATGACCTGCCCTATGCAAAAGATCACCATCATAAAAGCTTTAATGTTTTGTGTTTTTTTTTCTTTTCAGAATTTGTCTCTCAAAAATCAAACGTCCTGCCTCTGTTACTGACAAGCTGTGAGTTGTTATTCTTCAAAATCGTGCGTGGGCCTTCTCGCCACTCTTATATCCCAGATTCCTTAAAGAAGTCAGTAGGGAATTCGTCTAGACAAGGGGTCACTAAACTACGGCCAGTGGGCCGGATCCGGCCCGTGACGCCAGTACATCAGGCCCGCCGACGGTGCTTGAATTTGCTTGATAAAACATATGGAACACGAGACGTTGTGATACAATTTAAATTTTTATATTATGTTTAGAATACTAGGAGATCTTCACACGTGCGGAGACTTCCTGGCTGCTATGTGCCTTAAATTTGCCATTTTCATCTTTAAATTATTGTATCTAGATTTTATTTTGTTTGCTTATTTCGCGCCATTCCAAGTCCTTCCTTGGCTCGTGGTAGCTCCGTCTACGCTCTGGTGTTACCATGGTTTCCATGGCAACACACAGATGCACGCATTTTCCCCGCTCGCAGATGCGTCCGGCTATCAACACAGGTCAGACGCTCCAGAAATATTTACTTCTGTCATCCACTTTATAGATATGTAACAAGGATTTCTTTGCTTGACAGTGATAGGTAAGTAAACTACAAGTGTGAACAGAGACAATAAAGTAATAAACATAGTATAAACCTGTCATAGAAGCCTCGTGTTATTACGAAAATATTATCTCCAGCTCAGAAAAATTCCCTGGGCATCGAGCTGGTCTCTAGGCCAGTGTTTTACAACCTTTCTGCTGTAACGGATCCTTACTCAAATGTTTACGTTGCTCAAGGAACAATATGCGATGATCCAAGTGTCTGTCCTACTTTATATAATAAACCAGATGGGCAGAAATGTTGCATTTAGGCTATTTCGGTCTGTTTCGGCGGAACCCCTAGCTACCACTCACGGGACCCTCGTTGAAAAACACTGCTCTAAGCTGTTTATTTAGACCGGCCCTATTTATATATTTTGCAAACCTTATTATGTGATATATTCTATTACCAAAGGTACCTATAAACTTTATATGTACCTTTGGTGAGACGTACTTCACCAGTGACCCCTAGTCCTCTGCCTTTCTTGTGCTTCAATATGATTTATAATTATGTTTCTAATTCAATATCTTCTTTCATTTTCAGATCCCATTTACTTTACCCTTCATTATGGCTACTAAGAAAAAAAAAGTGGACACCGAGTGTCGCGTTTTCAATGAAGAATGGGGAGTAAAGTACTTCTTTGTGGAAACAAAGAACCAGAAAACTAGTTGCAACATGAGGGCCTGATAGTGTTATGGTTAGTAAGCTAGTGTAAACACAATGGCCTTATATTGTTGTAGTTAGTAACTGGTGTAGCCCAATCGCACTGATGTTGTTGTTGATGTAGACACACTACACTGATGTTGTTGTAGTTAGTAAGCTGGTGTAGACACATTGCACTGATGTTGTTGTAGTTGGTAAGCTGGTGTAGACACATTGCACTGATGTTGTTGTAGTTGGTAAGCTGGTGTAAACACATTACACTGATGTTGTTGTAGTTAGTAAGCTGGTGTAGACACATTACACTGATGTTGTTGTAGTTAGTAAGCTGGTGTAAACACATTGCACTGATGTTGTTGTAGTTAGTAAGCTGGTGTAAACACATTGCACTGATGTTGTTGTAGTTGGTAAGCTGGTGTAGACACATTGCACTGATGTTGTTGTAGTTAGTAAGCTGGTGTAGACACATTGCACTGATGTTGTTGTAGTTAGTAAGCTGGTGTAGACACATTGCACTGATGTTGTTGTAGTTGGTAAGCTGGTGTAAACACATTACACTGATGATGTTGTAGTTAGTAAGCTGGTGTAGACACATTGCACTGATGTTGTTGTAGTTAGTAAGCTGGTGTAGACACACTGCACTGATGTTGTTGTAGTTAGTAAGCTGGTGTAAACACATTGCACTGATGTTGTTGTAGTTAGTAAGCTGGTGTAGACACACTGCACTGATGTTGTTGTAGTTAGTAAGCTGGTGTAAACACATTACACTGATGTTGTTGTAGTTAGTAAGCTGGTGTAAACACATTGCACTGATGTTGTTGTAGTTAGTAAGCTGGTGTAGACACACTGCACTGATGTTGTTGTAGTTAGTAAGCTGGTGTAAACACATTGCACTGATGTTGTTGTAGTTAGTAAGCTGGTGTAGACACATTGCACTGATGTTGTTGTAGTTAGTAAGCTGGTGTAAACACATTGCACTGATGTTGTTGTAGTTAGTAAGCTGGTGTAGACACACTGCACTGATGTTGTTGTAGTTAGTAAGCTGGTGTAGACACACTGCACTGATGTTGTTGTAGTTAGTAAGCTGGTGTAAACACATTGCACTGATGTTGTTGTAGTTGGTAAGCTGGTTTAAACACACTACACTGATGTTGTTGTAGTTAGTAAGCTGGTGTAAACACATTGCACTGATGTTGTTGTAGTTGGTAAGCTGGTGTAAACACACTACACTGATGTTGTTGTAGTTAGTAAGCTGGTGTAGACACATTGCACTGATGTTGTTGTAGTTGGTAAGCTGGTGTAGACACATTACACTGATGTTGTTGTAGTTGGTAAGCTGGTGTAGCCCAATTGCACTGATATTGTTGTAGTTAGTAAGCTGGTGTAGACACATTACACTGATGTTGTTGTAGTTGGTAAGCTGGTGTAAACACATTACACTGATATTGTTGTAGTTAGTAAGCTGGTGTAGACACATTACACTGATGTTGTTGTAGTTGGTAAGCTGGTGTAGACACATTACACTGATGTTGTTGTAGTTAGTAAGCTGGTGTAGCCCAATTGCACTGATGTTGTTGTAGTTGGTAAGCTGGTGTAGACACATTACACTGATGTTGTTGTAGTTGGTAAGCTGGTGTAAACACATTACACTGATATTGTTGTAGTTAGTAAGCTGGTGTAGACACATTACACTGATGTTGTTGTAGTTGGTAAGCTGGTGTAGACACATTACACTGATGTTGTTGTAGTTAGTAAGCTGGTGTAGCCCAATTGCACTGATGTTGTTGTAGTTGGTAAGCTGGTGTAGACACATTACACTGATGTTGTTGTAGTTAGTAAGCTGGTGTAGACACATTACACTGATGTTGTTGTAGTTGGTAAGCTGGTGTAAACACATTACACTGATATTGTTGTAGTTAGTAAGCTGGTGTAGACACATTACACTGATATTGTTGTAGTTAGTAAGCTGGTGTAGACACATTGCACTGATATTGTTGTAGTTAGTAAGCTGGTGTAGACACATTACACTGATATTGTTGTAGTTAGTAAGCTGGTGTAGACACATTACACTGATATTGTTGTAGTTAGTAAGCTGGTGTAGACACATTACACTGATATTGTTGTAGTTAGTAAGCTGGTGTAGACACATTGCACTGATATTGTTGTAGTTAGTAAGCTGGTGTAGACACATTACACTGATATTGTTGTAGTTAGTAAGCTGGTGTAGACACATTGCACTGATGTTGTTGTAGTTAGTAAGCTGGTGTAGACACATTGCACTGATATTGTTGTAGTTAGTAAGCTGGTGTAGACACATTACACTGATGTTGTTGTAGTTAGTAAGCTGGTGTAGACACATTACACTGATGTTGTTATAGTTGGTAAGCTGGTGTAAACACATTGCACTGATGTTGTTGTAGTTAGTAAGCTGGTGTAGACACATTGCACTGATGTTGTTGTAGTTAGTAAGCTGGTGTAGACACATTGCACTGATGTTGTTGTAGTTAGTAAGCTGGTGTAGACACATTGCACTGATGTTGTTGTAGTTAGTAAGCTGGTGTAGACACATTGCACTGATGTTGTTGTAGTTAGTAAGCTGGTGTAAACACATTACACTGATGTTGTTGTAGTTAGTAAGCTGGTGTAAACACATTACACTGATGTTGTTGTAGTTGGTAAGCTGGTGTAGACACATTGCACTGATGTTGTTGTAGTTAGTAAGCTGGTGTAAACACATTACACTGATGTTGTTGTAGTTAGTAAGCTGGTGTAGACACATTACACTGATGTTGTTGTAGTTAGTAAGCTGGTGTAGACACATTACACTGATGTTGTTATAGTTGGTAAGCTGGTGTAAACACATTGCACTGATGTTGTTGTAGTTAGTAAGCTGGTGTAGACACATTGCACTGATGTTGTTGTAGTTAGTAAGCTGGTGTAGACACATTGCACTGATGTTGTTGTAGTTAGTAAGCTGGTGTAGACACATTGCACTGATGTTGTTGTAGTTAGTAAGCTGGTGTAGACACATTGCACTGATGTTGTTGTAGTTAGTAAGCTGGTGTAAACACATTACACTGATGTTGTTGTAGTTAGTAAGCTGGTGTAAACACATTACACTGATGTTGTTGTAGTTGGTAAGCTGGTGTAGACACATTGCACTGATGTTGTTGTAGTTAGTAAGCTGGTGTAGACACATTGCACTGATGTTGTTGTAGTTAGTAAGCTGGTGTAAACACATTACACTGATGTTGTTGTAGTTAGTAAGCTGGTGTAGACACATTACACTGATGTTGTTGTAGTTAGTAAGCTGGTGTAGACACATTACACTGATGTTGTTGTAGTTAGTAAGCTGGTGTAGACACACTGCACTGATGTTGTTATAGTTAGTAAGCTGGTATAGATAGATATGATGCAGTGTATGAATAGAGCGCCCGGAATTGGCAAATCTTCCAGCTGAGTTCTGATCTGCACCACCAGACTCTTCCCCACTCCAGCCATGTTTTCACTTCCATCAACTGTAAAACTTTGAAGCTGATTCCACTGAAGGTTATAGTCTTGCAAAATTGTGTGCACTCCATGAAAGTGTCTTTTCTAGTTGTTGTACCATGCATGCTGCAAACGTTTGCCAACTCTTCCGTTATCTGAAAGTCCAAATTGACACCACGAATGAACATGAGAAGTTGTGACATACTCGAGAAAGCAGTAGACTCATTCATCGCCAAAGAATACCACAAGTTCCTAGCTTTCTCGCGTATCTGTAGCACTTTGTTCTCTCCAAGTTCTTTTGTTCTGCGCACAACTGAACTTCCCGAAAGGCTGATAGTTCCAAACAAATCGGCTTTCTCGGGACACAAGTCATTTGCTGCTGCTATCATACATTGTTTGACGAGGTTGCAATCAGTAAACGGTCTTCTTCGTTCTGCCATCTTATGCACTGTTTTGTAACTTGTACGAGTGACAGATTCATTCTCAATAAAATTTCTCGTGTAGAGATTTCTTTGGGTTTCTAAACCACGTTTCATAGACTCATATTTCTCAGAGCGTAATTTTCCAGAAAACTTTGAATATGTTGATAGATATTTTATTTCATACAGAAGCCGAAGATTGTACTCTTTCAAAATGGCAACATTTTCGACTGCATCAACATCAGGCCATTGTGTCTACACCAGCTAACTAACCACACCATATCAGGCCCTTATGCTTACACCAGCTTACTAGCCACAGCAACTTCAACTTCATACGACCGGATACGATTCATTTATATGCTTACTAAATAAGTACCCGAAGGTGGTAAGCTTTCCTGGATTCCATGGTAATGTATGGGGCATATATCCTTCTCGAATAAGAGTTGAAGAACTAAGTTGTAGAAGTTACAAATCTTTCGGTGTCTGGAAATCGGAGCGAGATGGCCAAAAGGCGCTGCCGAAGTTAACTTTACAATATGATTTTGCTTATGAAACTAGGCCTTAATTTGTAATGACTTTTACTTTCGTTTTGGTTAGTCCTCTGTGACACATGCCTGGGTTCACTATCATTAAGGTCAGTGACCTTGACAGCAATGCTATAATATAAACAAGTTCATGGGGTGAAAGGGCATTCCCCGGAAAGGAAAAAAAAATAAGAAGATAAACGGGGAAAGGTGTGGGGCAGAGGGCTGCATGAAGGAGTAAAAAGACAGTGAAAAACATTGACGGGGACAGTTGAAGTTGAGACCGAGAGAGGGTCGGATAGTTCTGGACAGTGGAGTTTTGGGACCCGACGAGTGTAGGTCGGTGTCTGGGAAAGTGAAGAATAGAGGAGTTAGCGATAAAACTCCACCTGTGGTTTTCAATGATAGGAATTCTGAGACTAAGGATTAAAGACTGAGCCCGGTTATCAGCAGACATAGTGAGTTGAAGCCTAGCCCTAGAGAGAGGGTCGGATAGTTAGCGGAGGCTGAAATCCAGAGTGGATTGGATCCAATGAGTTCGGGCCGGGAGAGTTGCTGGTAAACTGTCGTAGTAGATTAGATTAAGTAGGCCTTGAGAAGGCAGTGTTATTTGTGTTTTAGATTGTGAGGAAGACATATTCTGGAAATACTGTTCCTGGATGTATATGTTACGTGTGTCCGTGTTCATTCGTCATTAAAGGAATTGATGTGCGCAAATTAACTCTTGTTCACTGACTGGTGGATGTGTGATGTAGTGGTGACTTGTGGCGTGAGATAGGTGGCAAGCTCAGCTTCCACTCTGCAGTGAGATAGTAGAAGCATTAGAACCTAGACAACGACAAATCTCATTCTGGTGCGAAAGAGTCTGTATCACTCTACTATCTTACTTTGCCTTGACTATTTTTACAATTTGAGTTTGTTTTTTAATCCATAAATACACCACATTCGGTACACGAAACGTGTTTAAAACATAATCCTCATAGCCCTGCTGTATCACGGAATACCTTGCTTTTGGCAACTCTGAGAACCGCGGGGCAAGCATATGTCGCACAGCACACTTCTGGATATTCATATCTGCACCAAGAAGCTGAATTCACCTACATGTAAATTCAGGCCTGACAGCACCTTCAAATTGCACTAACAATGACACCGTACGCCAACAATTGCAATTAAACAAGCGTGATATTTTATGGTGATATGTTTTCTCGTAAATATTGAGGTCTGTTGATCAATGATCGATTCTATTATGTAATTGCTTTTCGATGTATTCATCATCAAGCGGCTGTGCGATAGAGAAGTAATGCATAAGCCTACACCGTACACGGTTCTTCAACGCCCCACTTTACTACAGCATTGGCGGTGTTCCAGAAAGCCAGCAGATTTCCTTCTTCTCCGTGAGTGCTTTTGATCCTGCTTCCCCTGCTCTCGCTGCTGCTGCTTCTCACCTTCCCCATCTTCTTCTCCCCCCCCCCGCCCCTTTTTTTCTTCTTCACCTAGTCATGCCCATGGTCGCTGATTGACTTTCAGATGTCAAATGCAAATGCTCCCCCCTCCCCCACCCCAGCTTAACCGGGGAAAAGTGGTGTTAGGTAAAGAGAGAGGGATAGTACTGCGGTAGCCACACCAACGGCTTGGAAAGCGAAACAGCAGAGTGTGTGGTGCACATGATGTGTGCTCAGGACTGATAGGGGACACAGCTGGTCACCGTAAGAGAGACTGGGACCTCACCACGTAATACCACAAGATAGCAATGAAAATACAACGAAATAAAAGCAGTGATATGGATAACTCCCCCCCCCCCCCTTTTCCCCGCCGGAGAGGAGCCTGATGTAAATATACATAGGGAAAACAATGCATCTCAAATTCTTGTGCATGCATTTCGAGATTGTCTACCTGAAAAGTAGATGCATATGTCTAAAATTTGATACGTAGAAAGTACGCACATTATACCAAGAAGGAAAATTCGATAACCTAATTTCAGAAGCGAAACACATTAATTTCAATATTCTATGTGTATTTGAAACAATGTGGACAAGTGCTGGTTGCAAAATAAGAGACAATTTATATTCAGTAACTCGGGAGGCAACCATCACCAGCACCAGCGAGAAGTTGGAATTTTAGTAAAAAGAAATTTAAATAAAATATTATGGAATTCGGGAGCCATAAAGATATGCACGATACTACTCAAAATTAAGGCAAGACCTTTTGACATAGAAATTCTACAAACATATGCCCCAACAACCGATTATAGTGATGAACATCTAGGAGAATACTACGAAAACCTAAACAAAAATACTGAAGGTAGTAAAACCATCAGAGATCACAATTGACTGCATTATGATTATAAAAAGATTTAAAAGCAATTTTACAAATGCCAAAACATATCCTGGTGCAGATACCAACTCAGACCACAAACATGTAGTTATAAAATTACAAATAAAACAACAACAACAACAAATGCAGGTATAATGACACAGAGGCCGCTTCATTAGATATATTAGTATCCAAACAACCAGACATAAGTCAGCTATATCTGATGGATGTAAAAAATTAAATAAGACAGGCTAAACAGTTGAAAACATGGAACAGTACCAGCATGAAAATTCGGAGGTGAAAATTAATACAAAACAAGAAAGCAAAGAACAGTCCAGAATATACATTAAGAGACAGAGAAATATATCACATGTTCAGAGCTGCCAAATAAGCGTGCATTCCGATGTAAGGAAACAGAGGGTCTTGAGATAAAACACAATTCAAAAGTATTGCATGAAAATACTAAAAGATTTACAAACAGGAAAATATAATATAACATAAAATTGTTGTTTCAGAAGAAAAGATGGATAAATTATAGTTGATAATACCGATATAATAAAAAGTTGGACAGAATACATAGAAGAGTTATTCTGGGACATCAGGAGCAATAAACCAACAGAAAGTGGAATATAGGCCTGGATATGGTGTACAGAAGACCAATCCGTATTTCACGGAAACAAAAACAATCAACTACAGAGGTTTAATTCCGACCAGGACTAAGCAACATAAGCCATGGATTACACCATGCACGATAGAATTAATAAAACAACAAAGGGACCAGAAAAAGAAAGGGAAAACCTATAACACTAGGATGAAGCTTAAATCTTGTTGTGCATTCGCATTTGCGACGGCTATCAAGACAAGTCACCTGAACAAGTCAAGAAGCCTGATACGGGGGAAAATGGCACGGTGCAAGAACACAAAGAAACACGCGGTATCCAAGATGTGCAGCGTGGGAGCCGACAAGAAAAAGAACGTGGAGAGCCTTCCTGCGAGCTGTAGCAAAGAACCTGAATCTACAGCTACTACTGAAGCCGCTACAAAGGAGACCGTCGACAGCCCACTACAGACAAGAGCCAAACTTACTGAGAAGCAGAGAGAGGAGAAAGACACCAGAGACGGAAACACTGACTCACCGACAACCAAGTGGGTTATCAAGCATATCCAGGTGGAGCTATCAGACGAAGACATCCTGAAGCAGCTACGAGAAGAGAAACTACACACCCGATTCTTGAAGGCGGAGCGGCTCCTCACCTACTCCAAGATTACCACAACCTTGGCGGTGGTGACGACAGAGGGCAGCGAGATGCCGACAACAGTGTCGATCAACAAGAGAATGCAGCAGCCAGAGGGAAGACATCCTGAAGCAGCTACGAGAAGAGAAACTACACACCCGATTCTTGAAGGCGGAGCGGCTCCTCACCTACTCCAAGATTACCACAACCTTGGCGGTGGTGACGACAGAGGGCAGCGAGATGCCGACAACAGTGTCGATCAACAAGAGAATGCAGCAGCCAGAGGGATTCATCTCAAGAATCAATCAATGTTCAAGATGTCAGAGAGCCGGCCACAGCAGAGCAGCATGTCGCAGTAAGACGGAAATCTGCCGGTACTGCGCAGATCACCACGCCTTCAAGGAGTGTCCACTGGCCAAGCTGGACACAAACTTCCGAGCACCCAACAACAAGAGAAAGTGCGCCAACTGCCTGGGCAAGCATGGAGCAAGATACTTGGGATGTACGTATTTGCAAGGACACAGAGACGTGTTAAAGTTCTCCATAAACACAAAGACACCATATAAGGACGCAATGCGGAGGTGCGAAACAGCCACGGGCAACCCACAAGCCCACAAAGTTCAACTACAAGACCAGATAGATGAGCTAGAGAAGCAAATCAAGCTGCTTCAAACACCGGCACCGACCAGCGACAATGAGAAGCTGCTTGCTGAAATAAAGTAGATCCAGCAAAACATCAAGAAAGAAGTGGAACATATGGCCGAGATGAAGAAGGCAAACGAAGAAATGCTACGCAACATTAAAGCGGAGAGAGAGAGAGAGAGCTGCTGAAAGCTGAAATGGAAGTAATTCGAAACAAACCAACAGAAGCGATACAAGAGACCGCAGACAAGTGTAACAGAGTGAACGGTTAAACGATGATATCAATAGATGACATAGACGCCTTGGTTGGGTATAAACGGCTTTTATTGTCCCGTAATACAAAGTTGATATATATTCTTGAAAATACACCCTCACTGAACACAGGTACGGTTCGGACTGTTTATCATTTTACGTCCCCCGTGAGCTTCCCTAGAAATGGTGCTTTCAATAGCGCTCACGGGTGCGACTTTTCCTAACCCTTCTCTATTTCCCCCTAACTATCTATAACAGAGATGGAGCTCTGTTATACTCTTCCCATTCTTTAAAAAGACTTTTCTCAAAAGTCTTACCTCCCTAACTTACATATATCCCATAATCCCCCTTAAATTTTCTCTCACCACGAACTTACTAAACCTTCTTATTTCGATTTCAATCTCTATAACATCCTTAATACTCTCTCTCTTATAGCTAACTGCTATTTTCGTTGTTACTTCTTCTTCTGTTCTGAGTACACAAGGTTTCAAAAAACATTCAGGATTATAAGTATTCACAAAATTGTTAGTATATAGTTTGCATCACGTAAGTTCTCGTTCTCTCTCATCATCAACCACACCTGTATAGACAGAAAAGATATAGATGGGGTGCGCACCCAGTTGTAAAGATATAAGGAAATAGTCAGAAACCAATCACATTTACCTCCCTTGCAAACGCAAAAACTTTTCCAAAGTTTTTCAAAAACACATCTTATGAACTTATATCTCTGTTTGTTATAAATTAAGTCGATCTGAAAATATATACTCAATATTTGTACTGCTACACGCACGACCATATTTCACCTGTCTCATGTTCCATCATGAAACCATTTACAATGCTCATTTTTCATGAACATATGTTTAATTCACGCTGCTTATCACAGCTCCTATATTTACCCCCTCCTGATAAGTATCCCCGTCTATTGGTATATTCAACCATATGCTCTGCTATTCACAGCCCCCTCAATATCTATTTTCAATGACTAGCTCCTCACATTTACCTCACTACTATATGCGTTAGTTACGTTAATGTTTTCTTCCCCAATATGGCATCCAATCCATATATATATTCAATCAATGCTGACTTAATGCAGCTCCTATTTTTTAACTCCCCCAGAACCCTTTAGTAACCCCATTTAATTATGGCATATGTTTTCACAACTTGATAGCCACTATGTAATTAACCTCCCTATTCTAAATTATCAACGCTGATTATCACAGCCATCTTACTAATAGAATATACTCATGAACTTATTATTCACAAGAAGAATGTGTCTCTCTACCAGTCCTCAGTAGTTGATTAACTATTTTCTGAACGAAGGGCTTTATACTGGACAAAACCCTAACTGTTTGTAAACTAAAATTAACTTAACCAAATTCCAACATATTTATTAACAAGGTAATTCTTATTCAACACACAAGACAATTCACCTAAATTATGAGTTATGCAAAATAAAATCACAACAGGACATCATACCCCCCCCCCCCAGGTTATTAAATATCGTTTCTCTTTCCCCTCATATCAAATAAATGCAATTACGCAATTCAAAACTAATATAACATACATCCTATCAATTGTTAGTCACTTTTACGGACTAACAATAATTTATTTATCTATTTAAGAAAACTCAACAAGTGTAATCTCAAAAAATAAAAATACATCTTCAAGACCAGACAAAAATTTACATCCATAATACGTAGCATATCATATATATAAAATACACTATATCATCTCCTCAAGAGCACTCATCCCAACTATCAATTAAACTATTTGCCAATGGTAATATCAACTATCAATTTCCTCCTTAAATCATAATATTTTCATCTTGCTATCTGCAGCCTGTTCTATCTATTTATTTCCCATATCTCCATTTCTTCAGTAACTCTAAATTTTTCTGTATAATCGCTATTTCCACATCAATATCTTCCTCCTCTCGTAAAGAAATATTTACACGGTACCATTTTCACTCATGTAACAGAGTGAACGGTTAAACGATGATATCAATAGATGACATAGACGCCTTGGTTGGGTATAAACGGCTTTTATTGTCCCGTAATACAAAGTTGATATATATTCTTGAAAATACATCCTCACTGAACACAGGTACGGTTCGAACTGTTTATCTTTTTACGTCACCCGTGAGCTTCCCTAGAAAGTGCTTTCAATAGCGCTCACGGGTGCGACTTTTCCTAACCCTTCTCTATTTCCCCCTAACTATCTATAACAGAGATGGAGCTCTGTTATACAAGCCGTAAGATGAAACCCTGCAAAAGACCGAGCCATAACCGCAAAAAAAAAAAAAAAACCTCCCCCCCCCCCCCGGACTCTCCCTGGAGGAGTGCCTAGAATCGATAAAATTGGAGGAACGCAGGCGCCAAGAATTCAAAAGGTGCTTGGATGAAGAGAAAAGAAGAAGCCCAAGAAACTCAGGAGACCGGCAGTATACCCAAATAGAATTACTGACTTTGAGGATGGATCTGGCTACACGTACTATATAGAAGACGGAGAAATGATCCCATGGCTGACCGCAGAGGAAGAAAGCGAAAGGCAACAGAAACTCAAAATCGAAAGTGAAAAAGGGCGCAAGGAGGAAAATGAAAACATCGAAAAGCTCCTTCAGAAAATACACACACAAAAAAGGAAGCAAAAATGCCAAATAAAAAGTCCTTTTAAGGACTGCAACCAGTCAAGCCAGATGAACCAGGAGCCTTCACTAACAAAAGACACCACCAGAGGAGACGGGAACAAAGGACATCCGCCGACCGATCCCCCAGCTGACGGCACAGACACAAACCAACATAACAAGTCCGAGATAGGACTCACTCGTAAGAGCGCACAAGACAAGAATTAGGGTGAACGAACCCACAAAAACCACGGACCTCAACAATAACCACAGCTGAAGAGGCAGGTTGAACGAGGCCGAATTTGGTATTTTTGTTTTGAAAATTGAAAATGGAAATGGAAATCTTTAACACGGGAAATAAGAAAGAACACAAGAAGGACAAAAACCAATATATACAAGATTGTTGTATTAAAATAGAGCAATATCATAAGGATGGAAGAGATTACGAAATGTTCAAAGAAATGAAGTTATTGACTAGAAATGTTCAAGCTCAATTAAATGTTGTCTGTGACAAGTTGGGAAATGCCTTATCAGAATCTAGACAAATTCTAGAAAGATGGCAGGAATACTGCAGTGGAATGGAATGTATGATGTGAATGGCTGAGAGGATAAGAATGATATACATGAACTAATGACAGCAGAGACTGAACCTGAACCCTCATTAGATGAGAACTTACTAATAAAAGAACACGTAATAGAAAAAGGATGACATTTTACATGTATGTTTTTTTTTTTTTTTTTTTTTTTTTGCATATCCTTTACAGGACATCGCTGTCAACACCAGCATCTTTCAGCTGTATGTTGATTTCTTGGCAAGATTATGCTCAGTAGTTTGCCATTGATTTCTGAGCGGCCGGCTCACATACCCCGTAAGTTACGGATGCGATTCGAACCACTGCTGATTCTCACCGTCATCACGTTACCGACGAGAGTATACGAGATTACGGAGACAAGTCATAACCTCTAAGCCACGAAGCCGGCACATGTATGTTTAGATTATGTGAAATACCTTTATGGTGATAACAGAGAAGAACAGTATGTTTGAAATAATAATGAAGGACCATCATTTTTGAAGATGGAGGTTCGGAATGTTCTCAACCATATGGAAACTGATAAGACCCCCGGTTCATACAACATCACAACAGAAATGGTTAATGCTTTAGAAGAATATGGAATAGATCAAGTCACAAGACTGAAATATATGATACTGGAGATATACCTCCTGAATTATGTAATTCTATATTTATTGCAATCCCAAAGAAATTAGGAGCCTTGGGATGTGATAAACATCGTACAATTAGTATAATGAGTCACACCACGAAGAGTTTACTTAGAATTATCATACAAAGAGTTAAGAAGAAAATACGACCTGAAATAGGAGAAGAACAATATCGGTTTATAGGAGGCACGGGTACAGCAAATGATGTGCATATGCTGAGAACAGTAATTGAACGTTCTATAAAAGTAAGCAAAGATCTACCTCTTTGCTTTATTGACTACACAAGGGCTTTTGATAAAGTAAGACATGATGAAAATGCTTGAAGATCTACAAATTGATGGGAAAGACCTTAGACTTGAGAGAGGTATGAGACAGGAGTGTGTAATGTCTCCGGATCTCTCTCCCCCCCCCCCCCCCCCCCCCACCCCCACCCTTTCCCCCAATACAGTGAAAATATTTTCAGAAATATAGAAATGTTTTTTTTTTTTTGGTGGCGTTTGTTCGCTTTAAACTCAAGCGTAGTCTATACACGCTATTTATAGTAGTCATGGAATGAATTTTGCGTGTGGGTTAGCTTTCCCTATTAACAGTGTCTCTCGTAGTCAGGCGAACCCACTCCGACTTCAGAGGTACTTGTATTTAACGTCCCCAAGTCAAGGACGACAGGTCAACATTTTAGTCCAGCTATCCGGTGTAGTGGTTGAATCGCTAACCTCGGCATCAGCACACCGGATGTTCTTATCCATTCGGCCATGCAGACCTGCATATAGAAGATAGGAAAGGAATCTTGAATGCCAAAGTTGGAAATCAACAGGACGGATGCATAGTAGGCAAGGATGGACTCGGGAACAGAATGAAAGAGGTTGCAGACTTGTACAGTGGGCAAAAGAGCATGCTTACTGGAAACACCTGGTATCAACAGCACCCAAGGAGATTATGGACATGGAGTAGTCCTGATCATAAGATCAGAAATCAGATTGATTACATTCTCATCAACAGAAGATTTCGAAATGCCTTACATGTCGCAAAAAACTATACCAAGCGCAGACTGCTATAGCGACCATAGATTAATCTTAAGCAATTTACATATAAAATTAAAGAATGTCAAATATTCACCAAGAAACAAAAAATTTGATCTACAGGCACTAAAGAGTGAGTAAATAAAAGATAAATTCAACGTAGAGGTAAAGAACAGATTCAATGCATTGTCCGATATGGAAATATTATTTCAAGGCGTCATTGACCAATGGGAAATATTAAAGAACTCAGTCAACCAAGCTGCAGAAACAACCACCCCAGAAACAAATAGGACGCAAGAAATGGATGACGGAATACATCTTAAAACTCATGGAAGTAAGAAGGAATAACAAAAATAACAAGGAAAAATATGAAGAGATTCGCAGGAAAATTAGGAAGCCATGCAAAGAGGCAAGAAAGAAAAATGGCTTGAGGAAAATTGCAAGGAAATTGAAAACCAACACAACACCCGGAATACCAAATAAATGCACAAAAGAATTAATGACATCACTAACAAATGAACACACATATCAATGGGTTGCCTAAAAACCAAAGATGGCAAAATCATAATAGAAAAAGATAAGATTTTACATGAGTGGTCAGATTATGTGAAAGTCCTTGATGATGATACAAGAGAAGAACAATGTGATCATCGGAATAATAATAAAGGACCATCAATTTTGAAGATAGAAGTTCAGAATGCTCTTAACCATATGAAAACTGGCAAGACACCGGGTACAGATAACATCACATTAGAAATGGTCAATGCCTTAGAAGAATATTGAATAGACCAAGTCACCAGATTGCTGAACGCTATATACGATACTGGAGATATACCTCCTGAATTATGTAATTCTATATTTATTGCAATCCCGAAGAAATCAGTAGCCTTTGAATGCGATTAACATCGAGCAATTAGTATAATGAGCCAGATCAAGAAGATTCTGTTGAGAATTATCATGCAAAGAGTTAGGAAAAAAATACACCCGAAATAGGAGAAGAACAATGTGGGTTTATAGAAGGCAAAGGGACAGTAAATGCTGTGTATATACTGAGAACAGTAACTGAATGTTCTATAGAAGTAAACAAAGATCTATATCTTTGCTTTATTGACTACACATAGGCTTTCGATAAAGTGAGACGTGTCGACATGATAAGGATGCTTGAAGATCTACAAATTGATGGAAAATACCTTAGACTTGTAAACAACATATATTGGAAACAACAAGCTGCCATAAGAATTGATAACGATGTAGATCAATATCAGCCTATTAAAAGAGAGGTGTGAGACCCGGGTGTGTAATGTCTCCAGATCTTTTTTCCCTGTACAGTGAAAATATTTTCAGAAATATAGAAGATTTAAAAGGAATCAACATTGGGCGACGATACATCAATAACATTAGATATGTAGATGATACAGTTTTGATTGCAGACAATGTACAGGACCTGCAAAATTTAGTAGATGCGGTTAATTGGGCATATTCTTAAGCAAGTGAATATTCAAATTCAAATATCTCGGAACAGTCATAACATCTGATGGAAACCTTGAAGAGATTAGAACAAGAATTGCCATTGCGAAGGTAGCCTTTTGCAAGATGAAAACTATACTGACCAATAAAAAGATATCAATTGAAACGAGAAACAGAGTGTTAAAGTGCTACATAGAACCTGTACTTGTGTATGGATGTGAAGCGTGGACAAATAATCAGTCAAGCTGAAAAAAACATCTGATGGCTGTGGAAATGTGGTTTCTGAGGAAAATTCTAAGAATACCATGGACACAGTGGCGTCACTGGGGTTGGTGTCACCCAGTGCGGTAAACTCTTGGTGTCACCCCTCTAGACTTTCACCATGGTCTTCTTCCGAGTGTTCCGGTACCATATATAATCGCATATAGTAATGTTTGTAAAATAAGTCAAAAAGTTAATAAGGACATAAGAAAGAAAACAAATTGAACAATATAACTTCAATACTTCAGGTAAAACATAAATAAAGAACTTCGACAAACTCGGACAAAGTTAAATTTTTGTTATTTAACATTAAAATTTCTAAAATTAACAATGAACGGTTATGAAACCCGACTAGACAGAGCTATGTCTGCTTTGTCAAATTTGCAATTTTTTTATTTTGGTGTCACCCCTTGATGGTGTCACCCGGTGCGGCCCGCACCCCCCTAGTGACGCCCCTGCATGGACAGACAGAAAAGCCAATGAACAAGTCCTTCAAGAAACAAATGAAGATCGTAAACTGATTAGAGTCATTAGACGTAGACAGTCAAAATATTTTGGGCATGTTATGAGAAGAAATGACTTGGAGAACATGGTGACGACTGGAAAGATCGAAGGGAAGAGACCAAGGGGAAGATCAAGAAGTAAATACCTGGATGGCTTGGCCACGTGGCATGGTCAAGACAGGAACACGGAGCTGTTCCACGACTCTGGTGATCGAGTGAGATGGCAGAACATGACCGCCCACGCTTATCGGCGTGGCACATGATGGATGGATGGAAAGGAGGATAGTGGAACCTTTTAGCTTTAATGCTACAGAAAAGTTTTCAGAATATTCCAGTCAAGAAGTAGAAAAATACTGACATTCTACAAGATTTTAACATCGAAGAAAGGTGTCTCACGAGCAGCATCATGTCTCGGAAACTGAGACACTTTCGCCATGTGAACGTGGCAGTGGCTTAGTCAGACAAGTGTTGGAAGCATTACTGCCTGGAAGGAAGGATATAGGTCGGCTAGCACAAAGTTGGATACAGTACTGCTCAGACCTAACGAGGGTGCACGGGGTAGGGGACAGAACAAGAGACTGTTATGAGAGGGATGTTTGTATAGGACCAACTACGTGACGAGG
This sequence comes from Cepaea hortensis, assembly GCA_963921405.1. Taxonomy (NCBI): domain Eukaryota; kingdom Metazoa; phylum Mollusca; class Gastropoda; order Stylommatophora; family Helicidae; genus Cepaea; species Cepaea hortensis. The sequence goes on from OY992883.1 coordinate 61,144,229, forward strand.
ACGGCCACAAGCACACGTTCTGTCAGTTGTACATATATTGTGAGGCACTGAACGCTACTTACACAAGAACAGACTGTGTATGTCAAACAGACACTGGACAACAAGGTCAAGATAAAGGTTCGTGCACAGCTGTCTCAGCCGCTGGGATATAACTTCACATACTCAAGGCGCCGTGTAAAGATGGATGGCCAGTTGCATTTCTAGCCTCTCCCTCCGGGACAATTCTATACATTTTCTCGTACCAATAATTATGAGGTTGGGACGACTTCAGTTCTATAATGGTAGGAAAAATTACTAAGCCTCTGTTAGGGATAGAACTCTGACCACTGTCTCGGCAGTCAAGCGCACTACCCACTATGCCATCGTGGCCCCAGGGGAAACAAGAATGATTTTCAAGAATAAAAAGAAGAAGAAGAGTAGCAGCAGGATAAAGAAGAAGAAGAAACAGAAAAAGAAAATAATGATGGCGCCAATAATGACTTTGCTAATAACGATTAGTTGATTTCCTAATCCTTTCCGCATACTGTATTATTTAAACAAATTACATACTTTGAAAATGTATCTATTTACGTCATGCAAAGAACATCGGGCACCTCGTACTTGCAGTTTTTAAATGACACCGTAACACAGATTAAATGTTTCACGTAACATTCCACATACTTTCAATTCGATTGCATGTTGAACAATTGCGTTTGCAATTTCACACATCAGTGGAAGCGTTCGAGGTGATTCAACAATGTTAGCGATCTGAACTCGGCAAAATGTGCTCTAGTATCGATTGGAAATCTACATGCACAGCAATTCTCTCAGATACATTTAGGTCTTTAATTAAACCAGGTTTCATGCATCTAAACGACACAGAAAACAATCTTCGGAATCAATCACGAACCGTTAGACAATATCTGCAAATATAAATAGATAGCTACAGTTGAGGACCCACGAGAGAAACAAAAATATATTGTGAAATATATTTCCTTTCAGGAAAAACTTCAAGGAATAAGACAACGATGTGTTTTGTTACCGGATCTCTGGTCTTTTATTGCGAAATAATAATGAGGGGGTCATATCGTTACAATGGTGTATGTGTGAACAACTTGTGCGAATTGTAATAGAAATTATGTTTCCTGAAAAAGATACTAGAGTGTTATCACTCACAAACGTTTTCGTTCTGTGTATGGAAGTTATGCAGTCGATAGGAGCACAACCAGTTGCCACGCTGATAGAGTTAAAGGTGCAGTAAATGAAGAGACGGAGCTTCATGATCTTCCGCACTCTGGACGTTTTGCAGTGGCTGCTAGCCCAGACATGCTGAACAGTGCTGATGTCATGATTATTCATGATGGTTAGACAACAACAGTTGACCTTACAGCTGTCAATCAGCAAGGGAAGAGCGATTAAAATTGTCAAAACTCTCGCATATGATAGGTTTGCACAAGATGAGTTCCACGAAGTCTCACACATAAGCATTGATTTGCAAAGGAAAACAATTTGTTGTGAAATGTTGGAGCTTTTCGGATTTCGATTCTGAGTTAAAGAACTTTTTATCAAAGATCGTTACTGGTGACGGAACCTGGGTCCATTATTTTGAGCATGGGACCAAAATGGAGTCAAGTTGTGTAGTATTATCCACAATCACCAAGACGAAGGAAATTCAAGACAACTCCATCAGCAGGAAAGGTTATGTTATGATAATTGTCTTTAGGGACACTGATGGTTTGATTCTCGTGGAAGTGATGCCAAGAGATGAGACAATCAATTCGGAAGCTTTAAAAATCACTAACAGAGCTCAATTATTAGCACAGAGTTCAGCCTAATAAGAATCTAGCAGAACTGATATTCCAATACGATATTGCACGCCCATACATAAGTCAGAAAAGACGCGAAGGAATTGCCAAATTGGAATGTACTCCATCATCCATCGTATAACCCCGATCTGGCTCCTCTGATTATAATCCTTTTTGTACACTTAAAAATGCAATCAGCGGGGCAAGGTTTTATGATGAGGATGTGATTGATGAAGTGAAGAAATGGCCTCGTGAGCAAGACAAATCCTGGTAAAGTCACGATATGCATGCACTTGTTTTGCGCTGATATAAGACCGTACAAGTTGATGGAGATTATGTAGAAATGTATGTTTAGAGGAAAATTTCATTCATTTTGAACAAATAGTTTCCAAAAACAGAAATTATGGTGCATTACTTTCTGACCGTCCTTCATATAAACATTCCTGCTTTATTTAGATGACTGCACTGAAAGCTGAAAATCCAAGAGATTTCCAACATCTGTTGGATAGTTTAGGAATAAACAGTGTTATAAAAGAAATTTAGCTCAATATCAAGAGCAAACCAGCAATGGATATATCAAAGAAAAGTATAACAACAAAATGTGATATTACAATACAAGGAACATGCTTAACCAAATCAAAAAATTCATTATACTTGGGGAAAATTATAACATCAGATGTTTGGATATTGAAGCTGCATTTTTCAACGTGACGGGGTAGCCTGTCCTAAGTACAACCCTTCCTTAGCTGGCACCTACAACATGCCTGATTTGGTGCGGAGTTACTACTCTTTGCTTCCCGTGCGGGCCCAGGATTACACAGGCAAAATCCTCCTTAGTCGCCTCTTACAGCCTGGTCTGAATAGGCCAGTTCCAAGCCACTCTCTTGATATCCAATTGGCAGAAGTGGAACTGGATATCAACTGTGAAAATCCACCTATAGAAGAAATTAGAAAAGCTATAAAACTACTGAAAGATGGGAAAGCCGCTGGCCCAGATGGTATCCCAGCAGAAACTATTAAATCCAACATAGACACTTCAGCTGAACTGCGGCACATATTATTTGGTAGTGTCTGGGAGACCGAAGAATTACCAGCAGATTGGAGACAAGGATATCTGGGGAAGTTGCCTAAGAAAGAGGACGTGCGGGAGTGTGAACACTGTAGAGAAATAATGCTATTGACAGTGCTGAGAAAACATTAAGCAGATCCTGCATGAACCAGATAGTCACATTACGCATATTAATAGAGCAAAATATTGAACCACATTCATCACTATATATTAGATTTCTGAATTATGAAAACGCCTTTGACAGCATTGATAGAAATACTTTTGGAAGCTAAACCTATGGGATCCACACAAATAAAATCAGTTGAGTCAAGAGCCAATATCACAGCTCCGTCTTTATGTTCAACAACCAACAAAGAGTACCAATACTAATGGTGCCAGTAGCAGTATGCGTATGTTTCTGTCTGGCCATTCCTCAGAATTTCCTGAGTGTCAGTCTGATCCTCTTGTCACTCCCTTCAGCACAATTATTTCCACACCATTCTAAAGGGCAAAGACCATGTGATCTATTTTAATTGTTGAATTGATGCCTGCCACTCTGCCCGAAGCATGCCTGTCTTCACCTTTCTCATCATATTTTGTGAGCCTGTTACAATCAAGACAAGCATGTCCTTTTTGTCCTTTAGCCAGCGGAATGTCGTCATGACTACCTCCACATCCATTCTCAGACTAGATATTGTGGTATCATTTACCAGACTCTCCTGCTCCCATTCAGTGCAGCCTGCCAGCCAATCCCTGCATTCCCAATCCAGTGTTATTATGACCTTGCACAAGTCTTGACTTTTTCTCTTGCATTCTGGCCCGCTCCTCTCCTCTCAATCATGTACTCTTCTCTGATTGTATTCTCTGATTGCAACCTGTCGCTTCCCTGCAAATATCCAAGGACATCATCTGCCTATGCCAGCATCCTTCCAATCCCTGGTGCTGCAAGGTTTGCAATCTTGTTTGTGTATACATTGAATAGCATTGAATTGGTAATCCCAGGGTAATAATGCACGTCTCTGAGAACCACAGACTTAGGCGGGGAGCAATCATGCCAGAGTGCATAATAGCTGCTATTCAATTCACCACCCAAGGACTAATACCCATCCCCATAAGAGTGTGCATTAAGAAATCATATCTGACTCTTATATGCACCATCAAGATCCAATGCTGCTGCCATTATTTCCTGTTGATTCTGGAACCCCTCATAAAAGTAAAAAGCAAATGTTGCTACATTTGACTATGTTTCTTTCTAGGCCGATAACTCCCCCAGCCCTCTTGGGAGTAGCTTTTTCCTTTTCCAAGAATGTCTGCAGCTTAACAGCAACAATCTTTCCCAATATCTTGCCAAATGTATTTTGCAAGGTGGTCATCCTGTAGCCATTAAGCCTTGAATGATCCTTGCCTGGCTTGGGGAGTGGGGTTAATTAGCTGTGTATTCACCACTGACACACCGATGCGGTGCTAATGTTCAGATTAAAACAAGTAACCATCTCCTGAAAATCTCCATCACTCATCTTTCATATGGGAATAAGATGACCCCGTCAGGTCCTGACGCAGTGTTCTTGGCTGTTTTACATTTTTTTTTTTTTTCCCCAGTGCATATCCTATTTACAGGATATAGCAGTCAACCCAGCATTTTGCTGCTGTTGTTGATGTCTTGGCAAGTTTATGTTCGGTAGTTTGGCATTGCGTTCTGAATAACCAGCTCCCATACCAATACATTAAAACCCAGCGCGAAACGGTCTGCTGCCAAATTGGTCGCAGCCATGTTTCGAACTTGGGTATGCGAGCTCATTAATCGTATCCGCAAGCCCTTAGCCACGGAGACCGGCATTTTAAATATATTCTTTATAAACCATTAGCTTAATAAGGGCAACATATTAAGATATGAAGTGTAGAGTTCTTTATGAGGGAAAATTGACCAATGCATTTGAAATTAAAATAGGGAGTACGACAGGGATGTCTTTTGTCACCGTTGTAATTTTTACTGACTATAGACTGGGTTATGAAGACAACTACAACCACAGCTAGAAATACAATTCATTGGACTCTAACAAAGCAACTTGATGGCATGGATTTCGCCGACGATACTGCACTCCTGTCACACACACACGTAATCAAATGCAGGATAAACTAATCACGCTAGAAGATATACAACAATTAGGGCTAAAAATAAAACTCATAGAGGTAAGACAAAGATAATGAGACAAAATCAAGAAAATAAAATCCCATTCATGTTATAAAAATCTCAGACATGTCATTCCTCCCATTCATGTCATCAAAATCTTTGAGATGTCATTCATCCCATTCATGTCATCAGAATCTTTAGCATGTCATTCCTCCCATTCATTTCATAAAAATCTCTGACATGTCACTCCTCCCATTCATGTCATCAGAATCTCTAGCATGTCATTCCTCCCATTTATGTCATCAAAATCTCTGACATGTCATTCCTCCCATCCATGTCATCATAATCTCTACCATGTCATTCATGTCACTGGAATCTCTACCATGACATTCCTTCTTTACATGTCATCTTGCTAGGAGGCAAAAGAAGACCTGGGGGTTCATAGTGAAGAAAACTGGACAGTGTGTAGTGCAGGAAAGTTTGACATGATACAGCTTCTCGTATGAGAATGGAGACGGAGGAAGTCGCTGCGGCATAATGCTGGCTGCAGGATAAACAGCGCACACACTCTGATTGATTGTAACGCACTCAATGTTTGAGTAGAGTGAAGGCAGGCATGCTGTGTGCTGTGGTATGCTTCAAGTTTTAAAAAAAATCAAAGATAGGGAGCATGCGTTGGATCTTTACTCCGAGGTATGCTAGTGTATTGAGAAATGAGCAGGCAGACAAATTGGCTGGGTCTGCACCTCTGGGTGGAGATTTGGTGCACGATAAGGCAGATGGGGTCAATACCCTTTGGGATCACGTGTATACTGTGGGAGAACAAATACACCATCATTGCTTGAACAGAATTGTGTGGCAGGGAGTAACCAGAGCATCTGGCTGACACTCATTTCTCCAAGGAATGGCTAGATGGACACATAATCAGACTGCAACTGGTACCATTAGTATTGGGACTCTTCGCTGGTTGTTGAAGATGAGGATAGGGTGCATATAGGAATGTCTTGAGTGCTTGATGTTGACTAAAATCAACGTCACTCGAATCTGACACAGCATTCCTCCCATACATGTCACGAGAATCTCTGAAATGTCATTCCTCCCATTCATGTCATCAGAATCTGAAGTGTCATTCCTCCCATTCATGTTATCAGAATCTCTGATATGTCATTCCTCCCATTCATGTCATTACAATCTGACATTTAATTCCTCCCATACATGTCAAGAGAATCTCTGATGTGTCATTCCTCCCACTCATGTGATCAGAACCTTTGACATGTCACTCAAGTGAACAACCTAAACAGAAACTCTTCAAACACACTTGTAACCAGCCTCTGAAACAACTCGGACAGATTCAGGCTGACTGGTCTCACTGACAACACAGCCATGAAACCGGTTTTTATGTCATTTATTTCACATAATCCTCCAAGTATTTGACATCACAGAAGAAATGCTTCTATCATTATTCTCAACACTGTAATAACAAAACAGCAAGCAGTGTTAACAATATCAACAACAATTGTATGTACAAGAACTGACAGTAGTAACATGTGAGACATGTGCGTACTTATGACAGCTGAAAAACAGCATGTTTATGATGCTTTTCACAAGTCATACATAAGCGTTTCTTCATACATACATACATGATTTGTATGTTGATGTTTATACATTTTAATATATATATATATATATATATATATATATATATATATATATATATATATATATATATATATATGTACATATGCATATATGTATGTGTGTGTGTATATATACACAAACACACACACGTACATACATATGTATATACTTATATTTGTGTGTATGTATGAACTTATACACCAGCTCAATTGTATTCCCCCCCCCCTCCCCCCCCCCCCCCCCCCACACACACACACACACACATTTATGCAGGTATGCACACACAGCATCCATGCACATAAACATGTGCACATTCATATCCCCATCCCACCCAGAGAGAGAGAGAGAGAGAGACAGAGAGAGAGAGTTGCACATTCTTTGCAGTCAACTCCAGCACTTGTTGACTATTTGTGATTTCTTGGCAAGTTTACACTCAGTAGTTTGCCATTGCTTTCTGAATGACTGGCACTAATACCATTGTATGAAATCCAATGCAAGGCGGCCTGCTTCGAAATGTCCTGCAGTTGTGTTTCAACCACGGTATGTGGGATTACGAACTGTGTCCGTAACCTTTTCACCGTGGAGAGAGAAGAGAAAGAAAGAATAGAGAGACAGAGAATATAAAGAGGGAGAATAAAGAGACAGAGAGAAGAGAGAGAGAGCAGTATGCAGGGTGTACCATCCTGTATACATTTTCAATGATTATAACTCACTCAAAACTGGTACTTCTCTGAGTACAAGAGAACTGAAGTCATGGTAGAAGCAAGACTAAGCTCTGAGGAAAGAAAACTCATCTGGAAGTACCAGAATGTAGCTGAAGTGCAATGAGAGATTCACACCTGCAACAATCAATGACCTCAGAATATCAATAGACAGAGAATGCACCCAAATATGAACTGAAATGATTTGCAATGTTCGGTATTCCATCTGTATGCATTAACAGCAGCATCTGGAACAAAACAGTCATTAATCAAACACACACCTGTGATACCTCCAAATATTCTGCACTTGCCTTCTTGGGTAATAATAATTTACTTGTCTCTTAATGAACAATATATTTCTAATAAATCAAAGTTTTTTTCAATTTTTATAGAACGCATACTCTCTCTCTCTCTCTGTCTTCCCCTCCCCCCTCTGTGTATATGTTTGTGTGTGTGTGTGTGTGTGTGTGTGTGTGTAAGCATGCGTATATGCACACATAAATATAACATATATTATTTATATAATTTATATATGTATTTCAATTTATATAATTTATATCAATGTATTATTGTGTGAAGTCTAGGAATATTGCAGAGATGTGTGAGGTCTAGGATTATCAAACTCATTTACTAGGGTTCGGATTCTCTCCCAAACATGAAGTGTTGGATTATCACACGTATGTTTAGTCGTTGGATCAACATCACAGCACACGGTTTAACCCATAAGTGCTCCGTTTTCCTCCTAACTCAAACCTGAGCTTGGAGAAACTCAGCTCAATGCACGAACTCCGTTGCATCGTTGGATCCTGAAATGCTTTGGGTAGCTTTTTAACTCAAAATTTTGCGCGGGCAGGCTACTCTTTTTCGATTTCCAACTGCCAAGGGATCTTTTACGTGCACAATACACATGGGCGTCCGATCTCACTACCCAGAGACCAGGGGAAATTACTGGAAGTCCCGGTGGATTTTTAAAATAAATCCTGGTCCTCACCGGGGCCTGAACCCGGGACCTCCAGCACTCGAGGCGGACACCATACCTCGAGACCACTCAGCCCCTCTAACACATGTATGTTCGGAATGATAACACAAACGTACGAGGTCTATCATTTTCACGTGAGTCTGATTTGTTTGGAATTATAGGCCAACTGTATTGGAATGATCATACAAATATGTGAAGTGCTGATTTACCACACAAATTTGAGGATGAGTATTATAAGCCACTGCACACGAACATCAACACATACTCATGAAATGGGCATCAAGGAAAGAAAGCTGGGTAAAGGGAGCTGATTGTCCCACTCAAACTCTCTGGTATCTGAAATGTGAACACTCCAAACCTCTAAAACATGAGGCAGGGACCTTTGTGTGAAATGTGAACACTCCAAACCTCTACAACATGATGACGGAGGACCTCCCTGTGAAATATGAACACTCCAAATCTCTACAACATGAGGCAGGGACCTCCCTGTAAAATGTGAACACTCTAAATTGCTACAACATGATGTGGGAGGGACCTCCCTGTGGGCAGGGGGTTGGACTCTGTTGACCAGTACATATTTAGAACCCACAGAGCAAACATGGGCCTGGTCCAGCCAGTCTGTACGTGGAGCAAACATGGCCAACCTGGGTCCGGTCCAGCCAGTCTGTACGTGGAGCAAACATGGGCCTGGTCCAGCCAGTCTGTACGTGGAGCAAACATGGGCCGGTCCAGCCAGTCTGTACGTGGAGCAAACATGGGTCCAGTCCAGCCAGTCTGTACGTGGAGCAAACATGGGCCTGGTCCAGCCAGTCTGTACGTGGAGCAAACATGGCCAACCTGGGCCGGTCCAGCCAGTCTGTACGTGGAGCAAACATGGGCCTGGTCCAGCCAGTCTGTACATGGAGCAAACATGGGCCTGGTCCAGCCAGTCTGTACGTGGAGCAAACATGGGCCTGGTCCAGCCAGTCTGTACGTGGAGCAAACATGGGCCTGGTCCAGCCAGTCTGTACGTGGAGCAAACATGGGCCGGTCCAGCCAGTCTGTACGTGAAGCAAACATGGCCAACCTGGGCCAGTCCAGCCAGTCTGTACGTGATGTGCTGGATCATGATCTGGTTACATCTGAATATGCCTCTCCGCAGATGTGAAGTTCCAGTACCAGCCTTGCATACCCCACTGGTTTCTGGGCTTGAGAGTGAAAGCCAGCTCAACAAAGTCCAGTGGAGATAGCACTCTGGGAACTGGTCGGGAGATAGGTCTCTACACCAACCTTACTCTGACAGGTGCCAGTCTTTTCTGGGGCTCAGGCCACCTGAACAAAAAAAAACTCGGCCTTAAGGAGTTGTAAATGACAGACTTCCATGGGACTCTCCAACCAATCAGTCAACCAAATAACTGACCAACTAGCCAACCGAACAATCAACCAACCCATCTGCCAGGATTCAAATTTATACAACCAATGAAAAAAGATCAGTCATTCACAGTAGGTGTGTATGCTACAACTCAGCCAACAGAGATACCATAACAACAGTATAACTTAGTTAAGTTAAGATGGGAATGTGGATATAACCAACCAACCAATCAATCTACTATCCATCCATCATGTGTCATGCCGATAAGCATGGACGGTCATGATTCACAATTTCACTTGATCACCAGTCATGGATCAGCTCAGTGTTCTTGTCTCGACCATACCACTTGCCCAGGCCATATAGGTATTTACTTCTCTGTCTTCCCCTTGTTCGCTTCCTCTCAATCTTGCCAGATGTCACCAAATTCTCAAATTTATTTCTTCTCATAACATGCCTGAAAAATGTTGACTGTCTACGTCTAATTTCTCTAATCAGTTTACGATTTTCATTTGTTTCTTGTAGGACTTGGTCATTGGTTTTTCTGTCTGTCCATGGTATTCTTTGCATTTTCCTCAGAAACCACATTTCCACAGCCATCAGATGTTTTTCAGCTTGTGTGTTTATTGTCCACGCTTCACATCCACACAAAAGTACAGGTTCTACGTAGAACCTCAACACTTTTTTTCTCGTTGCAATTGACATCTTTTTATTGGTCAGTATGCTCTTCATATTGCAAAAGGCTAACTTGGCCAACCAACCAACCAATCTGACACAGATGATACTTACACACACGTTATCCATATTTACACAACCAATCTGACACAGATGATACTTACACACACGTTATCCATATTTACACAATCAATCTGACACAGATGATACTTACACACACGTTATCCATATTTACACAATCAATCTGACACAGATGATACTTACACACACGTTATCCATATTTACACAACCAATCTGACACAGATGATACTTACACACGTTATCCATATTTACACAACCAATCTGACACAGATGATACTTACACACACGTTATCCATATTTACACAACCAATCTGACACAGATGATACTTACACACGTTATCCATATTTACACAACCAATCTGACACAGATGATACTTACACACACGTTATCCATATTTACACAACCAATCTGACACAGATGATACTTACACACATGTTATCCATATTTACACAATCAATCTGACACAGATGATACTTACACACACGTTATCCATATTTACACAATCAATCTGACACAGATGATACTTACACACACGTTATCCATATTTACACAATCAATCTGACACAGATGATACTTACACACACGTTATCCATATTTACACAACCAATCTGACACAGATGATACTTACACACGTTATCCATATTTACACAACCAATCTGACACAGATGATACTTACACACGTGTTATCCATATTTACACAACCAATCTGACACAGATGATACTTACACACGTTATCCATATTTACACAACCAATCTGACACAGATGATACTTACACACGTGTTATCCATATTTACACAACCAATCTGACACAGATGATACTTACACACGTTATCCATATTTACACAACCACAACCAATCTGACACAGATGATACTTACACGTGTTATCCATATTTACACAACCAACCTGACACAGATGATACTTACACACGTGTTATCCATATTTACACAACCAATGAAAAAAGCTAAGACATTTGCAGATGGTGTGTATGTTACAGCTCAATCAACAGATATTTGTGTAACTTATTTACATCAAATCAAAATGGGAATGTGGATACACAAGTAGACATCCATATGAAACAAACAATAAAGCCCAACCTCTACAGCATTTTTTCGAATAGAGAAAACAAATACATGCATACATGAGCAAATACATCTTAAAGAGGTGTATATGTACATTTCTTGTCAACCAAACACCCATACAGATGACCGCTGATTCAGTAGCATCTAACTTAACTCTCTCGGTCCCATGTCAGTTGTTACTTAACTCTTCAATTGTTTCCATGTTACAGCAGGAGATCAGGCAAACACAACAACATCTGAAACATTTCATTCATGTTATTTATTACCACTATGATCATTCCTATGCTGTTGGAGCCAGGATGGTGCTGTGGCTAATGCAGATGCATGGTTTCAAACCCCCCCCACTTTCATCAGCAAATGTTTCCAGGGTGGGCCAAGCCTTATCATTGAGTATCAGAATGTTTTGTGGAGAGTAAAGCAACCGGCACACTGACCCATCTGGGGCTCTTTGGTCAACAAAATATAGGCCTAGTAGCATATGCCCATGATGGCATGGAAATGGGTTCCTTGAATGTGCATTAATACTGCCACCACACACACACACACTCACTCACATAGGAACACACAGACACATATATCCCCATTATAATCATCACAGGTTTGTCAGTCCACACAAGAAAGATCTAGACTTGAGCAAGTTTGCAATGACAGAATCACTAGCATGGAGTTTCTCCACGGGGTCACAATAATGTTCTTGTTTCACTGTCAATCAACACACAGATCACAGATTGCCCTCCAATATTTTCTCCATGTGTCATATCATGACAAAGCCATGACAGAGTCATCATCGTCATGTGCCCGACCGATACACGTTGGCTGTCATAGTTAGCCAATTCATGTCATTATCAGTCTCTCATCAAGCCTGTGGTCTTTTCCCAATTATGCCATTGTTTTCCATCTAGTTTGCCAGATGTCAATAAGTTGTCAAGTTTACAGACTGCATTTTGTACTTTTTTCACTTTCTTATTTTATATAATGTGTTAAAAATTTGTCCAGCTCACTCGTTACATCATATAACACCACTGGACCTGGACAATAGCAGAAAAGAGACAAGAAACATTACAACAATGGATATTAGATTTCTGAGAAGAATACTCAATGTATCACGAAGAGAGAAAAAATCAAAGATGAAGAAATCAGGACTAAAGTGGTGGTTATAGCAGTGTTAGATTTCATCAGAAAACAGCAAGTTAAATGGTTTGGCCATGTAAGTAGGCTACCAACTAAGAGTATACCACAACAAGCAATGATGTACAGACCAAACGGATCCAGAAGAATAGGTTGACCATGTAAGTGATGGACAGAAGGAATAACAGAAACCATGGGAAGCACAATAAATGAAGCCCATTAACGGACAAACTGCCACTGTTTATACTTCACCTCGACATCGCAAGAAACAAGATAAGATAACACATCTCAATAGCTTCCAAGTTCTTTCAATTATGTCAGTTATGATCTGGTTACAACCTAATATACTTCTCTACAGATGTGAAGTTCCAGTACCAGCCTTGTCCACAGGTTTCTGCACCTGGAGAGGGGAAGGAGAGCTCTGCAGCAGAGTCCATGTTTCAGAGCTGCACAGTGCTACAGGCCAGTTATGTGTAGTGACTATTCTTTTTTTCAGTTGTTATTTGATGACATAAATATTTGTTTTTCTAATAATCATTTTTGGGTCTAATCTTAGATCTTCTGACAGCTTCACAACCAGCAGTCTGTGTAATGATTTGTCCCAGACAGTGAAACTTCTGCACATGTCCAGTGATGTTCTGTCAGACATTCGTATGTTTAGGGTTTGTTTGGCCGGCTCTGTGGAGGAGTTACAAATGCAATTTGCAATCCTGTATCTGCGTTTGAAACACAACTGCGGGCGATTTGGAAGTAGATCACCTTGCTTTGGTTTCCATACAAAGGTATGAATGCCAGTCATTCAGAAAGCAACGGCAAACTACTGAACATAAACTTTCCAAGAAATCACAAACGGCCGAAAATGCTGGGATTGACTGTGACATCCTGTAAAGGATATGCAACTAACTAACTTGTTTGGCAATTATCATCACTTTTGTTGTAGAGGGTAGCTGCAGTAACTTATGTCCACTCATCTCAAATAGAAACGGTCATCTACTGCCTATAGTATGTTGTGGTGTATGACAGGGGGGGGGGGGGGGTGTCTTGAGTCTGAGGAATTAAGGTCACCTGGCTGTGGAGTTACTGAGAACTGTGCAGGTTAGGGTTTTATTTTCTCCCAAACAGAAAAATTCAAACCCGGGTCTTCCGAAGGAGGTCCACTTATCAGTGACTCTAAATCCTGATGTGATGTATTCTAGTTGTTTGATCCATCAACATCACTGAACATGCTTTGTCAACATAAACCAGCCATCAACTGGTCAACCAGGGGACTGACATGCCTGCTTGTGGAACCGTACCCCACTGGAAGTCTGACATTCAGAAGACGAAAGAAGAACATTCTATAGTAGCTTAGTGGCCAGGCACTCACCAGCAGCCCAGGAGGCCATGGTTCAGATCCGCACTGATGCTGACTCACATTTGTAAAACTGACCTGTTGGCTCAGCCAAACATCATAGCAAGAAATGCCTTGGGAAGTAAAGGCAACCTGTGATACTGACGGCATGATCCACCAAGTGTGGTTGATACAAATATGGGTCTTGACTATGATGTGTGGCTTTGTTCATAGTATTACTGTCAGATTATTCACATCTATTCCTGGCACATGAATCATAGAAGACTGCCTCACAGACAGCACCATGTCTGGGAAACTGAAACTCTTTAGCCAAATTAAATGTCACAGTGGTTTAGATAGAACACTGATGGAGGACAGGATTTCTGGAAGCAGAGGCTGGGGCCGACCAGCACAAAGATGGACACATGACCCTGCAGACATCTTGGCCAGGAAATGTTGAGGCCAGGGAACTAGCCCAGAATCGAGTCACTTGGGCAGGCCATGAAGAGAGTGACATTCTGTGAAAGTCTTGCTATATGATCATGATTTCTTCCCCCCCCCCCCCCCAAAAAAAAAAAAAAAAAAACATAAAACATTTTTAAACAAGCCTATAAATATAAAGCTCTGAGTGAAACAGATGCTGATATCAAAGCCAAACATACAGCATTTGTTAACATGAGAGAATAATCTTCAAAAATCAAGTCACGTGAAAGACAAAAATCACAATTATGGAATTTTAGAGCAATTAATCATCCATGAATAAACACATGATACAAAGTCTTCATTAACTGAAAATGACCACACATTTAAAAAAAAAACAATTATGCAAAAATGTATCTGTCTCCTGAATTATTTTTCTTGACCTATTTACCTGCCTAAATGTGTCTGTCTCTCACTGTACATTTATGATCTCACATTGAATGTTACATTTTGTGAATGTGACAGGACAGGATGGAACTAGATTTCAAGCAACTGAAGTAGTTGATTAGTAGTGTTTCCAGCTTCACGGCCAATGGTCACCCCCATAATGCTTTGTTCCTCACAGTGTCACTCTACACACTTACTCAGTAGCTGGGTGACAGAATCATGTACTACCAGTCCAACATGAGGACAATGTGTAAGGAGACCACAACTGAATAAACATATCTACTTATTTTACAATCTGAGATGTAATTAGGTTGTGTTAGCAGGTTCATGAAGATGATGATGATGATGATGATGATGCAGGGAGGAGGAGGAGGAGGAGGAGGAGGAGGAGGAGGAGGAGGAGGAGGAGATGCAGAAGAAGAAGGCGGTTAAGGGGAAACACCAGCTGATACAACTTCTAGGATAAATAGTCAATGCTATGCATTCTGCCATGCCATCTGTTCATGCTTTATGTACACTTGCTCTAAAGTGATTCATAACGAATAAATATGTAATTATTCATAACAATAAATTATCATCACCCACTAATATCACTGATTGACCACATCACTGATTGACCACATCACTGACTGACCAAATCACCCAATCAACCACAATGGGTCTTTAAACTTTGGGACTAGCACCATAAACCCATCACATCTCAAGGTGTGGACAAGGGTGTTGTACGTGTGACTGTTCTAATAGCACATGATTCCAGCTAAGTTGACAACAACCACTGGAGACCTCAAGGTGTGGACAAGGGTGTTGTACGTGTGACTGTTCTAATAGCACATGATTCCAGCTAAGTTGACAACAACCACTGGTGACCTCAAGGTGTGGACAAGGGTGTTGTACATGTAACTGTTCTAATAGCACATGATTCCAGCTAAGTTGACAACAACCACTGGTGACCTCAAGGTGTGGACAAGGGTGTTGTACGTGTGACTGTTCTAATAGCACATGATTCCAGCTAAGTTGACAACAACCACTGGTGACCTCAAGGTGTGGACAAGGGTGTTGTACATGTAACTGTTCTAATAGCACATGATTCCAGCTAAGTTGACAACAACCACTGGTAACCTGAAGGTGTGGACAAGGGTGTTGTACGTGTGACTGTTCTAATAGCACATGATTCCAGCTAAGTTGACAACAACCACTGGTGACCTCAAGGTGTGGACAAGGGTGTTGTACGTGTGACTGTTCTAATAGCACATGATTCCAGCTAAGTTGACAACAACCACTGGTAACCTGAAGGTGTGGACAAGGGTGTTGTACGTGTGACTGTTCTAATAGCACATGATTCCAGCTAAGTTGACAACAACCACTGGTGACCTCAAGGTGTGGACAAGGGTGTTGTACGTGTGACTGTTCTAATAGCACATGATTCCAGCTAAGTTGACAACAACCACTGGTGACCTCAAGGTGTGGACAAGGGTGTTGTACATGTAACTGTTCTAATAGCACATGATTCCAGCTAAGTTGACAACAACCACTGGTGACCTCAAGGTGTGGACAAGGGTGTTGTACATGTAACTGTTCTAATATCACTCATTCCAGCCGAGTTGACAATAACTAGTGACCTCAAGCACAACACAACAGACTCTAAAACTCTGCAGCTTGATACACAAATTATTGTAGTCAAGAAGAACCTTATTCATTGTATTTGAGTGGCTCCCAAACTTGTTCAGACGGCTTCCCCCTTACATCTCTGAAACTCCCATACATATACACACATTCTCCCCATCCCCATTATTATTGTATTAAGTTCACACATTTCACCACCACATCACTACTTCCTTCCACTGCCCACAGGAAGGTTATACAGCTGACTTTGGGAATTTCTGTTCAATTTCAAGAAATGGATCACAAGGCAATTACTGATTTCAGTCAAAATACTGGAATTTCCTAGAGCTATTCTGCACCAAGCAAAGCAGTAGGCATTCATCACTTCACACATTCATTCTTTCCGAAAACTGAAGTATTTTATTCAGTGATGCTAATTTACTTGGTACAGAACATGTTCAGAAAAGTGAGCGTTTTGGTTGTGTTGGATAGTATATAGAATAAGTTAAGAAAACTGTGTAGGGGCTGAATATAGAATGAGTATAGAAAGAGTTAATAAAACTGTAATTGATTTAGTTGTGTTGGGTAGCATATAGAATGAGTTAAGAAAACAACAGTGTTTAGAGTGTATTGGAAGCAACTGTCACAGACAGCAGAGCACATACTTCAGGACTGCCCAAACTACAACATATTCAGGCAAACCTTCTGGCCTAGAGAGACAACAGTGGAAGATAAACTCTATGGACCGCTGAGTGAACTAAAAAGACTGTTAGATTCAACCAAGAGACAACATTGCAGTTATAAACATATTTTAGGCGAACGAAAGAAGAAGAAAAAGAAGAAGAAGAAGAAGAAGAAGAAGAAGAAGAAGAAGAAGAAGAAGAAGAAGAAGAAGAAGAAGAAGAAGAAGAAGAAGAAGAAGAAGAAGAAGAAGAAGAAGAAGGAAGGAAGCAACTATGTATCATATAGTAATTTGCTTGATATAGAATAATGTGGTTCTGGTTGGCTTAATAAAGCTGGTTGGGTAACTGTGAACATTCAGGCTTGTGTACATGATTAAGATGACCTCATTACAAGCAATCATACACATGAAATCACAGGTACTGACTGACATCATGAGGTGGTAAGATTTGAATGCCTGTGCCAACAGCGTGACACCTTTCTGTAGCCTAGTATCTCCTCCAAACATAGGAAGGGAAAACTAGAAAAAAGATGTGTTGTATGGAGAGACATGGAAGAGAACTAGACAGAGATATGCATTGCATGGGGAGACATGGAAGAGAACTAGACAAAGATATGTGTTGTATGGGGAGACATGGAAGAGAACTAGACAAAGTTATGCATTGCATGGGGAGACATGGAAGAGAACTAGACAGAGATATGTGTTGCATGGGGAGACATGGAAGAGAACTAGACAAAGATATGTGTTGTATGGGGAGACATGGAAGAGAACTAGACAGAGATATGCGTTGCATGGAGAGACATGGAAGAGAACTAGACGAAGATATGCATTGTATGGGGAGACATGGAAGAGAACTAGACAAAGTTATGCATTGTATGGGGAGACATGGAAGAGAACTAGACAAAGATATGCATTGTATGGGGAGACATGGAAGAGAACTAGACAAAGATATGTGTTGTATGGGGAGACATGGAAGAGAACTAGACAAAGTTATGCATTGTATGGGGAGACATGGAAGAGAACTAGACAAAGTTATGCATTGTACGGGGAGACATGGAAGAGAACTAGACAAAGATATGCATTGTACGGTGAGACATGGAAGAGAACTAGACAAAGATATATGTCATATGGGGAGACATGGAAGAGAACTAGACAAAGTTATGCATTGTATGGGGAGACGTGGAAGAGAACTAGACAAAGATATGTGTTAAATGGGGAGACGTGAAAGGAAATGCAAGGCATGACAAAGGATAGAAGGACTTGGCATGAGAAGATGGTTGAAGCCTTATATAAAGAGAAGATGGTTGAAGCCTTATATAAAGAGAAGATGAAGTAAGTCATCTAATATATGTATATCTCCCACCCTTTTCTACAAGTGTGGATCAATGCCTGCACTTTTATTACTTTAATTTCTTTGATGATCTCAGGGGTTCCCCAGTGTTCTCTGTTTCCTTTTTAAAACCCAGTCACCTGGATGAAAGTAGGTCAGTAAGGGTGCACATCAGTCCGTAAGGTGAGTCACAAGAATGGATTGGTGGAGCTGCTGGGAGGCAGGACCTTCTGCTGCACCGATGCGCTCTGTTGAGAGAAACACTACATTTAACAAATTGGAAATAAGACATTTCCAGGCTTTTCACTTAAATACTACACAAGCACCAGGTGGCCACGATAGCAGCTGCTCATCAGTTGCTTCAGAAGTTTGCGATTGGTACTCCTATCTGGACACTCTTTACCACCAGTATACCGCGCTATAAGAGGCAGATTCTTAAAGGCATCTGCCTATGAACAACATAATAACCACCTAGTCATCATAAGAAGAAGTCACCTAGAGAACACTGGCAACCAGGAAGATTGACAATGCCAGAAAAAGCATAAAGGAAGACAATGCTGACAAATTGATAGAGTGGCACGGAAGAGATCATGTCTAGTGCCTATCATCAGCACACAGAAACAGAAGGTTTCTCCCATGTTTTCCCATCTGTCTCATCTTCATGTAAACAAAGATTACACAAACAATAGCTTGCATATTACCTGGCATATTCGGCTGTTTCTGGTCAGATGCATACTACACAGTCAAATATGAAGTGAATAGATTTTTGCATTTTGGCAGAAATACAAACAAACAGTCACTGATGCAGTTTTCTGAACCTACTGACTACATGTGTTAAGTATTTCAGCCAAAACAGGATTCATCTATGCCACTCACATTTCACTGTTCCTGGCTTTCAGGCCATCGTTATATTGTCTGGCCTTGGAGCTTGGCCATGTTTAATTTTCTTGATAGCATTTTTTATCTTGTCTTTCAGTGTGGGTAGGCCTTCCATATTTTAATTTGGGTTATCGCCTCTGTCATCATCAAATAATTCACTGATGTATTCTGACCATCTATATATCTACTTTGTCCGGTTCAATGTTTCCATCCTTTTACTTGATACATCCTATTTGTAAGCAATTATGCTTTTCTGATATCTTATTTTCTTGTGCACGATTTTCTTATTGTTCAATGTTTATTTTCAATTGCATAGCATTGTTTCGTATACCATTTCTGTTTAGCTTCATTACACTTCTTCTTGATTTAATTATTTAATTTTTGTTGCCATTTCTTGTGCAAGACATTTTCTATGTTCCTTCTTTTCTTGTTTGGGCACATGTTATTGCATTGTATTTCAATTAATTTATTGCATTTCTTGTTATCACTCCTCTATGAAACGGAGGTGTTCTCATGTTTGAAACAAACATGAATTAATTAATAAAAGACTTACCATAAAAGGGTTGGACACAGGCTGTTGACCTGGCACTGGTCCCAACTGACCCCAGCTGCTCACTTGCTGAACACCTCCAGTATGTGCAGACATCATGTAAGATCCTGGCACTGCATAGTTTCCCGCCGCAGAAGCTATGCCATACCCTCCATTTGGCATGGCTGAAAACTGCCCAAACCCTGCAGGCTGTCCCTGCATGCCTAAATGACCACCATAGCCAGTGGGAGCAGACACGCCTGCTGGAGAAAACTGGCTTGCTGTAGCGGATCCCCCAAAAGGATTTGCATGAACAGCTGGTGAGGAAACAGCAAACACAGGTGGCCCTGACATAGGAGCCCCGGCAAATGGGTTCGTAGCTGAAAAACAAAACTTGGTTAAGGGAATTCCCGGGGGGCAAAATAAGAACAAAGTGTTTGCATATCTAGAATGTCCTTCTTCTTGTTACTGTTCACTGTGAGACTCACAAATCGTTTCAAGCATTGTCTGCTGCTTTTCTGGTTTCTCTACTGCCTACAAGAGAACAGATTTATGGTGATGCAATTCAGGAGCAACCATGCAAGAGAACATAGGGATCAATGCTCATCATCCTGTGCATGACTCCTGCTGGAATAGACACTGCTATAATTCTTCACAGAAAAAAACACAAAAAAGGAACAGACAGTCTGTCAATTGTTTAAGAGAGATAGATGATGTTACTTGAGAGGAAAACAGAGATTGAAAAGGTATGAGGAAGGTGAAGAGAAGGAAGTCTCAGATATTTTGCTACTGCTTCTGCTACTCTGACTGCTATTACCCTTCTACTGCCGCTGTTACTGCTGATGCTGATGAAACATGTTCGTTGAGGTTGATAGAGATGAGCACATTCATCTACTTCCCTCAAGTCTTGGTTCAGGAAATTATTACACATGTATACCACATATCTACCATGTATTCATCCTTATAACACAGGTAAAAGTAAAAGACCTTGTTCTATGTCTTGAGGTGTATTGGGCCTCATATTTGTATATACCAGTCGGCACCTGGGTCATGTGATCAGTATTATGCTGACTACCTTTACTACCCAGAACATTTCCTGGTATTCAATTTACTCTGGCTTGGCCTGAGAGCTCGGGTTAATTTTCAAACATCCCCATCTTGATGGGAAATCGAAAGCAGCTGCCCCTCTGACATGTCTCCACCTTGCCGTGGTAGAGGGGCTTGCGTGTTCCAATGACCCCTAGAGCTATACCGACGGTAGTACTGGTAGGGTCTCCCATGTCGAACAGGTCAAGGGATAGGAACCAGACTAAGAGAGACACGCACCAGCTGCAGTCAAGGGCTAGGGATAAGCAAATCCATAGCACTCAAGTCCGAATCAGGCGCATGATGCCACTACATGCTTGGTCCAGACACATATTCTATGCTCTCAGCTGAGGGATATGGCTGAACGCCAGTCAATATCCCTTGGATGTGAGGGCTGGGCCGATACTCACCCACTGCTAAATGAAGGTGAGGTGCTGAGCCTGCTACATGCTTGGTCCAGACGCTTGTTCTATGGCTCTCAGCCGAGGGATATGAGGGATCCACCGGATGAGAGGGCCTGGCCATTACTCACTCCCTGCTGCATGGAGGTAAGATGTTGAGCCGGCAGCACAAACAGCCTACCTCATAAGCGTTACTAAAGGTGGAAAAAGCGTCAAAGTTGCACGCAATAGTTACGATACAAGTCTGTATCTAAACTCGAGTGAGCGTAGTCAAAGGTGGAAAAATGTCTCATTTATACCAAATAGAATAATTGGCTAGCAAATCCATTACATGGAAGTCTGAAGCAAAAGTTTGCTGAGTGGTTGTTGTCTCGTTAACACAAAATGGAACGCTTGGCTAGCGAATCCATTACGTGGAAGTCCAAAGCAAAAGCTTGCCAAATAGATGTCGTCTCATTAACACGAAATGGAATGCTTGGCTAGCGAATCCATTACGTGAAAGTCCGAAGCGAAAGCTTGCTGAGTGGATGTCGTCTGCAGACTGACCGTTCCTGGTTTGTGTGTGGAGTGGCCAGTGGTGAACAACATACCCAATACATGAAAGTGAGGAATTAAAGCAGCCATGAGCAGGACGTGGCGATTCCTTGTGTGAGCCCAGTCTCAGAGCGCTATGTGCCAGCTCCACAATTGTGGAAGCCTCCTTGGATGTCGGGGAATGCCCTGCTATCTTTGTTCTAACTTGACCAGCTGAGACGTGGACGACACCACAACAGTAAGAGTCTAATGTCCCTCAAAACCACAGAAAGGCAAACCCATAAAAACGCCAGCAGAAGTCGGATGTGCCGTCCTGAGGGTGCAAATAAAATTGGCACAATGCAAACACATCCGAGTGAGAGTTGTCAAGGTCTCACAGCCGAGGTTGCGACGCGTTGTCTGTACCAACGCCAGACACCATAACAACACGCAACCCTGAGTAATGTTAAACACGGCAGAGAGAACGCAGCGTCTTTGCCGACGCCTGGATAAGCAGCCACGCACAGCAATTGAGTTCACCCCGTGAACCGTGCAGGGGACACCAGCTGACGTGAGCGTGTAGCGTGTAGGACGCCAGAACTGACAGACGGGCTTAGATTGTTGAACGGACAGGTCGCAAGGGAATGCGAGTTGAGTTTGAATCTGCCTTGAGAGCTAGCCTGTATGACAGTGGGAGACTGGTTCGAACGCTTGTATAGGTTGACTGTAAGTGAGATGTTTATTGCTTGCATGTATTATTATGTATTGTAGTGATATTGTTCATGCTATAATGATTGTTATGGATTGTCAGTGCGCGATGTTTGTGCGATGATAAATGCGGCGCGTCAATAAAACGTGTGAATAATACTTTAGGATATTCACTTCGTGTGATTTGATAGTTTGATATTACTTCACACTTGCCAGAAAACGAGCTACTTGTCTTGTGTTATGCAAGACTCTGACAAGTGCGAATGTGGAGGCTTTCGTCCGGGTTTTGAATCAAATGCGAACGTATAAATTTTTTGTGTGTCCGAGTTTGAAGCGAATGTGAACATGCCGATAGAAGTGCGCAAGTCATAGATTAAGGTAAAGTAACGAATTAATAGAGTTGATTTAATTAAATTATAAGTGTGAAGATATTATTTGAAGCCAACCGAGGCGTCTTCAGACTTAGCACTAAATTCAACAAATTTTGTACCTAAAATCCAAAATGGCGGCCGTGCCCTTGAATGTCATTGAGTAGAGGTAGTGTGAGCGTGAAAGTTGTTGAAAGTGGTAACGACTAACAATAATACTTGACAGCATACAAACCTTTACAGACTTCAGTGACATTACACACACCATACATTTACAAACGTTCTAATTTCGTTTAGTTTAAAAAGTACAGGGTTTTTGTGACAACTTTACCTGAGTCTGGTGAACTTCAATAATTTTTTGTGCGTCAACCCAAAAGACGTTCCAGTGTGATTTCGAGCACCACTGAACAGCACAGTACCCAAGGATTACTTGAGTATAAAATTTTTTTCAGCTTTCTTTATACTTTCGTTAGTCTGGCTTTAGACATTAACTTTGCTATAAATATTTGTAACTTACTAACATCATAAGTAATTTTGTTTATATTTATTCCATCATACCTATTGTTCATCATGTCTTCTTTAAACGATTTCATTGAAATGGGTTTAAAAATGAATATGTCTGGTGAGGGATTGAGAGCATGGAGTGAAAGTAAATATGCAGAATATTGTTTGAAACAAGAGCAAATTAGTGAGAGGGATGAGAGAGCAGCCGAAAGGGCTCTGAAAAGTAAAGAGGCAGACTCAGAAGCTGCTCTAAAGCTTCAACAAGCACAATCAGATGCTGCTCTGAGGCTTCAACAAGCACAATCAGACGCTGCTCTAAAACAGTCAGAGGCTGCAGTGAGGCAAGCTGAAATCTTGGCCCAAAGTAAGAGAGAAGAACAAGAAACACAACTAAGAATTGAACAGCTAAAAGCTGAATGTTCTAAAGATAAAGTGAATAGAGAAACAGACAAAGATCAACCTCATAAGAAGTATCAAGGTCTAATCAGAAGTTACAACACAGGTGATTGCATAGCAGCATTCACCCAAAATTTTGAATTTGTTATGGATCATTACAAAATCCCAAAACCTGAATGGGGGGTAGTGTATGTAAGAAGTCTTTCTGGGGAACCTCTTAAAGTCATAGAGTCGATCCCAAATGACCTGAAAGAAGATTATCTTTACATAAAAGCAAAAATTATGTCACATTTTTTGCTAGATGAATCAGGTTATAGAGAACAGTTTAGGAAGTTGTCTCCTAAGCCAACACACACGTTCTCTGATTACATCTCAGAAATTCAAAATATTTTTTCTAAATGGCTGTCAGCAGCTAAAGTAAATGGAAGTTATGACAAATTAGTTGACCTTATGTTGAGAGATAAGATTATTGCATCTCTCCCAGCCCCCTTTTCTAAATTTTTGTTGGAATGTCAGTGTGAAAGTGTTCAACAGATTGAAAGTCGTGGCTCTGGTTATTTTGCAGCCAATAAGCATTGTTTCTCTAGTAGTCTGACCAGCACAGACTTTGTAGCAGCAGCTACATATGGCAAATATCAGGCAGGGTCAAATACCAAACAAAGACCTTATAAACAAAGTGCAGAGAAATTATATCAGTGTAGATATTGCAACTATACACACAATGAGCATGATATGTGCGACCAACATCCTGGGTACACTGCTTACTTGCATAATTACATTTCTAAGCAAGATAAAGAAAGGAAGAACTACAAAAAACTTACAAAATGTTACCTTTGTAAGGCTTTTGGTCACTGGCATAAGGATTGTAAAGGCAAGTCAATTACCAAAAAGGCTAATGCAGCCATGTTTGACAGTTCTTCATCAGAAGATGAAAGTGTACAAGATCACCCAGTAAACTCAGCACATTCCATTGAGGTATTCCATCAGGAAAAATGTACCATTTGTGATCAATTTCATGAGGATGGCGTGTTAACATGCGGCCATTCTATACCTATTACCAGTGAGGAGGCCAATTCTGTAGTAAACTCTAAAGGTATACTAAACATACACCAGGGGTATGTTAATGGTAAAGCTGCCACAGTCTTACGTGATAGCGGGAGTACTCTCATTGGTGTAAAGAGAGATTATATTTTACCAACACAATATAGTGGTAAATATGTCACATGCAGGACATTCTCAGGGAACATAGAGAAATATCCACTTGCATGGGCATATATAACTACACCATTCCTTACAGGAAAGGTGAAATGCGCAGCATTAACCAATCCTTGCTGTGATATTATCATTGGAAACCTTCCTGAAGTGAATGACATACCACATGACATCAATACATCATCTGTCAGTTGTAATATTGATACTACCACTTCACCTTCATCACCAATCACCATTCATGATGTATTACCACCTGTAATTGAATGTACAAATACCAACCTGGCTATGCCAGAACATACATGTAATTGTGTGAATGTAACATCAATGTGTGATGAGAATGATCGTTGTAATGTAGTAAACGCAGTAACTCGATCTACTGCACAGATGCAAGATCGAATCGATCAAACAGAGGCTTTACAACGAGTAAGTCCTGTTGTAACAAATAGGGAGACGTTTATAACATCTCAGAAAGCCGATCGATCTCTGCAAAAGTATTTTAAACTTATAGGCCAAAAGCCAAGAGTAGCAAAGAATGCTCAATGGTACTTTGCTCTCAAGAACGGAATTCTAACACGGTACTACACCAAAGGTTCCAGCACTATAGAACAAACAGTGCTACCGTTAGAAAACCGCAAGCAAGCATTGAATATAGCTCATGACATACCCTTTGCAGGACACATGGCTTATGCTAAAACTAGAGCAAGGTTACTTACTCAATTTTATTGGCCAAAGTTTTGCAACGATACCAAACAGTATTGCAGATCGTGTGACATCTGTCAAAAGCTTGTCAAAAAGGGTAAACACCCACAAGCTGAATTGAAAGTTACTGATTTGGCTAGTAGACCGTTTGAAAAGATCTCGGTCGATATAGTTGGTCCTCTGAACCATATAACATCTAAAGGTAATAGATACATTGTAACACTCATTGATCTATGTACTCGTTGGCCAGAGGCAATTCCAATGAAGAACATAACTTCCAACGACATCATGGAAGTGTTCTTTCATATTTTTGCGAGGGTAGGATTCCCTGATACCATCCTTTCAGATCGGGGTAGCCAATTTATTTCCTCGGCTACACAAGCCTTTACCAAAATGTTGGGTGTTAAACAATGCTTCAACAGTCCATATCACCCACATTCGACCGGTATAGTAGAAAAGATTAATGGCGATATGAAACATATGCTCTCTAAGGTAACCCAAGAACATCCTGAAGATTGGGATACTTATCTGCCTGCCATTTTGTTTGCATATAGGGAAGTGCCCCATTCCAGCACTGGGTTCTCACCATTCGAAATGTTATATGGTGCACAACCACGCGGCCCATTATCTCTGTATGAATCTGTGTTGACTGGAAGTACAACTGTGTCTATACCCATTTCACCATATGAACATGTAACATCATTGCGTGATAGAATTATGAAATCATGTATATTAGCCAAAGAAGCTCTCCAAAAATCAGGAGCTATTTACCGACAATATGCTAACAGAGGAAATAGAACTATTACACTGACGCCAGGACAGGACGTTCTTCTTCTTTTGCCAAGTGATAGACATCTCCTAACTGACTCATGGCAAGGACCGTTCAAAGTGCTACGACAAATTTCGACGGTAGATTACGAGATTGCAGTTAGGGACAAACATAAAATGTTCCATATTAACATGCTCAAACCTTATCACCACAGGCAAGACGAACAAGTAGAGACTGCAGCAAGCACCTCCATAGTGGACCAGACGGACGACAACGACACTGACGAGATACCGACACCAGTTCTTGACACAACGACCAACTTACAAGACATTAAGGTAAATCCTAAACTGACTCAGACACAAACTGACAGTTGCAAACAACTGATACAAGACTACAGGACGATCTTTTCTGACAGCCCAGGACAGACAGATTTAGTGCAACACCAAATCATCTTAACATCTGACGTGCCTATTAAGTGTAGACCATATTCCATCCCTATACACTATAAAGAAAAACTTCATCAAGAAATCATTGATTTAGAAGCAAATCATATCATTCGACGTTCACAATCTCATTTCTGTTCACCAATAGTTTTGGTACGCAAAAAGGACAACACTATTAGACTCTGTGTGGACTATCGTAAGCTCAACAGCATTACACAGTTGGATTTAGAACCAATGAGCAACTGTGAAGACATCTTGACTGAACTATCTGACTCACATTATTTTACTAAACTTGACATGACAAAAGGCTACTGGCAGATAGCTGTACATCCTGATAGTATACATCTGACTGCATTTGCCACACCTTGGGGTTTATACGAATGGTGTAAACTACCTTTCGGATTAGTCAATGCACCAGCTACCTTCGTCAGAATGACAAGAATTCTTTTGACAGACATTGCTAACATCATTTGGTACATGGACGACATTTGCATACACATAAAGGGCATAACAGAGCACATAACAGCACTACAGCAGACATTTGACAGAATTAAACATCATGGACTGACTGTAAAACCTTCCAAAGTGGATATAGCCTTTCAGGAAATTTCATTTTTGGGCTATAAGATCTCAAATGGCTTTATATCAACTGACGATAACATCATGTCCAGAATTTTGAAATTGTCGCTTCCGACAACTAAGAAACAGTTGCGAAGTGTGTTAGGTCTTTTAAATTATTATAGACAGTTTATTCCTCATTTTGCTGAATTGACCAAATGTTTCACTGATCTACTAACAAATAAACAACTCAATGTGATTGTAAACAGTGAATGTTTAAGGCCAGCATTTACGAAAATTCTTTCATATTTTTCTAAATCACCTATTCTGAAATTGCCAAATTTGAATATTACTTTTAGATTAAGATGTGATGCGAGCTCCGTAGCCATTGGAGGTGTGCTTCTCCAAGAACACGACCAAATCTTGTACCCAGTATACTACGTCTCTCGAAAACTGAACACCAGCGAACGAAATTACAGTACACCGGAACTCGAGGCTCTTGCCATGGTATTTTCGGTACGTAAACTTTCTAGATTTTTGTTAGGCAAACATTTCATTATTGAAACAGATAATACTCCGC
This sequence comes from Cepaea hortensis, assembly GCA_963921405.1. Taxonomy (NCBI): domain Eukaryota; kingdom Metazoa; phylum Mollusca; class Gastropoda; order Stylommatophora; family Helicidae; genus Cepaea; species Cepaea hortensis. Next base: position 61,172,281 of record OY992883.1, read on the forward strand.
TGACAATTGTTACCAGAGGAACGCCTAGTAACAGCAGGGTGGCAAGATGGTCCCTCCTTCTGCAGGACTATAGCTATGAGGTTAACCACATAAAGGGTTCACAAAACTGTCTTGCAGACCTTTTGTCGAGATGTCCATACAACGAACCTAATACCCAGTCGACACCAGAGCACAGTGCAGAGGGTGTATAAAACTGCAACGTAGATAGTGCTCAGTACTACAGCCAATTGTGACAATGTGTCAGTAACGCTGTGTACACCATTGTGATGGGGAAGATTGTATCTCCCAATGTATATAACTTATGTACATATTGTGATTCTTATTATTATCATGCGAATGAATGCGTGTATAATTGTGAGATATGAGAAAGAATGGAATCAGTATTATGTAAACTAATGTGTTGTATAACTGTGAGATATGAGAAAGAATGTAATTATTATTGTAAATACATAAATATTGTAACAACCAGACACTACAGAGAAGTGTCACTGGACAACACTACAAGATCCAGGAATTTACCAAGCCACTACAACGTGAGATAATCCTGAAGGTATCCAGACCGAGGTGTCCAAGACGTTTTAACAAGGTATGAAAGATGACTGCGACAGTACAATCCGAGCAGAAGGCGGAAGAGACGATCCAACAGCTGATGGTAACAACTACTACTCCGTTTATAGAAGATCCATCCAGAACGGACCAACGTTGTATGAATGACATCACAACACATGTAATAGTACAGCTGTATACTTCCGATTTTTTGCATAGTAATATTAAAAGTATATAAATGTATGACAATTGTATTAAAATGTAATTTAAAATATTTCCATATACGGAATTGTATATGTCGATTTTTTTTTTAGGATGTAATCTCAGCATCGTAACTTGATTGCTTCTTTACAAACGTGACTTTTTGTGCACATTTGTCAATAAGGATCAAATTATGACACTAAGAAATAAATTTCCAATTGTAATGTATGTCTTGTAAACGACGATAAATTATTGTTCCTAAATTTTCTGTATAATAACCAGGGGACATTATTCTAAATTATTGGTGATATGTAAATATGTATTGTAACCATGAACACGTGTGCTTGATAAATAACATGTCAATGTAACATTATTCTAAATTATTGGTGATATGTATTGTAACCATGAACATGTGTGCTTGATAAATAACATGTCAATGTAACATCGTTTAGATATGGACAGTATATTGCCAAAACTGTTGACCTTCATTATAAACTCTAAACAGAGGTCTGATGGAGGAGTCATCTCAGAGGGAGATGCTCACGGCTTGACCTGATTATTTTAGTATTTTTGTTCTTGGTTGTGAGGTAGGGGCCAATTTAGCCGATACCTACCGGACTAGCTGGGTCACAGCGAGGTAATGCCCATTAAATAGATTGTACTTGACAGTAGTACTTCATAGTGCAACATAAGTGGTGTATACATATTGTTGACTATTCACCTGTATATATTTATGATAATTGTTAATGTATAATGTTCGACTTTGACATGTTTAAGAACACCTAGAGATATATTATACATGTAAGGAAATCCTTTCATGAAAAAGGGGTGTGGAGAGTGTCAAGGTCTCACAGCCGAGGTTGCGACGCGTTGTCTGTACCAACGCCAGACACCATAACAACACGCAACCCTGAGTAATGTTAAACATGGCAGAGAGAACGCGGCGTCTTTGCCGACGCCTGGATAAGCAGCCACGCACAGCAATTGAGTTCACCCCGTGAACCGTGCAGGGGACACCAGCTGACGTGAGCGTGTAGCGTGTAGGACGCCAGAACTGGCAGACGGGCTTAGATCGTTGAACGGACAGGTCGCAAGGGAATGCGAGTTGAGTTTGAATCTGCCTTGAGAGCTAGCCTGTATGACAGTGGGAGACTGGTTCGAACGCTTGTATAGGTTGACTGTAAGTGAGATGTTTATTGCTTGCATGTATTATTATGTATTGTAGTGATATTGTTCATGCTATAATGATTGTTATGGATTGTCAGTGCGCGATGTTTGTGCGATGATAAATGCGGCGCGTCAATAAAACGTGTGAATAATACTTTCGGATATTCACTTCGTGTGATTTGATAGTTTGATATTACTTCACACTTGCCAGAAAACGAGCTACTTGTCTTGTGTTATGCAAGACTCTGACAAGTGCGGAATGTCCTTCGTGCCTGGAACAGCTCTGACTATTTTGTCTTCTGGGCACCGTGTCCAACACATGTCTGAACCAAAAGCTCGCTGAGTAAATGTCGTCTGCAGACCGACAGTTCCTGGTTTGTGCGATGAGTGGCTTGTGGCCCAATACATGGAAGTGAGGAATTAAAGCAGCCATGTGCAAGACGTGGCGATTCCTTGAGTGAGCCCAGTACCAGAGCGCTATGTATCAGCTCTGCAATTATGGAAGCCTCCTTGGATGGTGGTAAATGCCCATGGACTTCCCCTGCCTTCCCTCGAGGGCTGACCACGAAGTCTTCGACAGTTCTAACTTGACCAGCTGGGATGTGGACGGCACCACAACAGTGAGAGTCCCCCAGGATGGCTAACCTGATAAAAAAAATGCCCGCCAAAGTCGGTTGTGTTACCTTAAGGGTTTTGGCCCAAGGGTGCATAACAAGACGCAATTACATCTGTAAAAACACTCAAGATGAACGCAGAAGAAGAAGAAAGCAGCCGTAGTGATACTGAGTACACCAACCATTACATGTTTATTGGTTTAAAAATAGGCCTAGCAGTATATATGTGTGTGCGCGCGCGCGTGAGTATGTGAGTGTGTGTGTGTATATGCATGTATGTATGTATGTATGTATGTATGTATGTATGTATGTATGTATGTAGTTTGGAGATGATAATAATGGAGGGGTATATGCCTGGGAAGAAAGTAAGAGGAAGGCCAAAGAGAAGATGGGTGCAGGATGTGGCAGATGATCTCCAGATGGGTGTATCAGATGCGGGACATCTTGCTTATGAACATGAGGTTTTCCAGAAGGTTGTTATGGGAGCAAGGTTCTGCAAAGCACAAGCTCCTGAATGAATGAATGAATATATATATATATATTATCTCATCTCACCATGTTCCTCTTGTACCGTGCGGTGTCGAGGTGAAGTATAAACAGCGGGTGAGTGCCCGCTTATGGGCTTCATTTATCGATATTCCCATGGACTCTGTTATTCCTTGCGTCCATCGTTTACATGGTTGGTCTCTTCCTCTGCTTCCCTCTGGTCTGTACATCATTGCTTGTTGTGGTATACTGTTAGTTGGTAACCTACTTGCATGGCCAAACCATTTGACTTGCTACCTTCTAATAAAATCTAGTGCAGCTATAACCCCCATTTTAGTCCTGATTTCTTCATTTCTGATCTTATCTCTTCTTGATACATTGAGTATTCTTCTCAGGAATCTCATTTCTGTTGTTGTGATTTTTCTTTTCTCTTTTTCTGTCATTGTCCAGGTTTGGCATTGGTAACATAGAGTTGGTAGGAAGATTGTGTTGTAAATTGCTTTCTTAGTAGTTATTGATACATTTTTGTTCTTTAGTATTGGTGCCATTTTTCCAATGAGTTGGTTTGCCTTATTGCATCTATTTTCGATCTCGTCTTCTGATTTGCCATTTGATGATGATATACTTCCTTGGTACTTGAAACTCTTTACTTGTTTCAAAGGATGTTCGTTTAGGTGAACTGTTGTTGCTTTTTTTTCTTTAGTTATAGTCAATACCTATGTTTTACTTGTGCTAATTTTCATGTTATGTTCCCTACACATTTCGTTTAGACTATTCATGTGATCTTGTAATTCAGCTTCTGATTTTGCTATTAGTGCTTGGTCGTCCGCAAACAGGAGTTCTCTAATGGTTAGATTTGCAGATGGTTCTTCTTCTGTGTTCTCGTCATGCGGTGTTCTTGCTGTCTCTGTTTGGCTGGTTTCTTTACATATGTTGTCTATATATGTTATAAACAAGAGAGGGGACAGGACACAACCTTGTCGTACTCCAGAACTTATGGTGAAGGGTTCTGAGTGTCCTCCAGTTGCTCTCACGATGCATTCACTGATGTTGTATAAGCTTCTACATAGGTTTCTTAGATGTGTACTCACTCCATATTGTTTAAGGATTTCCCACAGCTTGTTTCTATCTACTCTATCAAATGCCTTTTCTTGGTCGACAAAGGCTAAGTAGAGTGTTTCATTGAATTTGATTGATTTTTCTATAAGTTGTCTAAGAGCAAAAATGGCATCTGTGCATCCTTTGTTTTTCCTAAATCCAAGTTGTGTTTCGCTTAGCTGGGGTTCTATAATAGTTCGTAATCTTATCTCAAGAATTTTGCAAAATATTTTCCCAGTATGACTCAACAGTGAAATGCCTCTGTATTGTGTGCAGTCTCTTTTGCTGCCTTTGTTTTTCCAAATTGGGATAATTATGACGTTTCCCCAGTCTCGTGGTGTCTGTTGTTCTACCCAAACGTGGTTGAATAGTCTATGTAGCCATGCTGTTCCTATTTCTCTTGCTGCTTTAATTATTTCATTTGGTATTTCATCATATTCTGGTGATATATATATATATATATATATATATATATATATATATATATATATATATATATATATATATATATATATATATATATATAAGAAGAAATTACTTCATATTTTTCTTTGCTTCTTCATTCCTCTTTCATGGGGAGCGCTTCACATCAAGATATACATCTCAGAGATCAGAATATTTGACTTCACAATGCATGTGTGTAAGGCTTGCATCTCTAGACAGATTCCAACCAAGGTAACAGGCTCTAAATATCCGTGGGAAGGTTTACTTTTCCTAACTATTTTCCCATGGCAGCAGTATTTCAGCATACTCTATGCGATTTTCAACTGCTGCAGGATTCTTAACGTGTACATCTTGCACACAGTGCCTCCTGTTTTTCGCCCTCATTAGAGAAGGCTCGGTATCTGATCTCACTGTCCAAGAGATGAGGGGTGTGTGATTTCACTAGATACCAAAGGTTCTAGGACTAATGGCCAGACCAGTGCTGGGATTGAAACCGCTGCTTTCTGAGCCTGAGGCAGGCACTGTAACCTCTCTGCCAGGGCCTGGCCTTTATCTCCCAAGGGATGATACATTTGACAATTGACATATATAAGGGGCGTTCATTTGAAATCCGTTTGTGCTGCACCGCGCATAATTGCGTATGTTGAATATGATCATATCATAGTCAAGTGATAAGTACTGACCAATGAATAAAAGAGCATGTGCTTATCGTCCCATGATGCATAGGTTCTGTTTCTGACCGTTGAGAAAATGGCCAGGTTGATCCAAAATCCGTCCAAAGAAGTTCAAAGAGCGGTGGTTCAGTTTCTTTCATTTGAAAGATGTCGACCAGTAGACATTCATCAAAGAATGCAGGCAGCGTACGGTAACAAATGTGTGTCGAAGACAACAGTGACAGACTGGGCACGAATGTTTCGGAAAGGACGTCAGTTCACGACAGATGTTCGACGGCCGGGTCAAGCGCATATTATTGCAACAGAAAAAATCCATCGCCAAAATTGATGCAGCAGTACAGATGAACCGTTGTCGAAGCATAAGAATTTGATGTGTCAATTGGGACAATTCAAAAGGTCATTCGTAAGAAACTGCAATATCAGAAGGTGTGTTCACAGTGGGTACCACGGATGTTAACCGACCACCAAAAAGAGAACGCATGGGATGGTGTTTGAACCACTTGCTGCGTTACAGAGTGGAGGGTGGTGCATTTCTCTTCCACATAGTGGCAGGCGATGAATCATGGTGTCACCACTTAGAGTCGAACAGCAAAAGAGAGAGCATGCAATGGAAGCATGCTGGATCATCAAAAGCCAAAAAATTCAAGTTACAGGTTTCCGCTGGTAAGGTTATGCTGAGCACATTTTTTTACCATGAAGGGCTATTGTTGGCCGACTTTAAAGAACTTGGTGTCAACATCAACTCTACCCACTAGTTGCAAACACTAGACAAGCTGCAAAAAGCCATCAAGAATAAACGACCCGGCATGCTTTCTCGCGGTGTGATTTATGTTGCACGATAATGCTCGTCTGCTTGTTGCAAAGATTGTGCAGGAAGTATTAGCAAGGAAGAAGTGGGAAATTCTGCAACATCCAGCCTATAGTCCTGATTTTTAAAAAATACTCTCAAGGGACAATGATTTCACACAGATGCAGGCGTAATGAACACGATAAACACTTGGTTCAGTGAGCAACCACCATCCTCTTTTGTGGACGGCATTCGCCGCCTACCTGAGCAATGGGATGCTTGCCTGAATGCCCCCGTCGACGACTTCTGACCAACCCATGATGCATGATTCATTCAAAATGAATGCTTTGTTTAATTCTACCACACCTGTTAATGTTTCTTTCATGCTTTTGTAATAAAGCCAACGGATGACATAATCTTTGACCATCCAGCATAATTTCTCATGGTCGGTCTCTTCTACCGCTGATCTTTCCAGTCATCAAGACGTTCGCCGTTGCCTTTCTTCTCACTACATGGCCAAAGAACACTGTCCTCCAAGAAACACATGAAAACCATAAACTGATTAGAGAAATTAGACGTAGACAATCACAATTTTTTGGGCATGTTATGAGAAGAAATAAATTGGAGAACTTGGTGACAACTGGCAAAATTGACGGGAAGGCAGAGAAGTAAATACCCGGATGGCTTGGCCATGTAGTATGGTCAAGACAAGAACGCAGAGCTGATCCAAGACTCTGGTGATCATGTGAGATGGCAAAACATGACCGCTCACGCTTATCGACATGGCACATGATGATGACACTGTTCTATCTTCTTAACCTCTTCCAAGCAACTGTTGTTAGTTACTTAGGTACGAGACAATTATCAGAATTTGTGAGAACTATCTGGGAAGAAAGGTGACAAGGACGGGAACCCCCACCCAACCTTGTTATACCATTATACCAGCTGATTATATGTGACGGTCTAATACACAACAGCAGCATTATCTGTTAGGGGACCTGGAGGAGAATTACTCACCAGTAGAGGGAGCTGCAAACAAACTGGGAGGAGCAGCAGATCCAGCAACTGAGCCTTGTCCATTCCAATTGATGCTGCCACTAGAAGTGCTACTCGCACTCCAGCCACTGCTCAGTGTGCCTTGAGAAGAGGTGCCTGTAAGAGGTACATAAAACAGTTTGTCAGTTTATAATCCTCATATTCGCATCTATAACTTCAATAGAGGAGTGAGTCACCTAGTGATTAGGGAATTGGCTTCGTTTATATAGAGACACAGGTTTTTTGTTACAGTAAGGCAAGAACTTTTTTTTTTAATCTGGAAGTAAAACCAGTAAACCAGTAAAACCAGTCTGTAAGTGGCTTAGCAGTACAGGGTCGACCTCTAGATTGAAAACCCTCAACAAGTGCCTTGCTGACCAGTGTGACCAATCATGCTTCACATCTTGCAACCTTCAACAGCATGTATCATGTGCCGACACCTCATGCTTCACATCTTGCAACCTTCAACAGCATGTATCATGTGCTGACACCTCATGTTTCACATCTTGCAACCTTCAACAGCATGTATCAATTCATGTGCTGACACCTCATGCTTCACATCTTGCAACCTTCAACAGCATGTATCATGTGCTGACACCTCATGCTTCACATCTTGCAACCTTCAACAGCATGTATCATGTGCTGACACCTCATGCTTTACATCTTGCAACCTTCAACAGCATGTATCAATTCATGTGCTGACACCTCATGCTTCACATCTTGCAACCTTCAACAGCATGTATCATGTGCTGACACCTCATGCTTCACATCTTGCAACCTTCAACAGCATGTATCATGTGCTGACACCTCATGTTTCACATCTTGCAACCTTCAACAGCATGTATCAATTCATGTGCTGACACCTCATGCTTCACATCTTGCAACCTTCAACAGCATGTATCAATTCATGTGCTGACACCTCATGCTTCACATCTTGCAACCTTCAATAGCATGTATCATGTGCTGACACCTCATGCTACACATCTTGCAACCTTCAACAGCATGTATCATGTGCTGACACCTCATGCTACACATCTTGCAACCTTCAACAGCATGTATCATGTGCTGACACCTCATGCTACACATCTTGCAACCTTCAACAGCATGTATCATGTGCTGACACCTCATGCTACACATCTTGCAACCTTCAACAGCATGTATCATGTGCTGACACCTCATGCTACACATCTTGCAACCTTCAACAGCATGTATCATGTGCTGACACCTCATGCTTCACATCTTGCAACCTTCAACAGCATGTATCATGTGCTGACACCTCATGCTTCACATCTTGCAACCTTCAACAGCATGTATCAATTCATGTGCTGACACCTCATGCTTCACATCTTGCAACCTTCAACAGCATGTATCATGTGCTGACACCTCATGCTTCACATCTTGCAACCTTCAACAGCATGTATCAATTCATGTGCTGACACCTCATGCTTCACATCTTGCAACCTTCAACAGCATGTATCATGTGCTGTCATGCTTCACATCTTGCAACCTTCAACAGCATGTATCATGTGCTGACACCTCATGCTTCACATCTTGCAACCTTCAACAGCATGTATCAATTCATGTGCTGACACCTCATGCTTCACATCTTGCAACCTTCAACAGCATGTATCATGTGCTGACACCTCATGCTTCACATCTTGCAACCTTCAACAGCATGTATCATGTGCTGACACCTCATGCTTCACATCTTGCAACCTTCAACAGCATGTATCAATCCATGTGCTGACACCTTTCCATGCCATGATATATGGCTATCATGTACATTCTGTCACCACCTTCTTCTGTCTCTCTGTCCACTTGTAACAACATGCCATCCATGATGAATACTGTTTCCATCATAAAGTAACAGTATAGGACATACAAATACTCACTTGGAGGTCTGAAACCCTAATCCCTGTCAATGTACTCTCCTGGGGACTGTACACACTTCTCTCAGCAGTTCTGCAATTGTTGAAGCAGTTCAGAAAAGCCTCTTCAGATCTGGAGTACAGTGTGTCCATGGCAATATGTATAATGTCTTCTTGTGACTCAAATCGGGTCCCTTTCAGCAGCATGTTCAGCTTGGGGAACAGCGACTAATTGCAAGAAGCTATGATGGAAGAGTTCTGAGCTGAACAAACCAGAAGAATTCTGTGTCTGGCCAGAGTACTACCTGGAGTAAATCCATCTATAGCATCATATGTGGCTAACTGGAACTTGACAGCTCCATCATGATAATGCACACAGTACCAAGAAGAGTACTCTACAGACGATTAGGGTTTCAGAGCTCTAGGTGAACAATTGTACGTTCTTTTCCTTTCTTTTTCTTTTCAAACTGGCTCTTTGATACTGTCAGCAGCCCCAAACCATATTCAATGACTGAAATTATTAACCGCTGAAAGAGCCAGCTTGAAAGGTTGGAGCACATACAGAATATGGCCATGCGGGTGGTCCTGGGTGCACAAAAGACACACCAATTATATGCATGAGGCATATCCTTGCACTACAAACAATTGCGGACAGGGACAGGGTCCTTCATGCGAAATGGTACCTGGGAGTCTCTGCAGACAGGGATCACCCCCTGCATGAAGCCATGGATATAGTCAAGGGTCATAGACTGAGAAGCGGCAGGTCCTGGATAGCATAGGCCAAAATATCTATCAGCCAGGTGTGTGAAATAGAGAACATCTTTCATGAAAAAGAGTGGGTAAAAGTACCAGAAGACATGTTGGACTAGCACAAGGATTGAGGGGAAGTCAATAAGTAAGTCACAAATGGATGTAGAAAAATAACTAAATATGATAACAACTTGAAACCAGTTTATTTGTATACATACGTTGTCCCTTTATTTCTCAACATACTTTCCACTAACATTGATGCACTTATCCCATCGTTTTATCAATCCTCCCAAACCGACTGCATAGAACTGCGTGCTCTGTTTTCGCAACGTTTTCACTTCACACTGAACTTCGGCGTCATTCACGTCCTTGAGAAAATTTTTCTGCCCAGCTATGCACCGCTTTACAGGACAAACATTTGTCAGCATAAACAGGAAGCATTTCCTTATGAATGTCTGTTGCAGGCAGTCCTTTTGCTTGCCCACAAAAAATTCACAACAGCACGTTGCTCTTTGGTTGTACACTCCGTAAGTACAGTCGCCATTTTGTTTATGTGCTGCGCATGCGCATGAGACACCTAGCGCCACCTGATGAATGGGAATATAAAGTTCAATGTTGCTGTCACCTAATGACACCTGCAGAAAACATCAACTACATTTACCTGCCATCCCATAGAACTGTGTGACTTACTTATTGACTTGCCCTCGTAATCGTAACACTGGGTCGTGAGTGCAGAGAATAGGCAGAGGTCACATATAGTTTGAGGTACAACTGATCCAGGGCAACACACATCAAGGTGACATTGTGATCTACACCAATGGGTCAGTGATGAGAAACAGATGTAGTGGCTAGGGTTTCATTGCAAAGGCTAATGGACGATGCTTGGAAAATGATAGTCTGGCATATGAGACTACAACCTTCAGCATAATAATGGAGGTGGAAGGAGTAATAGCAGCTTTTCAAAGGTTGGAGGAGATTGCTGCAACACATGCTGTATTCATTATGGACTTACTGAGTATGCTTAGTAAAGTGGAGAAAGGGTCATTTAGTTTAGAATGGCATGCCTCGCTTCAGAGGTCACAGATAGCTAGAATTGTATGGATTTTATGCCCTGGTCATGCGGGAGTGTCGGGGAATGAACAGGCTGATGAACTGGCAGGGAATGCACCTCTGGGTGGTAGATTATCTATGGACAAGGGAGATGTGGTCGGGCGCCTGTGGGACCAGGTGGAGAAAGCGGTGGAATAGACTGAGAACCCATTTGTGGAGAGAATAAGGCTGGGGGTTGGCAAGGGTTCTGGAAGAGTCTCAAAACTGAGAGGGAAGGCCAGGAGAACTTTCAATCAGATGGCAGTTGGAACGATTAGCAGGATGGCTTTTCACTGGCTGTTGATTGAGGGGACGGACATGTGTGGGAATGTTATGAGTGCAGTGATGTCAGTTCTTAGCTCAATTCAACTCAACTCAATTGTATTTTTCCTAGCCAAAGGTTTGTTACTTTTTGAACTTTACCTCACATGAGATGTACTGAAAATGTCTGGAATCTCAGTCGTTATAAATAACTTATGCTGTGCATCCAGGACAATTATTAAAGAAGCAGAATGTTCCCTTGAGACCCCAGAGCTGAATATTCCTCAGACAGCCAAAATGGTTTCAAAGAGGCTACGTCATTAAAACACAAACAGAATACTAGGGCTCTAATCATGTTTTTGGGTTTCACAAAATGAAGGAGCTCTTATGTTGTATTCTCCTCTCTGATTCTGGCATGACTAAATTTTTTTCAGATAAGGGTGAAAGACTAGGTGGTACAGCTGCATGTTAAAAATGTTTCAGCAGTTGAAAACAAATGAAAAAGGAGACTGAATAGGCCACTACCCAGATTGAATTTCAAAATTAGAAACCCTACATATATAAAAATCAGTGACTGTGGATGTGGGGATAGTGAAACAGTTTCACAATTTTCTAACACACCAAGTCCAGGGTTAGAAATCAGCTGTAGGTGATTTGGAAGCAGACTGATTTGCACTGATTTTTGATGGTATGAAACATTGGCCATTCAGAAAGCAATAGCAAACTAGTGAAGTTAAACCTGCGTAGTAAATCACAAACAGTCAATAAGCTAGAGTTGATTGCAACATCCTGGAAACTATCTTTCTTTGTTTACCCACAAACAGAATATTGGAATTTACATCTATGCTTCCTGGGAAAAGACAATGCTTGATAGAATAAAATAAACACCGCTGTGTTGCGTATACAGGGGGGGGGGGGGGGGGGGGGGGGGGGGGGGTTGTCCTGTTTTTCACCTTGTTTGCCAGTGGGCTCTATGCAGATTTGTTCTCAATCTGTACAAGACTTCTGTCATGTATGCTCACAGTACACCACAGGTAAATGGCCAACTTGAATCTGATCTAAACTGGCAGGGGATTTCAGTGGCCTTTAGAAAATCAGTGACCAGAAACCATTCATCTCATTGGCACCTAACAATACCCTCAAATCATGGATAAATGATTTCCATCAAATGTTTACCTCCACTAATTTGACAAATGAGTTTTAATGTCCAGAGTATGATTCCTACTATATGGCAATTCTGTTCATATGTTCATCAAAAAAATAATTCTACTGAATGACAATTTGGTTCAAACGCTCACTGCATATTGCCTATGACATGAAATATCGTTGCTATGAGACAAAATGTTGCTTCACTATCAAGTCCGATCATGTCGTAGTGTTTGACCAAAATGCGTGCAGCTGTTCTGGTTGAGTCTGTTGGAGATGTATAAGTTAACCCTTTACAGGGTGGAACGTCCATTTCCGTCCGATCACTTAAACGGGCAGACCGCCCGATACTATTATGCATTGTAAAAACGCGATCTCTCAGCTTTCCAATACTTCAGATGGCTACTTACGCTTTCGCCGATAGCTTGACACCGTGGCCGCCATTTGCAAGCGCCTACTATGAATTTGAACAGACTTTTTTGATAATTTTCGGGGTTTTTACGCTTAGTTTTTCAAAATGGATTTCGGCGATTCTTCAAGTGAAAGCTGAGATTTTTTTTCAATTTAAGTGACATTAAAGGGCACGAAGTTGACTATTAATCGGAGCTAGATATCAGTGAAAAGCGTTACTTTGCATTAGCAGTCGTGAGTCGGACTTTAAAGAAAGTGATTATGATTCTGAAAATGTGTTTGTAAATTGCCGTATAGATGACTGAAAATCACAAACAATAACTGTATTTCATAAATATTTGTGTTCATATATGGATAAGCGGCAACAATCACGTGAGTAACATATTCTGCATGCTTTTCCCTTCATTGTGTTGTTTATTTAACTAAAATCGGTTGACTAACACCTTATTTGTGATGTTTTTACTAACACATCCCGAAATTTTACCGAACCTGAAAAAATCTTGCCCGTTCAGGGCTAAAAAATGGACAAGCATCTGCCCTGTAAAGGGTTAAACGTAAAGTAAATGTGAACATACATGACAACCTCAAATTCAAACAACAGATGTGATCATATGTGAAAACTTCAAATCATGTAATAATTTATGACTGGCCAAAACTGTCAAGGTCTCCAACTAACCTCCAGTGCTGCTTGAACCTCCCCAGTTGATAGCACCTCCATCTGTCCCGCCCCAGCTGATGGCTGTTGCTGTGGTGACAGGAGTAGAGAATGCACTGTTCAGGTCTGCCAGAGCAGCATACTTGTCTCCCCATGATGAGACAGCTGGGGCAGGGGGCTGATGTGTGGCTGCTGCGGCTGGAGCTTGGCCTCTTGTTGCTGGCTGGAGTGGAGCTGAAGATGGTGTTAACAGATACTTTCCATTTGCCTTCTACTGATTTAATGTACACTTTCACTTGTCGTAATCACCTAATGTTGTTATTTTTCTGCCTAAGCTAACCACCAGACTGGTTGGTGCCAACACTCAATGACACTATAAGAAACTAAAGACTAATATTTTCACCTTCCAATATGAATTTGCAACTTAAATTGTTGACTTTACTTTTAATGTAACTTATGTTGACTACTGACTTGTAATTACTTCCTAATGTATACTTTTCTCCTAATTTTTATACTGACAATAGCCTTTATTTTGATCCAATAATATTAATAGATTTTAGTGTTCCTTTATCTAATATTGACTTCTATACTTGTACTTGCATAATGTTGACCCTGAAATGTTTGGTTGATCTAATTTTGATATTAGACTTTTCTCTTCATCTAATGTTGACTAAGTGGCTTGTACATATTATTTCATGCAGACTTCAGACAATTGAAATCAACGACTGGCAAGAGAAGAACCTCTATGGCTCGGAACGCTGAAGAAGAAGAAGAAGAAGACTTCAGGCTTGTACTATCTGATACTGATTCAGACTTTACTTCTACTTTACATTAAGTTGATTTCAAGCTGATTCACTTAATGCTCTACCTTATGCTAACTTTACACATGGTAGTCAACACACTAGCATAATTAAATTGTTACTTATTTGTAAGATTCTAAAAATATACCAATGTTTTCTCTTTCAATTTCAGGTAAAATTATTTAGAGGAGAGAGAGAGAGAGAGAGAGAGAGAGAGAGAGAGAGAGAGAGAGAGAGAGAGAGAGAGAGAGAGAGAGAGAGAGAGAGAGAGAGAGAGAGAGAGAGAACGAACGAACGAACGAACGAACGAACAGACTTTATTTTCAAAGGGTAACAAATTGGGCACGCAGGCCCGTCTTACATTCGGTCCTTCCATTCACTCATCTTTCTTTCATCAACAGTGCATAGGAAAAAACATTGTCACATGAATTTTGTAAACATAAACAATGCATATTACTATGTTATGAGACACATCCACCACCCACCCACACATCCCCCATTCACTCCAACTCCCCCACCCAACCACACACATAACCCACACACACATACATTTCCCCACCCATCCACCACATCCCTACACCTACACATCCCATCCACCCA